>JADLZN010004002.1:0-80455 GCA_018155175.1 Sinocyclocheilus anophthalmus | reverse complement strand
TACAGTTCAATTATAATAATAAAGTACTTTACATGTGCTTCAGTATGTTAGTGAACGCATCAAAAGTGTACTTCTTTAAAACATGACAAAAGATTATTAAAACAATGATTTAAAAGTAAATTTAACATTATTAGTGTATTTTTTAAAAGGGTACTTAAGTGTTTTCTCTCTTTAAGTCACTTAAGTGGCCTTGCATGTCATTACTATTGTATGCAGTTTTTAAAAAAATATTCTTTTAAGATTTGAAGTACACTACAAGTGCACTTTTAATACAATTAAGCACACTTCTTTTTCACAAGGGTAGTTCTGTTGCTATATTCTGATTGGCTGAGCTGCATTGCAAGAGCACCAATAGAGAGTATAACAGCACTGGGATGTTTCACAGTTTGTATCACTCCGCCGTTCACAGTTTTTCAGCCTATATATGCGGCCCTTTCTAACTTTTTAGGAAATGAAAAATCCATAGTGAAGCTGGACTAGAGTGTTTACAAAATGCTTTAAAGCATGAAGGGAAATCTCTGATGTTCAGCCGTACTGTTACCTGAACTGTTCTTTTTTACTTAAAGGAATAGTTCACCCAAAATGAAAATGTGCTGAAAATTTACTCACTCTTAGGGCATCCAAGATGTAGATGAGTTTGTTTCTTCATGGGAACAGATTTGGAGAAATGTAGCATTTCAGAACTTGTTCACCAATGGACGCTCTGCAGTGAATGGGTGCCGTCAGAACGAGAGTCCAAACAGCTGATAAAAACATCACAATAATCCACAAGTAATCCACACCACGCCAGTCCAGCAGATAATGTCTTGGAACGAAAAACTCGTGTTTTTTAATAAAAAAGTCATCAAAATGTTTAACTTCAAACCGTTGCTTCCAGCTAAAATATGAGTCCTCTATCCAAATTTGCTTTCTCCAGAGAGCACTATTGTATTATTCTGACAAAAATGCAATAAAATACCAAAAAGGAGCATTTTCCTTAAACTACTGCACACACAACAGCACAAATAGCCTTAGATTGATTTTTTTATTATTGCATGTTTTGATGAAAATTGAATCACTAATTTGTGAATTATAGAGCTAGTTCACCCAACTACCAAAAATGAAAAGTCGTTCATCATTTACCACCGCTGATTTCGACCAAAAACCTGTATGACTTACTTTTCTTTCCTTGTTCTTCGGTGGAACTAAAGAAAATATTTTGAGGAATGTATCAAGTGTTTTGTTTTTGTCCATAAAATGAAAGTCAGTGGTCTCCAACAGTTACCAACATTTCTCAAAACATCTTCTTTTGTGATAGAATTTTTGGGTGAACTACCCCTTTAAGAATCAATCAACACTCATCACACAAAAGTAATCTTGTATAGCAGACTATTAAAGTTTTCTAGTTAACTTTTGCTGTGGATATAAGACATCATTTGGAATGACAACGGTTAACCAAACAGACAACTCATCAGTAAATCACAGATTCATTTATTTCTGTTGACTGATGGTAATATAATCAATATGTCAGCATGTAGTCCATGAAAAAGTAACTGTACTCTGATAACTTGTTTGTTTTTTAATTGTACTCTAATTACAAGTACTTGGTTTTTGTAATCAGATTATGTAATAGCACTGGTTATATAAAGACTGTTTATTTCCTGTAGTTATTGTCCAAGTAATCACGTTGTGGTAATTCTGTCTTTAATCTGTTTGCACTGACTGTAGCAATACTTCTGAATTCATACAGACTGATCATTTGTCTTTGATGATTCATGTACGTGTGGGAATATTTGTAGAAACATAATAGGTCTTTTAGTGATAAACTAATACATATTTAAACAACAACAACACAGGCTTGCCTGTAGTAGTAATTTAATGTGATTGTATTTTTGATAGTTGTTTTTTGGATGGATGTTTTTAAAAAGAGGTTTGTAACTGGTTGTTATAGAATATAATACATGTGTACTGAATTTTTTTAGTGAAATTTCAGATCTTCCTCCTAAAAACATTCATTTTAATAGTTGTAATTGGAAAATACAATGTTCATAGAATTGAAAAAGTTATATAGGGAATATTTAGGGTTATTTGTTATTTATGTAGATTTAGACCTGTTTGTTATTAAGTATGAGAGTACACAAAATTAAATATTTACTGTCTATATTTAACTACGATTTGCCTAGTTTTATAAATTCTAGCTGAAGTGTTTTTAATATTTCTATATTACATAGAAATGGATATGGTGTGAGTAGTGTTGTTAGACTGGAGGGAAATCAATGAGTCTAGCAATAATGTCTACTCTATACTCTGTACGGTTGTAAATTTCACTATTGATAACAATTGGTATGTTGGCATGTATATAGATAAGCAGTCTGTGACTTCTGTCCTGTGATATTCAACTAATTTTGTAAAGAGTGAAAACACTGAGATGATATTTGCTGAATGGTTAGTGCAATCACAAAACAGTGATGTCACTAAATAATAATTATGGTGGAGAGGGAAAAATCTAATTCTTCATGGCTTTTCCATAAAGGTATGCTGTACAAAAAAAATCTGTTCTTGTGTGCAATAAAATGTGCAATAATAAGAATGAGAGGTTCTGTCCAGTGTTGTTTTAGCATAATTGAGCCGCTATTATAGGTTTTTATTAATAGTTTAAATTAGTTTTACATTTTTATATTTCAGTATTCATTTTAATTTTAATAATTGTGTTGTGTTTTATCATGTTTTACTAGTTTTTTAATGTCTATATAGTTTTTATTAACTTCTATTTCTTCTAGTTTTAGTTTGTCATGTCAGTGCATAAAGTTAAACTAAAATGGGAAATGTTTCCTTGGCATCTAACTGTTGTTTTAATACTTTATTTCAGTTTTTATGGGTTTAACTAAACCCATTCTAAAATGATTTTAGTCTTAAAAAGTTATGATAGTGGAAATCTTGTATTCTTTTGAGGGGACCTATTATGCAAAATTAACTTTTGTATTGTTTTTGAACATAATTATGTGTTGGCGGTGTGTGTACACAACCACGCTGTTGTAGTAAATATTCATCCACTCCATTTGTTATTTTCCCCATAAATCAGAAACGTGTCTCAAAATGAGCCGTTCAGGAATGTTCTCCAATGTGATGTCATTTTGAATAGGCCCCGCCCACGACTGGTAATGATCTCTTCCTTATTAGCTTAGCTCCTCCCCGGAGTGAGCTGTACACAGTCCACCATGTTTATCTCCTCGCTAGACCATTTTAAACCAGCATTCAAGTACGAAATTCATTCTTATAAGCTACTAACATTATTCAGTCAAGAGCATTACGTGATTTTCTTTTGTTTTTTGCTGTGATTAAATTCACAGCATAACGCATAGCCCCTGTTTACTCTGCGGGGGGGGGGGGGGGGGGGGGGGGGGGGGGGGTGATGGGGGGGGGGGGGGGGGGGGTCGGGGGTGGGGGGGGGGGGGGGGGGGGGGGGGGGGGGAGGGGGGTCACACAGATCTAATACACACATGCGATTTCTTTCCCAGCTGTTTACGTTCACAGACGTAACAGACTGTGTTTATGTGAACTTTGTGTGTTTTGACATATCCTTGTGTGTATTTGACAGTTTAGATCGCAATAGTAACTCTAAAGAGAACTTAGTTTAGTCCCATGTGACTGCATCAAAGGGCGGTCACACTAGACTTTTTGTTCATTGGCTTCCATTCATATGCATGCGAATGCGCCAGACCGGAAACGCAAGCTTGTGCGAAAGTTTCGCATTTCGCTGCGTTCTAAAGTAGATTGTATGTTTTTACATTTTAAATATATTATTATGCGTTATGAGTTGAATTTAAGTTTTTAAAAAGACGCTGCAGAGCATGACATCATATCACGACCGTTGCAACGCACAAAGAAATTTTAACATGCTGAAAGTCTGTGTGACGACCGTGGACTTAGCCAGCCTTCTTTCTCTTCGGCTCTTCAGATGGGTTCGTCAGAGAAACATCTCTGTTACTGTCATAACCTTGGTTCCCTGAGCGTCGGGGGTAACGAGACATTGAGAGATCACAATGAAAAGTCCTCCCCTTCTCCAAAATCCTGAAACCTTATAGGATAATTCCAGAACACTAAACTGGTCCAACGGGTTGCTAATTAGTAAATTGCCATGCAAACTGGACAAAGCCTCGGGCAGTATTAATGCATGAGATCACTGGATTACCTCAGGAATCTGAGACGGAAAAGCTTGCCCCACTGATCCTATCAGCGATCATGGGCCCTCGCATGTCTCGTTCTCCCTCTCAGGCCGAGGTTACGACATAACCGGAGACTTGTCCCTTTCTGATCTTAAGCGGTACTCACCTGTGAAATCACGATTGGAACAATATAGAATCCCGCTAGAGATGCGAAGATCACGCCGAACCAAGGGCTAAGACCAACCAAGTATACGGGATAGAAACAACAACACAATTCCCACCAATGCGATGCCGCTATGGAAACCCTAGCGAAGTGGAGCTAGACCACGGACATCTTACTCAGTACACACATTAGCATATCTGGCCAGAATAAATGAGCGGCTGTACTAATACAGGGCAGACACAACAACAATAGCAAGGAAGCACCGTGCATTTTATGTAATGTGCCGTTACCTAGCCTGTGCTGCGGAAAGCGTAGAACATCCGACACGGGACAGCTTGCCGAGTCGATATCTTTATCATAGCACCATTTCACATGGGGAGACAGGGTGCTTAGCCCCTCTAGGACCCCTGAAGTAGCCACACATGAAGGTTCCACAGCTCCAGGCTGGGGTGCCATATCGAGCCGTTCGCTTGAGATAACAGGTCCCTCCTGAGTAAAACAGCAAGAAGAACAGCGGGCAGTGTTAGTGAAAGGCTCTCATTAGTGAAAAGGACTGGCGACAGGAACGACGGGACCGGACGTAGTCATCACTTAGTAACACGTTACTGTAATTTGATTACTTTTTTTTAGTAACGGAGTAATTTAACGCGTTTTGATTTTCAAAATAGTAATTACAGTATAGTTGCAAGCTGAGGTCTCTATATGTTACTGCCACGTTACATTGCTAACAGAATGCAATGTTTTATAATCTAGAGATTGTAAAAAGGATGTAGCATACGCACTGTCGAGTCAAGTGCCAGTGGATTAGAGACCTGCTCCCGCGAGACCCGACGCAACAGAGCGTGGCGCGGGACAAGATGGCCGAGTAGACACTCGTGTGTGTGCGGGATGCGGGAGAATGAAATGATTCACGGGACTCCCGCAAAATAGAAATATCTAAACATAAAATATCTCATACAAATAAATTGTTATTCATCTATTGTACAAAAGCAACATGAACTAATATAAATATAAACAATTAACAGGTGCAAGCGTATGCAGAGTTTCTATTTAGGCTATAACACGTTCGCTGCATCAAGCAATGCAGTGCTGAAATGTGAAAATGTGAAATGTGAATTGTATACATTATGAAAGATTCATTATGCATATATTTATTGTGTTATAATAGAGATTTGTGAGATTACAATGAACTGAGATGTCTTGTTATAGATTATAAATTAAAGCTCTCTTTGCTTGCATTCTGTCATGCAACCATGCACGCAGCAGGCCGCTGCGTTAGGTAAAAAAACAGTGTTCGTGAAGTTGATGCAGTAAATAACAAATTTTATGCACGTGTAATGCTGGGATTTCATAAATTTCACTAGTAAACTAGTAATGTAACTAATTACTAATTACTTTGAAATAAAATAATCAGAACATATGTTGATTACTTTACAAAGGAGTAAAGCAGTAATCATATTTGATTACATTTTCAGAGTAATTTGCCCAACACTGCACGTCAGACATGATAATCAAGACCAAACAGATGTTTAGTTTTGGCTTGAGTATCCAAGGTGCTTTTTCTTATTCTTATGAATGTGTAAAGGCACAGCCCTCTTTCTTAAGTGTGCGGAGAAAAAAAAAACCCAGCAGTCATTTGCATTTAAAGATGCATGCACGAAAACAGCATGTTTTTGTTTCTGTTAAAAATTTTAATTTTCAGCATGGAATAATAAATTATATTTGGGTTTTTTTAAGCTGAAATGTCACAGATACATTCTAGGGGCACCTGAGACTTATATTACATCTTGTAAAAACTATATTAGCATCCACAGCCACGGGCCATAAGAGTTCTGTTTATTATAAGCAAATGCTGCAGTTTTGTTGTCTGCCGCTTTAAATGCTCAAGCTCGTTAAAAGCAGGATGGATTCTCATGTTTTTATTGTTCATCAGCTGATAAAATCATTATAAAAGTGATTCCAACTAAATTGTTACTTATTATACACATTATACACATTATTGCATAAGGACTTTAACAAAGCAATAGAGCGGTCCATTAAAGACGCAGTTATGAGGAAGTAGTATGTCCCAAAGCTTGCCTACTATTCTGCTACACACTCAAAAGTATGTACTTTTTCTTAACAAAAAAAGTACATACTTTTAGGCCATAGTATGCGAATTGGGACAAGCAAAAGTCTTTACAACGGCACACATTGTATAAAGGTATTACATTGTGTATTTTTAAGCTTTTGTCTAATTAAAGTTTTTAGTTTTTTCTTAAAGACGTGTGGTCAGCTGAACAGTCGGCATGTTGTATAACAGCAGTAAAATCCATTGAACACACTCTACTTCAGTCCGACAAAGCCTAATTTTTATTCCTGTCAAATGAATCAGCTGACGAATTCAGTTCAAGCTACCATGTTAAGACCTGGAACCTATTTTTGACTTGTGACTTCACTGCCATTGGCCTATGACAGCAGAAAGAGATGCTCTGTTTTGAAAGCACTTGAAGCTATGCAACAGCATCAACACACATTAGAGATGTTTTATGAGGTCTGACAGCCAGAGTCTCACCTGGATCAGATGATGATCAACACAGGAACATGAACACGGCTCTGGGAATCATCAGTGTTCAGACACTTCAGCTGTCAAGAGTGAATACTGCATGGATGAGGACACATTCACTACAGGTCTTCTGTGATACACTACCATTCAAAAGTTTGGGGTAAGTTATTTATTTATTGTACAAATTAATACTTTTATCCAAACATACATTTATAATAGTTATAAAGATTTCTATTTTAAATCAATGCTGTTTTAACTTTCTATTAATAAAAGAATCCTGGAAAAAAAAATCACGGTTTCCACAAAAATATGAAGAAGCAAAAACTGTTTTTTTTAAGAGCAATATAAGGACACCATAAAAATCTCAGGACTGAAATCTGCATCTAGCATCGGCTTCTGGACATTTAGGACATTAGGACCAACACAGATTACTGAAATGCACTAGCGCCCCCTACTGACTCTCAGTCTGATGGAGCAGAAGATTAAGGGACAGTGATATGGTTGCATTTTTTCTTCTGGAAAACACACACACACACACACACACACCACTTTGAAATTATATATTTTTTATTCTGCCCATAATCAAGCAGGGGTTTACCAGTCCACTGTTTTTGGACCCCATTGACTTTGTGTGGACAAACACGGTTCTTCAAAACAGTCTTCCGCAAAAGTTAATCATTTAGACAACATAATTCGTAAATGACAAAATTTTCATGTTTGGGTGAACTATCCATTAAAGGAGAAGTTCACTTCCAGAATAAAAAATTCGGTCATTGTTTAATCACCCTCCCGTCCTTTCTGTTTAAACACAAAAGAAGATATTTTGAAAAATGTTGGTATCCAAACAGTTGGATACCATAGACTTCAACAGTAGGAAGAAAGAAAAAAAAAGCTATGGAAGTCAATGATGACAGAAATTTCATTCCAAAAGTGAACTAGTCCTTTAAAGAGACAGGATGCAGAACAACACTGAAGTAACCTAAGCTACTAATACTAGACAATTTAATTTTAAAGGGGTCATATGATGTTGCTAAAAAGAACATTGTTTTGTGTATTTGGTGTAATGAAATGCGTTTATGCGGTTTAAGTTTAAAAACACATTATTTTCCACATACTGTACGCATTAGTGTTTTCTCCTCTAGGCCCCGCTTCTGAAACGCGTCGATTTTTACAAAGCTCATCGTTCTGAAAAGCGAGGTGTGCTCTGATTGGCCAGCTATCCAGTGCGTTGTGATTGGCTGAATACCTCAAGCGTGTGACGGAAATGTTACGCCCCTCACCATACTGTGATGCCCTGTCCGGCCGGAGCGACGAGACAAAAACATGAAAACCCATTATAAACGAGGAATTTGTTGCATCCAGTGGGGACATAATTATGGATTATAATGACTTGTACTGTCTTTTTACGTGTTGCGTATCGCGCTGCGTAAAATAAAACCATGTCTGCATTTGTGATCGGAGAAACCACAAACAACAAGCACTGCTCTACACTGCTCAAAACTCACGCTTTAAATATAAAACTCTTTAAATATAAAAAACCGTACTTACAGTCTGTGAGTCAGAACAGCCGGCATTGTAGTCTACTCTCCCAGGATCAGGAAACAGTCCTCCATAAAATGTGCTGCACACATCTGAATATTTGGGTTGAACTGTTCTTTATAAAAAACAGTGTGGAATACACTTACCACTGGATTTCTAGTCTTTCCTCTTTTGGAATACCACACAAGTATTTCGCTTTCCACACAAAAAACAGCGTCACCAGCGGTTAGAGTGACAAGGCCGGAGAACGGCCGACGGGCTTTATAATGGCGCCTGCCGGCGGATTCGACGAAGGAGCGGCCGGCGGGCTTGTGGCAACCACATGTGACGACCCCGGGCTTCGTCCACGGTGAAAGCTGATCCGGCGATCCACAGCGCAAAGTTGTTGTATTTCCTCAGCGACCAGCACGGATCAGCTCCAGGCATGACTAAGCGGATATCGTCCTCTTTTGGAAGACCAAACCATGTAGTTTCGCTTTCACAACGAAACACACAGCACCTTCACGACATGGTGGCAACGGCAACAACAATACTACAGCGAGAATAAACGTTACGCTTGCCTTTCTTTGTGTGAACATTTGGGCGGCGTTATGCATATCTTCCCACATAGTGATGTAGATATTTTGGGGCGTGTTAGAACGAGCCGTTTTAGGTAGGCGTGGTTAACTTTTATAAAGAATATCTCTTTGGATTTGAGACTTTAGTCTTTGCAACTTTACAGATCTTCTTTATGCACCAAGAGAAAGTGAACACTCCAAAGAGAAAGGAAAAATTGAAATCGCATCATATGACCCCTTTAATAGATGGACTGTAAGCGTAGTACGTTATAAATATGTTTTAAATTATCACTTTTTTACTAGGGTATTCGGTTTAATTTTTGGGCTTTTTGAAAAAAAAAAGTTTCCAAATATTTCCTGCAGTTTGGCGCAGCCACTGTTTTTAGAGGAAAAACGGTGTTTTCAAAGCAACAAAATGATGCTATTATTGCAGAGTGTGACTTTAAATATATGGTTGGATAAGTGTGGACAAGCACAATAAAAAAGGCAGACAACACAAGCAGTCTGTCCTGCTGCCAAAGCCTCGTCAAACAAACATGTCAACACTGCACCTCTTCACAGTCTGTCAAGCGCCACTAAATGAATGCTTGTAAACATGATGGATGGACTTATTTCCACACTTTTTTCAGCATGTCATTTCGAGAGCTAGTAAACACTTCTCCTAAGAACGTAAACCATACCGCAATAGCCCAGACTTACATAATTTCATTCCAAGTCGTTTCTGTTTCTATTTGTAGTGACATATTTTCCGTTCAGGTTACTATTAACGAGGCAAACAGGAGAACAGGTTCTATTTGTGGTTATTTTTTCCTCATTGTTTGCAAATGAGTAAAACAATCCAACTGCTAACTGAAGATGAATCTGCAGGACTAGACAACGGCCAATGAGTAAGTTTTAATTTACGTCTGCTTTAAACCTCATCTGCCCAACAAAACCATATTGTCTAGCAATAACACTTCACGTAAGAACAACTGTTTATCCAGACTGCAATGAGATTAAATGGAGATCAAAATGAGATGTTTACTTGAGTTTCTTCTGAGAAAGAGACCCAAGCAATCTTACACAGATCTAAAGGAAGTTCACATATTTTTTTAAAAGTCATTATTGACTTTGATTTTCTCAGAAACACACACACACACAATGTATAGCCGATCTATATTTTGAGGAAAAGCGGGGTCATAAAATACAGTGGACCTCATTTAAAAAAAATAAAAATAAAAAATACTGTAAAATGGACATTTTTCATTTATGGGTGAACTACCGCTTTAATAATGTCTCAAATTGTGCTCGGATTTACTGCAATACCAAAGTCTGCTATGAAAAGTTAGAGATCTCAAAATACATTCATGCATTTCTTTCAAATAAATTCTTCTGTCAGCAAATTCTGAGCTAAGTCATCTTAATCGTAATATTAAAGTTACATTTTTATTCCTCCCAAGAAATTTTACACGGCTATATTTAATACTTTCTGTTAATGAGATATAACTGAGAATTCAACATCTGACCAAAAAAAGTGAGATGTTTAAAACTGATCAGTGGTAATATGAAAGATTTTTTTAATGTTCGACACAAATGCAATTAAAATTTCATTAGAGGTCAACTACAGTGTGTAATTGAGTGTTTATTTTTTTTATAGAAAACAGCACATTGCTGTGGAATGTAATGCCATTTAAACTTGGATGTTAAAAGGCATTTACAAGAAACATAATGACAAGGTTCTCCTGGGAAGAACAAACCTTGATGACTACATTTGAACGTAATAATTTCAGAGTAATTATCAGTGATATTTATGTTCTGAGGTTTTGGCATTTGTCTTCAGAACAAGAAGAACCAGTCCAACTTAACATTCCAAACAGGAAGACAGTCGAATAGACATTTCAGCGCTAAGAGGCCATGATTTCATTCAGGGGTTGAGAAACGGTGTGAAGGCATCACAAAACGCTTCTGTGAAACAAACAGCTAAGGGCTGGATACTTAGCTTAACTTTCTCTGGATTACATTCTTCTCCAAATAGGATCTGTCCAGCAAACCATCATCCCACTGACATAAATCTGAAGAGACACAGGTAAGATTTGGGGACAAATGTAGTGGTCAGTTAAAGGCTAGTACTCTCAAAAATGAAATTTTACTCACCCTTGTCGTTCCAAACCTGTATGACATTCTTTTTTCTGCCAGACACAAAAGAATATATTTTTTTGTATTTATCATACAATGAACACCAGTAGTGTTTTAGACACCATAGGCTTTCATTGTATGAACAAATGCTACTTTTTGCAAGTTCTGGTTCTTTTTAAATCTCAGAAATGATTATATGCAGGGTTTAAATTGGGCCGGGCTCGTCTGGGGCTGAGTCCCGGTGTTCTGACAAATAATGCAACCTATCAGATTATGCTACCAACACTATATTTATCCTACTGTAAGGGTAGGTTTAGGGTTGGGGTAGGTGTACATGTTAATAAACCCTCACAACTTGTTAATATTATGCTGGAAGCAAAATCTGATAGGTAGACTAAATCGTCAGCCCCGGCACATAGACTCCAGGGCTTGACATTAACGCTTCATTAACGCCAGACAAGAAAGCACGCTGAGGTAAAAATTCACAATTAAAAGTTTTTATATTTAAAATACTGTTAGTTAGGCAACATCGCACAATGTTTTCACCATTATGACTGATTAATAGTTCAATAAACAGTAATGCAACAATATTAGGTCACTTACATATTAGGCCAGGGGTGTCCATTCCTGCTCCTGGAGGGCCAGTGTCCTGCAGAGTTTATCTCCAACCCCAATTAAACACACCTGAAAAAGCTAATCAAGCTCTTACTAGGCATACTAAAACTTCCCGGCAGGTGTGTTGAGGCAAGTTGGATCTAAACTCTTCTGACACCGGCCTCCAGGACTTGAGTTTGGCACCCCCTGTATTAGGCGGAACCACAGTGCAATGAGCGCATCTCACGAGAAGGGTGTAGCTGCAGCCTCGCACTTGCACTCTCAGACACTTGCGCTTCCGCTAGCGATGTCACTTGCAGGCTTTATTTTGTTCTATTTTTTATTAGTTTTTGTTTGAATCGCTCAACATTTTACAACAGTAGCCAGGTGGTGAAGACAAGAATAAAGAAACTAAATTACAATGTCACTTTCAATCTTCACTTGCACTCTCCGCTACCTGCGACTTCACTTGCAATCGACACAAATCGTGCATTTTGCCAATGGAGACAAGAAGCTGTGGAGGTGATTAAACGATTAAAACTAATTTAATACTATCACGTACAGGGTCCTGCAAGAAAAAGACAAGACCGCAAATCCGTGGCCACAGAACTGCAGAATATAAACGCAATGCACAAAGTCTCTCGTTAAGCGTTTCCCCGCCTGTAGAAAAACATAAACACTTAACATGGCGTATGTATTAAGATGCTATTAAAATATCAAATTCAATATATAGTTTATTAATATAATAATTATGTATATAGTATTTTCCTCCCATACCGTGAAACGTACGTGGCATAATGTGGCATAATGAACTAAAAAGGCCAAACTCAATATGCTCCTCTACATTATTAATATACATAACTAATATACAGGCAAGCAGGTGAGCCCAGAATAAATGCAACACACACAGTTTCGTGTTAAGCGTTTTTCCATATAGAATAAACTGTCTACAGCTCTTTTATATCATTGTCTTTGTCCATTAAGCTACATTACGTGTTTTGTTTATAATGATTTTCTATGGGAGGAAAATTTTTAACGTGCAATTTAATGCATTGCGTTTTGGGCTCGTCTGCTTGCCTGTACGGAGTAGATGCTTTTAATATCACTTAATGCGTTTCATAATGCACGTTCATATTTGTTGTTCTGTATATACTTTGTCAACAACAAGACGTATAGGCTACTGTATTGTCTTTATCATAGTCTGTTATTATACAACTAAGCGTTTTGCTGTATGGGAGGACAATTGAAAGTGTTCATAGCATCTGTTTGCCTTGTAGTACATTAAATAATAACTATATATCGAATTTGATCTTTTAATTGAACTTAATGCATCTTAATACATTACGCCATGTTAAGTGTTTATGTTTTTCTACAGGAGGAAAATGCTTAACGAGAGACTTTGTGCATTGCGTTCATATTCTGCAGTTCTGTGGCCACAGATTTGCGGGTCTTGTCTTTATCTTGCAGGACCCTGTATGTTATAGTACTAAATTAGTTTTAATTGTTTAATCACCACAGCTTCTTGTCTCCATTGGTAACACGCACGATTTGTGTCGATTGCAAGTGGCGATTGCAGGTGACATTGTAATTTAGTTTCTTTTTTCTTGTCTTCACCACCTGTCTACTGTTGTAAAATGTTGAGCGATTCAAACAAAAAGTAATCAATAAATAAAACAAAATAAAAAATAAAGACTGCAAGTGACGTCGCTAGCGGAAGCGCAAGTGTCTGAGAGTGCAAGTCTGAGAATGCAAGTCTGAGAGTGCAAGTGTCTGAGAGTGCGCTAACCTCTTGCATCTCACAGCAACAGCCGATTCATTGCTGATTGATTCTGTGTTTTGAACGAATCGGTTGAGTCAAAGTTTTCATTAGCCCATGCATTAGCATCTGATGAATCTGCCGTTTGAACGAATCGCTTGAATGAACAACTCAGTGACTCCACTATTTAAACTCTCACTACTGGCGTTTTAATTTAGTTTAAAAGTATACTTTTCACCATCTTTTCTTGTTTGTATATTCCAAAAAAATATTTAAAACAATCTCATAACATTATTCAATGCAGTTGTATTTTTTTCAGTGGGAATGATTTCATTTGATAACGTATAGATAACAATAATCACATTAGTATAATTTAATTTATAGATTAAATGTAATAATTTGAAATGAAAGATGAAGTATTAATGAGGTTGGGGAGAAGTGCCCTCTATAAAGGTAAAAAATGCCCTTGGATTAAATATAAAAAACATGCAGATTTATATGTCACAGCTGATAGAAAACCGATAAGAATATTGCTTCAAATAAATCTTTCCTCCCCCAAAAATTAACAATAATAAATAAATAATTGTATATATATAGATATATATATAAAGAATAAAAGACCGACACCAAGAGCCCCCGCACCCACCCCACATATCAAATCCCCCCCAATTTAACCCGATTATGGTATTGGTAATAGTAACAAAACCCACATGGTTTGTCAGTGTTGTTTACATACTAACTAAAGAGATAGTAAGTATGGAATGTGCTTGGAGTGAATGCTCATCATCAGCCATTGTCAGTGCTGGATTAGTGAGTTGTCGTCAATGAGACAAACTAATTGTTTGAGTCAAGTAATTGCTACTACAGCTTATTTAAAGCATTGATCGTTGTTTATAAATCACAGGGTTCATGCATATCATTTAAAGGCCTGAAATTTATATGCTCATGCATCATACTGAAGGGTTTAGAAAAAAACTATAAATGATCATAGTTTTGTGAGTCCACTACTGTTGTTGTTTTTTTTTAACATGAGAAAGCAAGAAAGAAAGGAAAGACAGATAGCAAGAAAGAAAGCTGTATTTTGGTGATGCAAGTTGACTTTCCTAGCTTTCAATGCATCATTTAAATCATCTTAACGTACCTCGAGAAATAAGGAAACAACTAAACTGTATTCATGAATATATGCACCTGTAAAAACAAGTGAAAATCAAAGAGGAAGGAAATATGAGAACAGGCGTCATAAGGGCAGTTAACAATGAGAGATTCAATATTGCTGTCAAGCCGCATTTTCTACTCGTGCCGGATAAACATCATGTGCGTCAGGCACATTTAGATGAATTACGTCTGTGTGTAACAAGTCACGGTACACTGAGTGTTTCAGATAATCAAGTCATGAGTTTGAGATGTTCTTGATCTGTCGTGATTAGGATATTAATCTGCCCACACAAATCTTAGGCCAGGTGAAGGTTTGATCTGATGATAAAATGAGAACATTAGACTCATTATCTAACAACAACTCAGAGCTTTGTGAAGTTAACAGGTTAAGGATGGGTTGATAAAGTTAAATTAAAGGGTTGAAGATAAAGTTTATGCATCGTTTACTCTGTACAAGAACAATTTGTGAGTTATGTCAAATGGATTAGAATGGCAATAAGAGATAAATAAATAAGTGATATCATTTAAGGCATTCAAAAAATAATAGAAAATACATGAAGTGAAGAATAAAGATCTTATATAATTGTCTCTAAATAGGTCACTAAACACAAAACATGGTCTTATGGTAGCATGCATTCACAATGCAATCTTGAACAAGCTGATATTGTATTTCCAGGTCAGTATGATGGAGCAGGACGGCCCACAGGAGAAGAGATCAGAACAGGGAGAGGAGATGACAGAGGAGAGCTTCCTCAAAGACCTCTACCTCTTTATGAAACAAAGAGACACTCCGATTGAGAGAATACCTCATCTAGGCTTCAAACAGAGTGAGTGAGAAAGACAAGTGAATGCATGTCTGAAAGAAATGATTTCAAGGTATTAACATATACTTCTTTTCCTTTTCAGTCGATATGTTCCTAATGTACAAGACAGTAAAGGAGCTAGGAGGCTATCAACAGGTAAAAAGACATTTACTGCGCACTGACCACGAAATGGTTTTTGACTATACTTCCTGACGGCATCTTTTTATATGTTTTTGATAGCATATTTTGACTGGCATTAAGATTAGTAACCTCAGATTACTGCCAAGAAAAATATTTTTTGTCACCAAAAATATTCACATCTTGTGTGCGTGATTTCCAGGTTACTGCACAGCAGTTGTGGAAAAAAGTTTACAACATGCTTGGAGGAAATCCGCGCAGCACTAGTGCAGCCACCTGCACTCGCAGACATTATGAAAAGTAAGCACATGTAACCCTAAACAGCAGCTGCTCGCATATAATAAAACAAACATGACTAATTATTTTAATACATTTTAGTCACAAAGCTCTTTTTGTCCAACCAGGCTGCTTCTTCCTTACGAGTGTCACCAAAATGGATACAGCGACGATATTGTCTTCAGGACCCCTCGATCGCAAAAACGCTTCCACCCCAGCAGTTACAGTGACTTTGAGCACGAATACCCCAGGAATGGTAAACATGCAGATTTCCGACACCTCCCGGCATTCCCTCAGGTATGGCATCTTAAAAACAGAACAAATGCTCTCAAAGATATAAACTCTCGGAAAAAAGGCACAAAAGCTGTCACTAGGGTGGTACCTTTTCGAAAGGTACAAATATGTGACCCTGGACCACAAAACCAGTCTTAAGTCGCTGGGGTATATTTGTAGCAATAGCCAAAAATATATTGTGTGGGTCAAAATTATTGATTTTTCTTTTATGCCAAAATCATTAGGACATTAAATAAAGATCATGTTCCATGAAGATATTTTGTAAATGTCCTACTGTAAATATATTCAAACTTAATTTTTGATTTGTAATATGCATTGCTAAGAAGTTAATTTGGACCACTTTAAAGGCGATTTTCTCAATAATTTTAACAATTTTTTGCACCCTCAGATTCCAGATTTTCAAATAGTTGCATCTCGGCCAAATATCAAATAATGTCCGATCCTAACAAACCATACATCAATTGAAGCTTATTTATTCATCGTCCATCCTGATGTATAAATCTGAATTTTGAAAAATTGACCCTTGTGACTGTTTTTTTTGGTCCAGGGTCACATATGTACTCTGAGGGTCCTAATATGCACCTTTAAGTTACTTCTACGCACTTTTTAGGGGTAAAAAATGTGTACCTTTAGAAAGGTTACCACCCCAGTGACATCTTTTTTTTTTTTTAGAGTGTAGTAGAAATGCAAACTACAAAGTTTTACCAGAGTACTGAATTAATTGAATTCTACTCCTCCTTCCCTCTCAAGCCCTCTCAGAACATGTTTACAGAGCATCAGAGACAGATGTTTAGCATGCCTTTGAACATTGCTCCATACTTCCCACATGGCAGTACATCTCTACCCAATTATATGGCTCTTCGAGAATCAAAACTGCCTCAACTGAGCCTCAGCCCTTCTCAAGACATTCCACGACCACCTGCTTCGTATTTGGCCACGTCCTCTGTGGAGGTTCAGAGCTGCAACCAGTCACTTGATAGGCTACGCCACCTGGCTAAAGAGTACAAGTCATCAGCCGGCTGGGAGGAACCGCTCAACCTCAGCTGGAAAGAAAACAGACACGAGACATTGATTGACACGCCGTCATCTTTCAGCCCACCTTCAAAAAAGCCCAAGTTCCTCAACGAAGCCTCACCTCTTTACCCTCCAAGGGATTTGATGTCAGAAGAAGGTGCAGAAAAGGGGGAAACAGTGGACAGAACTTCCACGGGAGAAGGAGGTGCAGGATCTGTCCGAGCAGGACTGAGTCCGGTGACGGCTGACATCATTGATCTCACTTCCTCCTCCACAGCCAATCCAGTCCCACGTAGGGCAAGCCCTCCTTCAGTGAACCTCTTCAACCGTAGATTGAACTACTCAGAAGCATTCGCTTTGAAAGCACGGAAGCGAGACCTGCATGCGGACTGGTTGAAGGAAGAATCTTCTTTTGCACCTGCATCTAAGTTAGGGATCCTAAACCGAAGCAATCCTCTTGGACACCCACCCGTAGATCCGAACGGCAATATGGAGATTCAGATTCCTCTAAAGCTTCTACAGGAGTTGATTAGGAGAGGACTGCTCTCCAACCCGGCATTTACGGCAAACAGCCCTGTGTCTCAAGACCCACTCAAAGCTGAAGCACAACCCGAGCACAAGTTCCAAATTCGATCACGTTCAGAAACATTCGAGAGCTCCACCACAAGCGAGGAACCGACCAATTTGAGTTTGAAAAGAAACCTTTCTGAATCTAACCCTCAAGAAAATGGTATGAGGAAGCTCAGATTCTTTGGTGGCAATGGCATCCCAGCAGAATCAAAGCTTCAGATGACCAATTCTTTTCATGTAAACAACTCTCTTAAGTTCTCTCTGGCAAGTGATGCACCAAGATCCTCTCCACCTAAACAGGCACAATTTCCTACAACAAAGAACCAAGAGAGCATGATTCCCAGACCCCCCAGTTACAGTGAAGACACTCCACTCTCTTTGAAAATGAAGCCTGGAAGGAAGTCAGAGAAAGTGATGGGAACATCTAACAGTGTGGCAAAGGAAATCTCCACTTCCCCACCTTTGATGCAGGTGACGTCAGACAACCTCAAACTCCTTCTGGCAAGCCTGCCCCATAGACTGGAAAGGGGGCAGACATTTTGAGAATTTGCACACCTGACAAACTCATCACCTCGGTCAATGCTGCAATCTTGCCAGATCAGCCTCTTGCGTTGCATTACTGAAGGACTTCTGAAAAGATGAACTGAAAAGAGAAATGTTGAGGATATGCAACTGTAGCATGAAAGCACTGTCCACTCTCAGTCAACATGTTAAATAAGACATGACAGATGCTTTTCTCTGATAAACCTTTTGTATAATATGCATATCATTTTGAAAAGGGTCAGCACAGGAAACACGTTTGTTTGCTTTTTAGTCTATAAATCCAATTGAATGCGAGACTTAAATAAGCAATGGACATTTTTGGGTTTTTTTTACACTCAGTTTAGAGGAAGCAGATACTTTGGCAAAAAGCATAGACCTTTTTTGTAATTAGTGTATTAAAATGTAAACTGTAAAATGCTATGTACGCATGATCATTTTGTTACATTATTTTACAATTCTTCATATTTCAACTTTTTTTTTTACACACTATTTCTTAATTTATTTACATTTGCAAAACTCACAAGACTTAAAACACCATAGATAAGGATTTTGATTCGTTCCAGTCATAAGAGAGATATATATATCGATATATTCTATATATATATATCTATATATAATATATATATATATATCGTCTATATCATATACAGTTGTGACTATATTTTGCCTTCTTTGTACTAAATATGAAGCCCGTGACATACAGTACCTGAATTTATAAGAAATGTGGTATATATCTTAAAATTATGTTAAGATCTACTGTTGAACTTGAAAAAGACTCAAGACGCTACGATGAAATATGAAAAAAAATGCTTTGGTTTAAAATTGTTCATTCGTACTGCGGACACATAAGCAATAAAACAAACACACAGCATGTACACGCATACAAATACACACCCATAAACAAGAAGTGATGGGGATTTCCAATCGTTCATTTTATTATCATGGTACTATTAACACATAATTGTCATATAAATAATAAAACAACAGATTTGTACCTATATTCCAACTACAGTCTGTTCAGAAAGAGCAGGAACAAAGATTCCATGAAGCAATGTGACATCTTTTTCATGGACACAATGGTGGCAGGTGGCTTCTCCTTGGATTTGAACCTACAACCTTTGGGTTACCACCAGCCAAATTATTAACCAATGAGTCACATCACCTCATATTACATAAGTGAATAATACTTTTGGTAGTACTGCTGAATTATTAATATAAACAGCCTTAACTTCTAAGACAATTGCTAAAAGGGTTACAAATCCTACAATAAGACAAATCAGTCAACAATTTTAGCTTGCTATTCAAAACAATGTTCTCAGAAAGGAACAGTATCAGTGAACAGATTAATCACTGCATTCCATTTTTTTTTTGTTTTTTTTTTTTTTTCTTATGTAATACAAACTACAGTAAGTCAAGATGCTGTAGGGCTTACCCTTCCAGCTATCACTGACAACTTGACACTGATCTTGATACATCTAAAATTAAAATTCAGGTAAGGTTTAGAGATGAGGGTTATATTCATAACGATTTGAAACGGTGTTGGTTGGTTGGCTGTTTGACTGATTTGTATTAAGAGAAGATAAGGATCATTTGAATTTAATATCTGTTTTAAATAATTTAAAGGTTTGGCATGAAACTTGAGTTGCTCAATTTGTACCACTTGAGGAATTACTATGACTGAAAAAACAACAAAAACAAAAACAAACTGTCAAACTCTTGTCATGCAGGATTTCCATAGCTTGTAGCAAGTAAAAATGGTTCCAGTCAATTTTAAAGGTGAGTGATTTAAATCCAGTGACAGGATCAAGTTACACTTGCCAATACAGGCTTGTAGAATCAAACATAAAGAGCCAGACCTTTACAGAGCATTGAAAAAGAAATTTGCCCTAAAAAAGAGAGAAAATACCATGCTGTACATGCATATGCATAAGCTGATATACTTTTTAATAGATTTTGATACATGTTTTTCAGTTCTTAACAACTGTATACTGGGAATTTACTAAACAGCTCTTTGGAATGCTACCTGATCAATTTACCTTTCCATAATTACACTAAACTGTATAATTAGCTGTTGTTCCTGGCAAACAAATTCCTACGCAGGTGCGCTGGTTTATTGTCTCTTGTAACACTATTAATTCTCACATGATTTTAAGTCAAAGTTTCTTTATTATTATACATTTATTTATATGGTAAGTAGCTAAAAAGTGGGAAACTGTCATGTAATATTAGGGTCAATTTTTTGATAATGACAATCAGAGTTTTAAGCCAATACGGTATTTTGTACATGGGTGTGCATGTTGGATTTAGCAAACAAATATGAAAAAATAAATCTAAATTAAGTTTTCCCAAAAAAAGATTTGTGTGTGCTGTAATATACTGGGTGTGTTGAGCTGTGCACAAAACAGGTTTTCTCTTTAGTTTTCATGTTCGATCCTTCAGTAACTGAAACAAAGAAGCAGAGGGAGAGGAGTGTGAACAAACAAATGAATTACAAACATGTTTTGATTCTACTGTGGTGTGGCACATTTTTACGTCTTTAATTCTGGGAAAGTCTAAACTGGTAGAGTGACTCTGTGAGACTGTGGAATTGCAGCCACAAATCATATATAAAAAAATGAATGTAATCTATGGCATTCGCATGTATACGTGCATGTTCGTGCCTCCAAAACTATGAATACATTCTAATGCATAAAATGTCTTAAAATATAATGCAACTTTTTTCTTTGAATGTGCTTTGATGATGACGTGTATCCAAAATTCTTTTGTAATCTGCACATAAAGTCAATGGAGAATGAATCACGCACAGTGCAGTATTAAAACATGATTTAAGCAACAAATAAATTAATGCAATCAGCCTCAAGCCAGATTCCACAGAGCAATTGAAGTTCAGTTACAGAGAATGAATGTTTGTTTACAAAACTATACACCACAGTTATCAATAGGTTTGGCTCATCCTAAGCAATATAATTAACAGGAAATGTATGACTATTTTTGCACTGCTGGGGTCAATCGTGTTCTTTCATAGTCAAAACTGAGATTGACCAATTCATTGTTTTTGCAGATTAACAGCTTTTGTAATTTGGATAAAAGAGCATTAAAGTCAAGATTAAATCAAACTTGACCCTGTTTACTTTCTTAATAAAAGTTCCTGACATTATGAATGATTTTTTTCATTTTTTAAAATGTAAAAACTTTCTTTGAATATCCTGTTTCACTTATGGGGGAAAAAAATCATATTATGGAAGTAAACTGGATTACATGTTTGGTTCATGTTGACCATTTGCAGTACAGGCCACTGAAGTCAGCATAATTAGTGACTAGTTGTTCACAGTTGTAACTGTCATCAGTTTTCAGCTGGTTGTTGTAATCAATTTGGCCTAGTTAAATTGTGCAATTTATTTTGTGTATTTTGTGTAATGAAATGTTTTTATGCGGTTTAAGTTTCAAAAACACATTATTTTCCACATACTGTACATTATTGTTACTCCTCTATGCCGAGCCTTTCTGAAGCGTGTCGATTTTTACAAAGCTCATCAGTCCGAAAAGCGAGGTGTGCTCTGTTGGCCACTATCCATTGCTTGTGATTGGCCGAATTCCTCAAGTGTGTGACTGAAATGTTACGTCCCTTACCATATTGTGATACCTTTGGCAACCACATGTGACGACCCCGGGCGGGACTCTGCTTCGTCCACGGTGAAAGCCGATCCGGTGATCCAAAGCGCGAAGTTGATGTATTTCAGCGACCAGCATGGATCAGCTCCAGTCATGACGAAGCGATATCGTCCTCTTTGGAAGGCCAAACAAAGTAGTTTCGGTTTCACAATGAAACACAGTGTCTCCACGACATGGCAGCGGCAACAAGAATACTGCAGCGAGAATAAAAGTTACGGCTTCTTCTTTGCGTGAACATTTGGGCGGCGTTATGCAAATCTTCTCAGATAGTGACGTAGGTATGTTGGGGCGTGTTAGAACGAGCCGTTTTTTGGTAGGCGTGGTTGACTCTTATTTTTTTTTATAAAGAATATCTCTTTGGATTTTATACTTTAGTCTTTGCAACTTTACAGATCTTTTTATGCACCAAGAGCTTGTAACACTCCAAAGAGAAAGGAAAAATTGAAATTGCATCATATGACCCCTTTAATGTTAATTTATTTGAAATAGAAATCTTATGTAACATTATAAAATGCCCCTCTCAAAAAAACCCAAACTGATAAAATGTGCTTTTCGTGGCTCAGAAACATTCATAACAACTCCAGACTCAGATCAAGAACGCTCAACACGATGACCGAAAAATACAAGGTCATGTTATATTTATCTGCAACTTCCTCATGCTACAGCACATGCACGCTAACACAGCTTTTCCGGTTGGACTGAGGCACATGTGTAGACATGTGTAGAAACACCCACACACAACCACAAACACCCACACACTGCACATAGTAATTAACAGATACTGGCAGGTGGTGGCTGCGGGAATGTGACACATCTACACCGGCAGCCAGCCGTTCTTGGCTGAGAATTCACATTCCCCAATTCCACTCAGTCTTCTCGATCTACCCTTTAGGTAAAATGACTGGCAATAGTATGACAGGAGCAAACTGGCACAAGGCAACTACAGACTGCTGTGGGCATTATTGATGGCGCAGTCCGATAGGTCTAACTCAATCTGACCTAATGACATCTTTATCACATGGCACAGCTGATTGGTTATCTCCTGTATCGGTAGCCAATGAGCTCGTTGCCCAATATTCAATTACCTGGCTTTTGTTTGCTGTAACAGTTGGCAGCGCACTTCAGAAACCCTCCACCTTCCCCAGCTCCACCTGTATAGATCTGCTACTGTTATTTCATGTATGTTATATGTGCAGCAGTATTTCTTACATGCTTACAGCAGCATGTTGTGGATGTATTGGCGGTAGCAAGTCTCGGTACTTGCCGCAGCAGCAGAAGCAGCGAAGCAGATCTATTCCGCCAAGACCAAATACATTGTACATTACCATGCCAATCCCTCTGAGAGTTGTCATGACAGAACTCTGTTCATCAGGTTGTGTTTGTGTCAGATGTGAAAAAGGAAACTAATACATCCAAGTCCATGATCATTAGGGGAAATGCTTTTTTCTTCTTTTTTCATTGCTAATTAATTATATTATCAGCAGAAAATTTCAGTTGAACCGAAAAATAAACATGAATTTGGGAATGTTTTTTTTAAAGAATCTGGTATGTCCTTCTTTTAATTTACTAAGCACTAACATGAACATGTAAAACCAGACAGTCATGTTATCCATGTTATGATTTGAGAACAAACCTCTTTCGTTCAATCTGTCTTTCTCGGTTACTAATCTTTTATTAGTAACCTAGAAATAATGCTCAATGCAAATAATGAATCATAGATCTGTCCTAATCATTTTGTGTCAAAACATTTCTTTGCTTTAATCGTTCTAAAATCCTAAAACTCTTTTTTTCAGGTTTAAAATATGATTTTGAATCCCAGATTCAAATGTGGACACCACTGTGTATGTCTTGTATGACACTGAGTGCAGAGCCAACCAGGATTATATAAACTAACTGTTCCCTCCTGGTGGAAATGACCTGCCCACATCAATCCGAGCAGCTGAGTCTTAACCATCTTCAAGAAACGACAAAAACACATCTGTTCCACCTTTATTTGACCCTCTAACTCTAGCACTTTCTATTCTATTTAATTCTACTTTATCTATATCTTTTTTTATCATAAACAAAAAAAAAAAAAACACTTTCTAATTTTTTCTATCGACTTGCTTTCTGTGTGTGGTGTGTGTATATGTGCGATAGTATATATATATATATATATTAAATTATATATATATATAATATAATATATATAATATATATATATACAATATATATATATATACATACATACACACACACACAAATATATATATACAATAATAGTACACCTTGCTACTTTGTACTTGCGTTATCTAAACCGAGACTTGTCATTTTGCACTTATATATGTTGCTCTTTTGTATTTTTGACTGCTTTTATTGTCCCATTTGTAAGTCTTTGGTACAAAAAAACCCCCGTCTGCTCAATGACTAAATTTAAATTACACCAAAAACAATCTTCCAAAATGCTTCAAAAGTATTAATTTTTTTCTTTCTTTTTTTTTTTTTTTACAAGTTTTTTTTACCTTAAATACATGTTACCTTAAATAAAAGCACACGTTATAAATTAACATAAATATGTAAATTAAATTGCCTTTAATTTTTGGTTATATCCACCTACACATAAGTAACTCAAAATAACCAAAACCGTGCATTATTTTCCTCACAATAGCTGGTTGTACACACTGGGAGTGATTTTAGATTCTTATTGATTTTTACTCCCAATAATAATAATCATACACAAAGTGAAAGGCCACGCTTGACACTTGTTTCTGCCTCAATGGTAATATGTATTTGATAAGACCTCATAACACAAACCACGCCCACATTGGGGCTTAAAAAGAGAAGAAATAAAACTAAATAACTAAATCAAATAAATGTGGAGGACATGGAATTTCATTTTACTTAGTAAATAATGCTGTATTCCCGCAATCAGCAAGCAAGCCAATAAATAAATCAAGTAGTAGTTATTGGCACTTTTAAGTTCGTTCACCAAAATGAAAATGCGTCCCTTATTACTTACCCCCATGTAGTTTCAAACCTGTAAAAGCTTCGTTCGTCTTCGGGAACCCAATTTAAGATATTTTTGATGGCATCTGAGAGCTCTCTCACCCTCCCATAGACAGCAATGCAACTAAAACGCTCCCAGGCCCAGAAAGGTAGTAAGGACAACATTAAAATAGTCCATGTGACATCAGTGGTTCATCCGCACTTATACGAGCTACGAGAATACTTTTTGTGCGCAAAATTAAAAAAATAACGGCTTTATCTTATCTTTAACAGCGTATCTGTGTGGCGCAGCTGACACAGAACAGCATACGTTGTTTATGTCCAGCGGATATTCTCCAAAATGGCGCTACAGGGTGATGCGGAGGAGACGAATTGTTGAATAAAGCCGTTATTTTTTTTTCTTTTGCACACAAAAAGTATTCTCGTAGCTTCGTATAATTGCGAACGAACCACTGATCTTTACAGATATCCTTGCTACGTCTCTGGACTTGGGAACATTTCAGTTGTGTTGCTGTCTATGCAGGGTCAGACAGCTCTCAGATTCCATCAAAAATATCTTAATTTGTGTTCCGAAGATGAACGAAGGTCTTACGGGTTTGAAACGACATGAGGGTGAGTAATTAATGACAGAATTTTCATTTTTGGGTGAACTAACCCTTTAATGTCTGCACTTCTCTGCTACAAGAACACACATAATCCCAAGCTCTTCGCTAGTGACTCCTGAACTGTGAAGCTGAAGTCAACAAACAGGACATTTTTTGGGTTCTGTAAATTAACAAACATGCAAGTTTCCTTTCTTTTCAATACCAGTGAACACCTTAGAATTCACCGCTTATATGCGCTTTACTAAACCACACATCCCAACAAAGCACACTTGTCAATGTCTCATGTAAGTAGTCCAAGTTGGACTTGTTTGCTTTCTTCTGTCCTATCAAGTATGAGGATACAGCAGTAAAACTGTTTTGTCTCATCACTATGTCTATATAAGATGCAGATGAATCAGAGTTTGCTGTCAGATGTGCCAGAGTTTGGCATGTGTGACAGCGACACCACACCTACACTATTATGGCATGTGTGAACATGATTAAATGCACTAACATGCCTCTATATTGCTTCCATTGAAATTATAATACAACTGAATGTACTTCAAAGCAAAGGTTAATTCAAATCAATTCAGATGATTTCAGAGGGTGGAAAGCCACTCCCGGGCATTAAAATTAACACTGATGCCTAGAACCTATTCAGGTGTCACAGGTACATTGTGTACCATCACAATGCGCACTTCATCTGTTTTGAGGGTATTTGTTACGTGTCCTAGTAGATGTCGTTCTGCAACACACATGCCTTCAGAGATCATACGAGGGCATTTGCCATCCAGGCGTTGTTTCTCGTGTGTGCGTGTTTACAGTACGTGCTTGTGTTACAGTTGTCTGAATCTGTATCACCTGTCATTATAATAGGTGGACAGCAGGCTTTGGATTTCAGAAGAAACGGGTCTGTTCAGGGGTTGCAGATGGTTTCTGGTCTTGGTGGATGGCGACGTAACTGCATAAAAAAAGGTAGACAAAGAACGTGTTTAAGAAACCGCGTAATTGAAGACTTGAAAATAAGTCACCAAGGTGTTTTTTTTTTTTAACTAATCAGTTCTAACAGACATTTTACAGTCTGGTGAGATGAAAATTGTGATTAAAAACTGCATTTAAAACATTTAAAAATTTTATTTATTATAAAATATTTATTAAAAATGAATAAATAAAACGTATATTTTAAAATATATTAGTAAATATTAAAAATAAACTGTAAAAATTACATAAATTACCAAATAATGACATTGATAAAGAACTGAATGAAAATAAAAATCTAAAATTTTAAATGTATAATGTATAAAAATCTATGGCAGCCCTAATTATTACATCTTTTTAAATAATTGAAATACCTTAAAGGGTCTATGATGCGATTTCAATTTTTCCTTTCTCTTTGGAGTGTTTACAAGCTCTGGTGCATAAAGAAGATCTGTAAGTTGCAAAGACTAAAGTCTCAAAAAAAGAGATATTCTTTATAAAAGTTAAGACTCAGCCACACCTACCTAAATGGCTCGTTCTAACACGCCCCCCCACATGTCTACGTAGCTGTGTGGGAAGATTTGCATAACGCTCCCAAATGTTCACGCAAAGAAAGAAAACATAACTTATTCTTGCTGTAGTATTGTTGCCACCGCAGCCATGTCGTGGAGACGCTGTGTGATTCATTGTGAAAGCGAAACTACTTTTTTGGTCTTCCAAAAGAGGACGATATCCGCTTCGTCATTCCTAGAGCTGATCCGTGATGGTCGCTGAGGAAATACATCACTTAGTGCTGTGGATTGCCGGATTGGCTTTCACCGTGGACGAAGCCCGGGTTCGTCACATGTGGTTGCTGCTCATTCGTCGGATCTGCCGGCCGTGCCGTTCTCAACCCCCGCCGCCTCTGCTCACTCTAGCCTGGCCTCAGCTCACGCTAAGCCGGGGCTTCCGCTAGGCCACTGTGTTTTTCATTTTGTGAAAGCGAAACTACTTTGTTTAACCTTCCAAAAATGGACACGACTAGAAAACAGTGGTTAAGTTGTATTTACAACACAGTTCCAGAACAGTTTAACCCAAATATCCCGATGTGTGCAGCGCATTTTATGGAGGACTGTTTTCTGATCTTGGTTGAGTAGACTACAATGCCGGCTGTTCTTGACTGTAAGTACGTTTTCATATTTAAGGATTTGCCACTGATGATTCAAAAACGCGAGTTTTGAGCAGTGTAGAGAAACGCTTGTTGTGTAATTTCTCCGATCACAAATGCAGACATGGCTTTGTTTACGCGGCGCGATGCAACGCAACGCGTAAAAAGACAGTATAAGTCATTATAATCCGTAATTATGTCCCCACGGATGCAACAAATGGCTCGTTTGTAATGGGTTTTAATGTTTTTGTCTCGTCGCTCCGGCCGGGACAGGGCATCACATTATGGTAAGGGCGTAACATTTCCGTCACACACTTGAGGTATTCTGCCAATCACAACGCACTGTATAGCTGGCCAATCAGAGCACACCTTTTTTTTCAGACCGATGAGCTTTTTAAAAATTTACGTGTTTCAAAAAGGCGGGCATAGAGGAGAAACAATAATGTACAGTATGTGGAAAATAATGTTTTTTTTTTTACTTTAAACCGCATAAACACATTTCATTACACCAAATACACAAAATATTGTTCTTTTTAGCAGCATCATATGACCCCTTTAAAATATGCACTTTGCATATTAAGCATACTGTGAATGTATTGAAGAGATACACCCTCAAATGTTTTTGTCATTATTTATTCTCTTCATGTCGTTCCAAACCTGATTTTCTTCGGTGGAAAAAAACAAAAGAAGATATTTTGAAAAATTCTGTTTTCTCCAACAAAGTCCAAAGTCATTTAGACTCAAACAAAAATATTTTGTTTTCTTTTTGCACAAGAAAGTCGTACAGGTGTGGAGCAACATGAATAAAAATGTTGAAGTAAATGACAGACAGTTAGCGAACACAATACTGACTTTCTTTAATTGTTGCGCATTTGGGCACATCTATCAACACGTCATGTTCCACAAGCATATTTTTATATGCTTCAAAGAACAAATGTCTAAAGATGCCGCACAATAATGTATTGCATCTTAGTTCGCCGGCTTTGTAAGTATCACAAGCGATTAGAAATGAATAGCCTGACGGCACGTCTGGCTCGGCACTTGGCTGAACTGTCTGTCAACTGATACATCTGAAAAGGAAATACGTTCCCACCCAACAGGGTGGGGTGATTGAGGGAAATGTGCACTATGCTTAAATTAGCATGACTATCATACAGTATGTCTGTTAAGTTCAAGAGAAAGTCAGTATGTGTATTTTTAAGTATGCATCTGATGCAAGACAAAGTATATTGAATCAAAACGTGTAAATATGTCTTTCTTGAATCTGAGGCTTAGTACCTAGTTTGTTTTCATATGTATGAAAAACCACATACATGTTTCTGAATATGCTATTAGTCAGAATATTTGTGTACGATACATGTTTGTAATATGTAAAATATGTTCATTCTGAGCAGAAATATGAATGCAAAATTGAAAATGCACTTTTAGCATTAAATTTACTTTAACTGTTTGGTTAAAGATCTTTTTCACAAATTTTGACTCTAGTTGTCTGGTCTGCAACTCTGTGAAATTATATTACATTGAAAAAAATATGTTTGCATATTTTTGAAATTATGCAGGTGAATATTGTGTAATCTTAACAGACAATACCCGACTACTAGAGATAAAAAGGTTAACTTAACTAAAAATTTTCTCTATAAAAAGGTTAAAAACATAAATGGATCATATCATCCTGGTCCTGTAGTTTACTTTGTGTCCATTACGGTAACATTTTATTGTTCTTATGTCATGAAGTAAATAATTTTTTTTTCAATTAAATAAATTAGCTAAATAAAGTTACTAAATACACACTGCTACACCACACAAAACACTACTATCAACATTTGACATTTTGTTCATTCAACTTTCCTACATCTCACCTCTGAAAAACAAAATAAACAATCTCTATAAAGATAAAAGAGCAACCTTATATTTAAACACACATTAAAAATGTAATATGATTAGGTTTGTTTATCACTAATCCTACTGCATGCCAATTTCACTATAGTTTACACTAAGCAAACAATTTGTATATTATTAATTTATACAAAACATTAAATTATTATATAATATGGGTCATTCTCAAAATATGCACAAAAGACCAGGGTTATTTTAGTATAATTGAGATAGAAGGGGTGTAATGGTACACAAACATGATGGTTCGGTACGTACCTTGGTTTTAATGTCACGGTTCGGTATGAACCGTTATAAACATAACATTGCCTTTGTTATAAAACAGTGGTTTAAATAGTGGTTTTGCATTAACTTCTAAATTATAAAATTTCTCAGAAGTTTATTCAGAGATCTGTCGCACCAAATCGGCATTTATTGCCTGAATTTTCTTGAAAAAAACTGACATAATTTGAAAAATTAGACTTTGTTTCTTATCAAAATTAACAATATATAAAACGGGAAGTTCTAGTGAAGTTCCACTTGTGCAGCAGTTAAAACAATGCTGTAAAACCGAAAATTTTAGATACTATTGTAGTTATTATTATTTTGAATAATAAGACATTTTAGATTTTCTGTGTTCATTTTCATTTGAAAATTTTACATTTTCCTGTTTTAATTTTTTTTTTTTATGTCTGTAGAGTTTTCATTCAGTTTTAGTTTTTGTTATTTTAGTACATCAAGGTAAACTAAATGAAAATGAGACATGTTGCCTTGGCAAATAGCCAAAATAAAAAGTTTTTTTATGTCTTATTTTTGGCTGAAGTGTATTTTATTTCAAGTAACAAGTTTTAGTTTTACTGTAATAACCCTCCAAGAGACCTTGCTGAAACACAAATGTGTCTTACTTGTTGATTTCCTACAATCCCACAATGCTCTTACCCATTTCATGATACAGGGAGCCTTGTGTTAATGTCACCATCATTTTCTTTGGAGAAGGTTCCTCAATCTTCATGAGCTCATTACAGCACTGTTTCCACTGACCTACATAGAAAAGCACAGGCCGTTAATTAAAAGACAGGTCTTTTTTGTTTTGTTTGAGTGTGAGTGCATCATTTTAAACACCTAAGGACTTAAACAAAGGTTTCAGGGTAAATGTGAAAAATAGACAAACTAGACAGGTCCATGTGTTAACATTTAGAGGATCTAGGCCATAAAAAACATAATTCTTGCACGACATGTAATAAATGCCTAACATTAAAATACCTGAAACACAGCCATTAACAAGGATGCTTTTTAGAGAGGCACTACGTGCTTGTGTCAACATATTTGTGTAAGATATGTATCGAATTTCAAGCCTTCAGGAACACTGTATGTTAAACTTCTAAGAAAATCAGAACACCCGTCTCAGTTACTTTTCTTGTGACATACCAAACAGACCACATGCTTTTCAACTCATGGTGACACATAAGCCATGAAAAAGGATATAAGACTGGGCGAAAAAATGCTGAAAAGTACTAAAAAAAAAAAAAAAAACTCTTGACACATAATAATCTCCTGACATAATTTCTCAGAAACCAAAACCGACTGCACAGAAACCAGTCTGATCAACTGCTTTAACGTATGTGTCGTTATTTTTTCAAAATGTGGCACTTGCGTAACATCTATACTACAATCAAAGATAAAGGTATTATTCAGAACATACACTGTACGCTTTCCAGTTGCCCAAACAAACAATAAATCTTATTCGATGTTGTGATTCAGTGCAGAGGAATCCAACTCTTTTGAACATGAATGTGCGAAGGTGTGAAATTGCTCAATGTCAAATAAATGTACATATACATTTACATTTATTAATTTAGCAGAGGTTTTTATCCAAAGCGACTTACAATTGGGGAATACATCAAGCGATTCATCTTAAAGAGCCAAATAGACACAGGAATTGCTCATAATACCAAGTTTCAAGCATTGTTCAAATAAGTACAAGCTAGACAGGGAAAGATTAAAGAAAAGAGAAAAAGTTTTTTTTTTTTTTTTAGGATGAAGTGGTGAGTTTTCAGCTGTCGCTTGAAAATTGTCAGGGAATCAGCATTCCGGATAGGGGTTGGAAGATCATTCCACCAGCCAGGAACAGTGAATGAAAATGTTCTGGAAAGTGATTTTGTGCCTCTCTGTGATGGCGTCGCTCACTAGTGGATCTCAGACTTCTGAAGGGAATGTAGATTCGTAATAGTGAGTGGAAGGCAGGTGCTGAGCCTGTGGCTGTTCTATATGCAAGCATCAATGTCTTGAAATTGATGCAAGCCTCAACCGGCAGCCAGTGCAAGGAGATAAAGAGAGGTGTGACATGGGCTCTTTTGGGCTCGTTGAATACCAGTCGTGCCGCTGGATTCTGAATAATTTTTAGAGGTTTGATTGTGCTTGATGGAATTCCAGCCAGAAGAGCATTGCAGTAGTCTAGCCTAGAGATGACAAGGGCCTGGACCAGAAGTTGTGCAGCATGCTCCGTTAGGAAGGGCCTGATCTTTCTGATTTTGTGCAATGCAAACCTGCAAGATCGAGAATTTTTTTTGCAATGTGGTCTTTGAAAGTTAGCTGGTCATCAAAGATTACACCAAGACTTCTGACCGAAGTTGATGGAGTAATTGTAGAAGAACCTAGCTGGATGGGAAAATCATACTGTAGAGTTGGAGTGGAAGGGAAGACAAGAAGCTCAGTCTTTGACAGGTTGAGCTGTAGGTGATATTCTTTCACCCATGCCGAGATGTCCGCCAGGCAGCCTGAAATCTGTGCAGCTACCGCTGGATCCCTTGTTGAATGAAAAGATAGAGCTTGGTCATCAGCATGGTGGAGACCCATGTGCCCGCATGATGGCCCAGTGAGGCAGTGATATCTGGAGAAGAGGAGGGGTCCAAGAATTGATCCCTGAGGAATCCCCTGCCCATTGATGTTGCGTTGGATACCTCCCCACCCAGGCCACCCTGAAGAGACGTAGCGTCTGGACCACTCAAACACAATATATATATTTTGTTAGCTATATTTAAAAAAATACTCTGTAACACCACAGGCGGACACCCCTGAGTCCATAGCAATGCGCACCCCGATCTACATTTACGACCCTCCTTAATTTTAGGTGAATGAAAATCGCTTCCTTGCCCATAAATGCCAACCACAAGGGAAGGACTTTCTTCTTTGCTAATATAAATTAATAGGAAAACCTTTCTCTATGAACACACATGAGCCTCAGGTCATTGGGTATTTATTGTCATCGTGGATTTTGTCGTTGAAATGTTACTGTGATGCAGGTTTATACTCCGAAACACATCCTGATCATCCTTTTTCACTATATGTAATCTTACCTTGTTTTGTATCTATGAATTTGCCTTCTTATGAGCGAAACAAGCGTGTATATTATATATTATTGGTACATCACTATATATTAGGGTCCTGAGACTCTTTTAGTAATTTCGATTCAATCCCATTTGCAAATTACCAGCTAGAGACAGGGTCGTAAAACCCTCCATCAATTTGCCCCCCCCGGCCCCCCTCACCGCTTGGCATTCCATCTTTCTCATTGGACAAAGCCCATCTTGAAAGGCTGGGATCTCTCCGACTTAAAGGAAGCCCGGCTCGGACCCTCTCCCAGTCGGGTGGTTTGGTTTTTAATTCTGAGGGATGTTAAAGAAAAAAACGCTCCGGAAAACGCTAAGTACGTGCCAGGCTTCGTCCTTGTCTTTTCCATTCAACAAGATTCTCTGTCTCAAACTGGTTCTTTTCATCAACTATTTTCAGCAAGATCTTGGGCCTTAAGATTTCATCAGGAATCTCTTTCAGACAGATGCGACTTGCAAGTATCAAACTTAGTCTTATTAATTGATACATTAAGTATCAGTTACAATTTTTTACAAAGGTGTGTTTGAACTAAGTATCTGACGTTTCCCTCAGGTGTAGATGTGCTGAATATGCAAATGTTTCCATAAATTTCATTCCTTATGTCTTTTTTCTGTACTGAGTTAAGCTTTAACCCTTTCCTATACAACTGTATGTGTGTGTGTGTATGGTATGTTAGACCAGTTATGTGTATTATGTAGTTGTTAGACTGTTTTTAAGTGTTTTATGTAGTTAATAAAGTCTTACTTGTGTCACACTTGACTTTGTTCATTGTTTGCTCATAACTGGAGTCCCTTAATCATGCATATTTATGCTACAGGCTTTGTGTAGAGTTGTATAGTAAGAAAGTTATTTCCCTTAACCGGGAATTTAACGTTCTTAGAATTGACAAGACGTTGACCCTGAGTGGTCAGCTAAATAACTACAGCGGATCTAAAATATGAATAGCTAATTATAACTAGTTATGGTTAATTATTCATATTTCCTGTCATGCGCTGATTCGTTACAGATTGGTGGAGAATGTGGGCATGATAAAACAAAAGTTATGAGTTTAAACACTGTCAACCTAAAAGTGTGTGCGTGATAGTCCAGGTTAGAATAGGGCGTGACTTGAGATGCGCTGTTTGTGTCCCTATTTGCTGGCTTGTTTAGATGGAGATAAAGTGGGGGTTTGAATTGGTACCTCTATTATGATTGGAAGAGTCCTTATGTATTTCATGCTTAATGGTATCATTGTAAGGTTAATCTGATCTTAGCAAAGAAACCCTAATTTCAGTATTAAAGCATAAATCTGTTCTGACAAAGCATAAGTCTGAATCTCAGCTCAGCGGCATGTCCAACTGTACCATAATGTAATATGCTTTAGTGAAGAAATCACAAAATTGCAGTATTGTTTAAATTGTTTCTGAAGAAGGAATCTCAGTACAGTTATATCAAGGTAGATTTGAGTGATGCTCCCCTTTCTACAGCATAAAGGCCTTATATTTTATAATTAGATTGAAGCAATTCATGTACACTTTTTGACTGCATATATACAAGCCTAGCAACCTGTTGGTCATTACTGTGTTTCACTCGCTGAGTGAAATTAAAGGTGTAATACTGTACTTTAGTATTCATGTGTGAGGCACACATAACTACATATATGTTTAAACCGGCTTTAACTTACAGTAACCCCGTTTTGGTTATTCTTTAAAGTGCTTATTTAATGCAACAAGTCTTGAAGGCTGAAAGCACCATGTTCTAAAACTGTGACTTTTTAAAATAGACAGACATTAAACTGCTTTTAATTGCACTGGCATGCATTGGTTACCGTGACAACAACTTGTCACAGGAAGCGCTAACTTCACATAGCACAACACGCCATGTTGTAAACAAACCACCTGAAGCAGCTAAGCTAACACAACTTAGCATACTGTAGTTTCATCTTAGGCTAAGCTACCAAATAGCTTTAACAATTAGGGGTTAACACTCTTTAATTGAAGCTTTTAAATACAGCATGTGTGTATGCAGTGTGAAGTAATTTGAATTTAACCTAATCCCTGGTTTCTGATTTTTCCCTTTCTCTTTCGATGTTTCTCAATATTTAATTCGTCTCAGCGAATTTAACTTTCTTAGATGTATCCTTCCTGAATGCTATTGCTTAGTTACTAGTTAATTAAATCTAAATTTAATTACATCTTAACTGTCTATCTAGGAAAGACTCATTGAGGTATTGGGTGTTTTTAGTAACACACTAATCACTAGTGTTGCTATTTGTTCCTAATACCAGATTTGATTACCTTGTTTTAATAATAGCAGTCAGCTAATTTTAAATCCATTTACATGTTATGCCCCTTTGTTTTGATGTTCTCTCTGAACCTCAAAAGGAACCAGAGACACTTCTATTTTTGATTTGTTTATTTTCAACATGTGCCCTATTTTTATGACCCTGTTACAAAAGTCATATAGACAAACGCTAGGGCATAACTATCATCCTGAGTACCAAATAATAAGCATAATCTGAATAGAAATGCTCTCCTTTTCCTTCTGCTTTTCCCTTTTCTCCTTAATCCCTCAGAGATTGAGCCTGTTTGGGGAACCGTCAGTAAATTCTGAGTGATAATTTGACAATAAGAGTAGTCTTAAGTCATCAATCAGAACTCTTTTTACTCCCTTTTCAGCAAACATATGCTGACCCAAACCTATCTTAGCATTCACAGCTAAGATAATAACCTAATACTTCAGCTAAGCACACCTGGCAAAACCTAGCTGTAAAACCTAGCTCCACACTCTGTTTTGATTTTGTAGTAGTCTCTAGCCCTTACTCTCAACACAAGTGTGTCAAAATGTTGCAGATGCTCAGACTAACTGCCCAGAATGCAGACCAGAGAGGGCTGGCCAGGCGTTGTGAGGAACACCCTTCTACCCAGGGCTGATGACCATCTACTGAGCCGAAAGCAACTGGACACGGAGAGAAGAGTACCTCAGACTCATGACCAATGGAGATTTGTGGCTACAAAAAGCTCGCCAAGGTCCTCATCTTCCTGGCCCACAACCTAATGGGATTGAAACAGGAGGTAAATGATCTCAAGCAACAGATCACGGCGGTATCCCACAAGGACCCCAGCAGAATGGAGTTACAGGAGGAAATTGATAGACTTCAAGAGACTCTGATCCAGCAGCTGAACAACACTCAAGACAAGCTTGACATGTTCCGAAGAGAACTCAGGGACTCCTATAGGCTGCGAAAGGAAACGCAGTGGTAGAGACACCCTACTCCCGCATCCTCATTCAGCCGTGCGAACTCCCTCATATGCAACAAGCTACGTAGGGGGGAGCCAACACTTTCTGCTTATCAACTCAGCAGACAGAGCCATAATACCTCAAGCAACCACAGGGAATCATCCCTGCAGCAGCGCATGATGTGACCCCCAGAGACCTTGACAAGCTAGCCAGAAAATCCCAGCATTCACATGGCCAGGAAAATAATTGTTTCCTACTTTATGCAGTACGAGCAGTATTTTAGAACGGTGGAGTCGTTTTAAACATTTCTTGCAAGCAGACCCAATAATCAATCGTATGTGTCTGTTTCATAAGTTAGTAAATTCTTCTCCATGCGCATACCAGTTCCAGATCAAAACCAGATAAAATTATAGTTTGAATGCGCCTTCCTACAAGCAGTAAGAAGTTTTTCAGTGCTTTAATGTGTTTAAATTGTACGATAAGAAACTAACCTGACTTAGCGAAGAAATCCTAATTTCTGTGTTAGTGGAGCATAAGTCTATTTTCTGACGACGAAATCTCGGGTTTAGCAGCTCATATAAATGGTACCAGATTAAATCGGTCTGATTTTGGGCGAAGAAATCCCCTTCTTCAGTACTGTGTAGGTGATCTGAGCGATGCTCCTCATTTCACTGATTTAAGGCCTTATTATGTGTTATGTATCTTTGTATTCATATCGACCCACTCATGTGCAACATTTACGTAACTCTTATACATGCACACACCAATTTCTGATCAAAATCAGATAAAACTACAGCTTGAATGTGCCTTCCTACAAGCAGTAAAAAGTTTTCAGTGTTATAATGTGGTTAAATCGTACGATAAGAAACTAACCTGATTTTAGCGAAGAAATCCTACTTTCTGTTGTTAGTAGAGGGTACACCTTTCTGACGACGAAATCTCAGATTAGCAGCCCATATAAACGGTACCAGAATAAATCGGTCTGATCTTGGTTGAAGAAATCCCCTTTTTCAGCACTGTTGTAGGTGATCTGAGTGATGTTCCTCATTTCACTGATTTAAGGCCTTTTTATGTGTTATGTATCATTGTATTCATTTTGACTCGCTCATGTGAAACATTTACGTAAAATTAATGGTGTTATTCTAGCGTAGCTAACTACGAATCCACCATTGCCTGTGAAGTGAATGTGCTGTTTTGATTAATGAATGAATTTGTATGGGACATGCATGAGTTTCCCATGCATGCTCACAGCAGTGCAAGTCTGCTCCACTTGCACCTGTTGTGAGTTTGCATTGGTCTCCTAGCAACACGTGACCCCGGAAGTGTGAGCAGACTCTTCCGGTTAATCTGACAACAGCACCCACTTCACAGACGTGTGTGTAAACAAAGAATTGTGTGTAACTAACGCTAACTCTTAAGCTAAGCCCTTTACCTCAACTGCTAGCTGTTAACATCTGACTAACGCTTAGATAGGCGTGTAAAGTGTAACTTTCTAACCACACCTCTCTCTCCCTCTCTCTCTCTCTCTCTCTCTCCGTCACTCCTGGTGTCACTTCCTGTTGATGCCATCAACTCCTCTTTGGATTCAGTTCGTGTGGTCCCCACCCACATATGTGGTTTTACTTGTGTTATTGTTTTCTTTTTGTTTGACTTTATTCTACCCCTCTTTTATTTTATTGCATTTATTTACATTTGTTTAGCACAAATGTACCAATTCAGCTAAATTGATTTGTATTAAATTTGAGATTTAATTAAATCAAATTTGTATTTGTAATGGTTCAGTTTAATTGTAAAGAAAGGTGATTTTGGTTATATGTTGACCTTTAAGCGCCCTCTTGTGGCAAGGATCGTGTATGGTAACTTCTGTATGACTCGTGTTGAGTTGAGTTCATTGTGAAGTGTCATGGCTGAAGAGCGGTTCGTACGGTGAAGTCGTTACCCACATAAGGCTGTATGTCGCTATTATTCGTCATATAAATATGACGTTTAGCAGGTTAAAGATGTTTGACAGTAAATTCATTAATCTAGAGATGCAAATGTTACTAAAAACAAAACATAAAGTGCAAAGTGCGAGCTTTAGGTAGCGCCGTATGCTAGCGGTCTTTTGTTATGATTATTAGGTTAATTTGTATTTCGTGATTACAAGTCATTACCTAAAATTAAGAATATAATTACCAGATGTACATGACAATGTAACGTTTAATGATTTAAAGTTTCTTTTGAATGCTTTTAGGCAGTAAATACTGCTCAGTCAGCTATGCACTTTGGATATGTAATTTGAATACAATTCTAATTGCTGTATTTTCTATGTCTGTTTACAGTTTTACAATGTTAAAGTTAAACGAGAAAAGATTCATGAAAGCTACTGGAAGATTAAAAGCCATGAACCAACATCTCGCCTGTTCACTGTCTGTCTAGCTGGATAGAGAAGTTACACATCTAGTGAGGACAGAACAGTATTTTTTTTTTTTATTTACTTTCCCTTTTAATTTCCTACAGCTCTTAGGACCCCTTTTTATTTTATTTTATTTTTAAAAAATTTTTTGTTTGTTGTGTTTTACTTTTACCTTATTTTATTTTTTTCACCATCACCATCTTCGCTTTTTGTATAGGATTACAGTAGTTCTAGCAACTGTTGTTTCCTTAACGAGTTATACAGGTTATTAGTAGCCTAATCCCTGTTTCCTCTCTACTTCTCCTCACGCCTCAGTGCCAGGCCTAATACATTGAAGGGCAGCTACCATTCAACACAATGTAGGCTAAGATAGAACTAGGAACAATTCCCACTGTTTCTTTTTCTTTTGACGAGGTATTTGGTGTGTCCCTGCTAGTTTAGCTAACAGTCTAACCCTAGGTTTATGAGTCTATTGCGGCATCACCCATAAGTGACACCTGCTTAGCCATATCTCATAGGATAAAACTAAAATAGGTAAAATCTTCCTTCTTTTTTTTTTTTTTGGTTTCATCTTATTTTATTTCAGTTTCGTCATAGTGACCAAACCCGTGAACCATCAGTGTTTTAAGTAATAGTTTGACTACATGTATAGCCCGGTCATCAGCTGACCCCTGCTTACGGCCCCCTCAACAAAGTTACTCAAACTCTCCCTTTGTGTTCACGAACACAAAAACATAGTACCCTACCTCACTAGCTGCCTCTCACCAGCGATTCATACCTTACATGGCCTACACAGCCGTTCCCCATAGAGATAGTTTAACACCTCTGTACGTACTTGCATTTGTCTTGTCCCTTTCTCTCTCTGGTGTTCCCACAAGTGTGCCAGTATGTCGCAGACATTCCACAGATATCCAGCCCTGCCAGCTCACCAGGACCACCTGGACACTTAGCAGAGCACTGTAATGGACATCCTTCAGCTCCAAGCAGCCAACTACCTGCGATGGCAAAGAAAGGAACAGCGAGACTGCGACATAAGTGAACACCTGACCAGCATCATCCTCTCCTCGGCCCACACCCTCAAGGGCCTCAGACAGGAGGTATATGAGCTGAAACTGCAAGTCACAGAATTCTGCAGAGAACTGACACCTGCTCAACGAGAGAAAGCACAGAACGGATGCAAAGAACCTCACAGAATGGTGCGACAGAAGGAAATCACCAGTCTTCACAGAGGCTCTAACAGCTGCTAGACACCAAGCGCCGCTGGAAAAAGCCATCAGACAGGACTTGAAAAGAGAACTGTTTCACACAAAGTCACTCTTAAAAACAACATATGTGGAACTAAATGAGAGAGACACCAGATCTAAGGTCTTACAAGGCCACCTGCATACAGACAGAGCTGAGGTCCAAACCCTGACTCAGCAATTGAAGAGGAGCTTGACATGGTTCAGAAAAAATTTAAACAGTCCTACCGACTGCGCATAGACTTAAGCAAAAGACAGCCGGCTGAACATCACGTCGCCAGCAGTGCAAGCCCTCCACGCCTGTGCACAGCTACGAAGGGGGGGAGGGAGCCAAAGCCTTCTGCTTTACACTTCACAAGTCAGCTCCCTGAAAACCTCTGCAGCTGCAGAAAAAAAAAATTCAGGCGAACTGAAGCAACGCAACGAGGTGAATTCAGTGTCTCAAATGAACTGAAATATGCTTGCAGAACACAAGGTGAACAGATAGGGAAAACACGAAACAGTACTTCCCCTGGCCAGCAGGCCCACCCCCTCCGCCAAGAGTCCGAACCTGCGAGGGGGGGCGAGAGCCACTGTTCACACGTCACCAACCAGCAGCCACAAGGGGGTGGGTCAGGGACCTTTCCAGAGGATCACTGCAGACACACACACCGTGTGACCCCCACAGACCCCAACGAGCTGGCCAGAGACAATACATCTGGCAACCTAAATACTGCAGAGACCTTGAGGACATCAAAGGAACTGATCCTGCAGTCTCACCAGCAGTTTAAACAAGCCATCATAAAGGTATTCTCAGACCCAGAGTCTGAACATGGACTGATCGCTGTTGATTCTGAACTTCACAACTCAGAATCCCAAGCGGGCACCAGAAGGCACCCAGCAATGCCACAATACAAAACCATTCTACAGAAAGCCCCTAGCCAGAAGAGGACAGAGCCATCACCATGGCAACAGACCCAGGTTCCAGACCAACCACTGGGAAAAGGCGTCCTCATCCTGCAAACACCACGGTATGTCCAACACCAGTCCACCACAACATCCTCCTCCACACCCTTCACACGGGTGCTGAACGGAGGCTACACAAAGACAGCTGGACACGCCTACCTCTGGGATACAGGAGCTGCTGACACTCGCAAAAAAAAAAAGCTCCTTGAACAAAACTCAACTAAGGAGTACTGAGAAGGACAAACCTCTGACTCCTTTCCTGCTGCATCACAGCATCAGGCCCCTCCAAGGGAGGAGCATCCCTTGAAACCGGTCGACACCCCCAGAAGTAGCTAGACAACGTTGGATTGAGCAACGGGCCCACATGCCCAACAGCGAAAGCTCTACCAACACAACTCAGGCAAGCTCAAGTCGGTGCCGCCTCAAGAGCCAAGCGACACCGCAAACATCGGATTTCTAGTGACGTTGAGCAAAGCAGAGAGCTCACAACCACCTGCTGCTCTCCTGCCATCATCACTAGGTCCGTCTGAAACTCTCTGCACACTACAAAATATCCATAACAATTCCCTGCAATCCCTGTAACCACCTGCATTCTCACCAGTGAGAGTCTAACCCGGCTGACCCACATCACGGGTACCACAGATAGCCTACTGGCTAACAACATCAACAAAAAAAACATCCTACTCGGACTAACTCACTTCAGGATGACAGGTGACACAGCCTCGACACCTGCTGCATAAGCTCGAGGACCCACACCTTGCTATAGCCTACATCACCACAGCGCACCACCTGACAGCATCCACCACGGCACCACAACCACTCCTGGAGGCACCAACAGCCAGAGAGCCACCACTGCCTCCCAGCCGTGTGTGACAGGTGTGTGTTAGATTGTTCTGCATCTTTGACATCGCTCGTTGTTTTCTATTCTATGGACAACAACGTTCGAAGGGGGGGAATTTGTAGCGTCTGGACCACACAAACACACAATACATATTTTGTTAGCTAGATTTAACAAATACTCTGTAACCCCCCAGGAAGCCGAACAGGCCCCTGGTTACCATGGCAACTCTGACACGAGATACATTTACGACCTCCTGGAATTAAGGTGAAGAAAATCGCTTCCTTGCCCATAAGGAAAATCCACTAGGGAAGGACTTTTCTTTGCTAATTACTTAATAGGAAAACCTTTCTTTGAATGAACAGTGTATCCTTCCGGTCATTGGGTATATTATTGTCATCGTTTATTTTGTCTTTGAAATTGTATACTGTGATGCAGGTTTATAATCGAAACACGCTCCTGTCATCCTTTCACTATTTGTAATCCTACCTTTTTCTAGTATCTATGAATTTGCCTCATCAGTTCAAGCCCGAAAGGGCAACAGACCCAGTAATGATGCAGTACACAAGCCGCAGTTAATACAGCTGACTCTACTGTGATGTGACCCTGTCTCCCTCTCTCTCTCTCTCCCTCTCCTCTCTCTCTCACACACACCACACACACATGCGCGCCACACACACGATGCGCAAAACTCAGCATTTGAACAGTCAATACAAATACTTAAACTAATAACAAAACAAAACAGTAGCTGATTCAGAAGCGCCATGTTGGGTCAGAGAAAGTCGAATGACCTCCTCTCCTAGGTTCATGAAATGGTCTTCCATAAAATGCATTGCTGTTCTGTTTGTAAGTGATCTTAAAGATTCCTAATTGCATCTACTTCTGGAAGGCCATTAAAGTGCTTTTGCTTTTGCACTGAAACGCACAGCTTCTCCCTGACATGGCTGCTCCAACACTAACTCTGCGATTACTGAACCACGCCTTCTTTCTTTGCGTGAAAATTTAGGCGGCATTATGCAAATCTTCCCACACAGTGACATAGATATGTTGGGGCGTGTTAGAACGAGCCTTTTTAGGGGGGCGTGGTAGAGTCTTAAATTTGATAAAGAATATATCTTTGGTTTTGAGACTTTAGTCTTTTGCAACTTCAGGGATCTTATCTATGCTTATCTATGCTTATCTATCAGCTTGTAACACTCCAAAGTATAAAGGAGTTGAATAATGATATACAGTGGGGGAAAAAAGTATTTAGTCATCCACCAATTGTTCAAGTTCTCCCACTTAAAAAGATGAGAGAGGCCCGTAATTTTCATCATAGGTATACCTCAACTATGAAGAGACAAAATGAGAAACAAAAAATCCAGAAAATCACATTGTAGGATTTAAAAAAAATTTATTTGCAAATTATAGTGGAAAAGAAGTATTTGGTCAATAACAAAATTTCATCTCAATATTTTTGTTATATACCCTTTGTTGGCAATGGCAGAGGTCAAGCGTTTTCTGTAAGTCTTCACAAGGTTGTCACACACTGTTGCTGGTATTTTGGCCCATTCCTCCATGCAGATCTCCTCTTGAGCAGTAATGTTTTGGGGCTGTCGCTGGCAACACGGATTTTCAACTCCCTCCAAGATTTTCTATGGGGTTGAGATCTGGAGACTGGCTAGCCCACTCCAGGACCTTGAAATTCTTCTTACGAAGCCACGTCCTCTTCGTTGCCCGGGCGGTGTGTTTGGGATCATTGTCATGCTGAAAGACCCAGCCATGTTTCATCTTCAATGCCCTTGCTGATGGGAGGAGGTTTTCACTCAAAATCTCACGATACATGCCCCATTCATTCTTTCGTTTACACGGATAGTCGTCCTGGTCCCTTTGCAGAAAAACAGTCCCAATGCATGATGTTTCCACCCCCATGCTTCTCAGTAGTTATGGTGTTCTTTGGATGCAACTCAGTATTCTTTCTCCTTCAAACACGACAAGTTGAGTTTTTACCTAAAAGTTCTATTTTGGTTTCATCTGATATTATGACATTCTCCCAATCCTCTTCTGTATCATCCAAATGCTCTCTATCAAACTTCAGACGGGCCTGGACATGTACTGGCTTAAGCAGGTGGACACGTCTGGCACTGCAGGATTTGTGTCCCTGGCGGCGCAGTGTGTTACTGGTGGTAGCCTTTGTTTCTTTGGTCCCATCTCTCTGCAGGTCATTCACTAGGTCCCCCCGTGTGGTTCTGGATTTTTGCTCACAGTTCTTGTGATCATTTTGACCCCCACGGGGTGAGATCTTGCGTGGCGCCCCAGATCGAGGGAGATTATCCGTGGTCTTGTATGTCTTCCATTTTCTAATAATTGCTCCACAGTTGATTTCTTCACACCAAGCTGCTTACCTCTTTTAGATTCAGTCTTCCCAGCTTGGTGCAGGTCTACAATTTTGTTTCTGGTGTCCTTTGACAGCTCTTTGGTCTTGGCCATGGTGGAGTTTTGGAGTGTGACTGTTTGAGGTTGTGGACTGTTGTCTTTTATACTGATAACGAGTTCAAACAGATGCCATTAATACATGTAACGGGTGGAGGACAGAGGAGCCTCTTAAATAAGTTTGTTACAGGTCTGTGAGAGCCAGAAATCTTGCTTGTTTGTAGGTGACCAAATACTTATTTTATCGAGGTATTTACCAATTAATTCTTTAAAAATCCTACAATGTGATTTTCTGGATTTTTTTTTCTCATTTTGTCTCTCATAGTTGAGGTATACCTATGATTAAAATTACAGGCCTCTCTCATCTTTTTAAGTGGGAGAACTTGCACAATTGGTGGCTGACTAAATACTTTTTTGCCCCACTGTATATAACCCAATAGTGGATAAACTGATTTGCTGTGAACCAAAAGAGTCACACCCAGCGTTATTTCTCTTTCCAAATGTAATAAATCTCAGTTATGGGATGGACTAATATTTGGTTACTTGGCAACGGGGAATTCTTGACATTTGAAAACCTAGCCTTACTAATTTGTCTAAGTCATACATTAATATCTGAAGAGGAATAGGCAGAGTTATAAGATAATTAATCGTTCTATCATTCCTCTCAGAAGAATAACCGTTGTCAACTTCTGAACATAAATGTACAACCAAAACAACAAAAACACCTGCATACACAGCCAACACCACCAGAAAATAAAAACTCCTTGAGCTGGAACATTCTATCAGGTTGATGTCGCTTCTTTTAAATCAGGCGTTGTTGAAATATTTTAAAGACAATATGTGAAAGACATTTTTTGGTGAATGTCAAAATTAACATAGCTGAGTGACAGCTGATTTTATTAGCCGGTGTGACATTAGTATTCACAAGCTTCGGCAACATTCCTTGGCAAGTGCAAAAACCTCATGCTACATTGACAAAGAGAAAATATTTTCACATCATTCAACCTTAACAAATTACAAAGGATATTGGCAGGGTATACTGTATGTGACAATACAGTATGTGATCAAGTAGGCATAACTAGAACAAATTCATATGACTTACTTTCATCTTGTGTTTTTCTCCACAGAACTATTTTAATTTTTGGATGAACTGTTGCTTTCATTATAATCTGGTTTTCTCAAACTAAGTTCAATGCACTTTTTTTGAATGCATTACAGAACTGGTTTACGTAGGTGAAAACTTTTAATTAACAATATTTTAAAATCTCTCTGACCTACTTCGGCTCACAATTTACTGTATTGTTACACTTTATTCTAATGTTCTTCATCAGTTCATCTGCTTTTAAAAGCTATTGGGGAAAAATCCAGTTTGATAAGCTTTTTTATGTCAGTGAGAACAACACTGTCCTTCAAGCATATCAGTTCCTCATACCCCAAAAAAAGTGGTCATGCACATGCAAATATGCATGCAAACCTGTGCAATTCTGCATGTTTACTTTTAGGTTATTATCTTGTTTATCATATCAGAAGATCATCAGAATGACCTTGTTAAACCTTATTCATTTATCACTTTCTCGCAGTCACTGTATACCAATAAAAGTGTCTTGCGTACAAAGAAAGTCTTGGCTTACTAAGGCAAAAAAAGCGGTTATGAAAAAAGTAAATAAATCTAGTTTAAGCTTTCACCTTCCCAGAAATAACAGCAGATTTCACAATAGAAACAGCAAATAAATCAAGCCTAACTGGTCTCAGAACCTGTCGCCAACACACCAGATTTAAAAATAACAAGGCTGGATTCCTTGTAAAGTCACATGAAAAATTCTTACAAGTGCAATACCTTCAAACTGTCACTTATTTTAACCTGACATAGGCTTTCTCTCATTTGTGTTTCTGTGGCTCTTCCAGCTAAATAAACCAGTTCAGTGTTAGAAATTTTGTACTAGAGCACAAACTATGAAAACAGTAAAACTGCCTCTATGGAGGTAAACTTTATAATTCAAACATCTCCAATGACCTCTCCATATTAAGCAAATACATAAGACAGTATATAATGTGTATTAATGAAACAGAAGGTCATAATATCCTGCACTCATTTTAGTATGGGACACTAAATTATCTACCAAGATAACTAATCTTAACACATCCACCCATATTTGTTAAATTTTCTCTTTTGTACAAGATTGTAACTTGGTTTTGACATTTGAAATCAAAAGGACAGTTTAAAAGTAAATCTCTAGGGGTGTCAATTTAATTTGATTCCTTCTAACGCAACAGAAATAATCTTAAAATATGACCTTTATGTGATTTTATTTTTAATTCCATTATATAATCAATTAAGATGGACAGTATTTGAACATTCACAAGTTTAATTGCAAAATGTACTGCTATGGAACGACTGATAATGCTTATATTGTATAACTCTACTGATTTTGTGTTATATAAGTAACACTCCCATTCCTGATCACTCATTCTTTGTTGTATTTCAAGTGGCTTATATGCTCAGGAATGTAGGCAATGTTGTGCTGAATAAGTCTGTCATTGTTCTTTGTTTTGCCTTAGATTCATTTGAGGAAGATTCCTTATGAATGCAGTTTAAAGAGTTGCTGAATCAAATTCACAAAAATCGATTTTAAATCAAATTGACAAGCAACAAATAGTGAGTGAACTGATTTTTTTGTGAACCAAGAGACCATCTTTTTCAATTATGGGATGGATGCTTAGTTGCCTAGACAAGTTAGTCTTGCTAATTTGTGTAATACAGTTTCACAAGTTAATATAAAAAAAATAAAAGCAGAATTACAAGACAAGACAACTATTCATTCTGTCATTCCAAGTATAACCAAAACTATGAGGAAAAAAGCAAAGGGGAAAAGGCAATAGAAATACACAGACACAGCCAAGTACACACCCCCAGAAACTGAAAGAATACATTTTATCCAATGCTACTTTAAGGTTGTGGTTAAGAAAACCAGTCTTATTATGGGAACAGTACTGGTCTGGGATCCCATCTCTGTTTTAGAATTAGGCCTGGACTGGCATCTTTAAGAGTAAGTTCATCTATGACTGCAGCAAACACACGCAGCATATCAGAGACAGTGTTATTTGCATACCACACATGTCAAAAAGGGAATTTTGTTTTTCGGTCCCTACAATAAGGAAATCTGCAAAGACACTGCTATGATTTTTGTTGTTGTTGTTGTTCCGTATGGACATACCAGTGGTTGCACGACAGTAAAAAATGGTGTTAAAGTTTTTAGGTCAATTGTAGTTCAAACCATTCTGTATTAGAGCTGTCAAATAAACCTAGATAGATCTATTTAGATTTTTAACCATTTACGATACTGCTGAAGTGATTTTTAGAAGTGATCTTGTGCATTCTTGGAACTCTGGTACTCACTCATGTCATAGAAATGCTGCCAGAAAGCTTCCATCCAGTTATGCGTGTCTTCAGATGTGTGCGTGACAATTGTGTATGTGGTCTCATCACCACTCTGGTTTGTTATGGTGATACTGTGAGTATGTAGAGCCGGATCTCTCTCTGTGGCACGCACACGGGTCTCCTAAAGCAAGTATGCAATTGGTTTTAAGATAAGTGTAAATAACAATTACAACTGCACAACAATTCATAGTTTGTAGTACGTGGGATACATGTAATAAACAACTTCCAAAAGCATGTATGCTGTAACACTGGATTTTAAACCACATGAAGCATATCCTCTTACTGGAAAACCTCACATAACACAAATATTATCAAAGACAACTTGGCCCTCTGTTGACTACAAGATGCAACTACAACTGTTCGATAAGACAATACTCCTCACCTTATTAATGGGAATAGTGAACAGTGGTGTCTCTAAAGAATCTCTATCGTCTTGCTGCTGGTAACATTTTAAATCTGACCCACTCAGAACACCGTAGACGTCTCTCCAGTCCTCAGGATTGCTCCCTGACTTGGGTACAAAAATATGTGGAAGGTGACGGAATAGGTATTTGGGAAATGTTGATTATTTATTTTTAATCACAATAATACATTATATTCACAAACCCGAATTCTGAGTTTTCCACACATAACAGCTTGAGTCATACAAACAGGTTGGGCCACGAGGTGACAGCACATGTTACCATAGAGCGGCAACCAGAATGAAGAGCCCTCTAAAATACAGGTGAGACCAAATAAAAGCAAAGTGGAAATGAATCAGAAACAAACATGCTATCATGTGCATAGAAATACAGTGGCTTTTGAGATAACACATTTTGAAAAATCCTAAAACTTTGTTTATTCCCATAATGAAAATGTTGAATTTATCCCAGACATTGAATTCCATCTTCGCTTTCTCAGACCTTTGGACTCGATATGTAAACACAAACTCGCATACAATAGGCTCGGTTTAAAAAATTGGGAAAAAGTTCTGAATAAAGAGTTTTCTTACCCGTGTCTGATATTGTCAGGTCATGTGTTCGGAAAGAGTTCTGTACGTGGCACAGGGTCAGAGATGTGTGGGCCAGGAGGTGATATTTAGGGCCTCTAAGGACAAGAGGTGATATTGAGGGCCTCTGTGAGCACATTTACATTGTACAAAGATAGTTTTGATGAAACTGCTTTTAGAACATTTAGAACTGACATTCAGTTTAAAGTACAAAAAAAAAATTTGCGAGAATGAAACGTTGATGTATTTTTAATAAAATGAAAACTTACAATGGAGAAAAAAATGCTCAGGTCATATTTCATCCCAAAATTCTAATATTTTACAAGAAAATACTATATTTAATACTAATACTATATTTTTGAACCATTAAGATTTTTAAAGTTTTTTTACTCTATTTTCATGACATCCGTCCACCCAAATTCTAACTGGATTTAGCTGTTATAATGCGAGTTGCTTTGTAATTCGATTTTTAGCACCGCCCGCAGTAATGCAGTCTGTAATAGATAATAGTTGCAAGAAAACTAATGCTCTTCTCAAGATATATTTGTAGTATTGTTATAAATTGCCCCGAAAGAATACGAGGCAGCAAAATAATGAAAAGTATAATGCTATTAATGCTTGTACAATTCTTAAATATAAAATAATAAGAATGAAAGATACATAAATTAATGGTGCTTTATTCTCATGAACATAATGACACAGCATAACATTAAGATAAACATAGAAAGAAAAATCCCCTTGCGAATTTGAACATGTTTTTAACTCCCCCCCCCCCCATGAAAAAAAGCACCCAGCACATGTTTTTGACAGGCTCATGAGATTGTCACCTAAAAATGATGTCATGTTCGACTTTTCTACGGCCATCCATCTCTTGGATTAATTCTCTGCCCTGTGCTTTTCTAGGACCCCTTTTTCTCAGACAGACCGGATATGTTAAGACGAATAAAAAAACATAATGTGTCTGTCTGTACTGACAGTCACTGATGAGATGCTGTTTTGATCGTTTCGCCGCAAACATTGCTGAAGTGTGAGACGAGCCGTTTCAACATTTAACCACCTCCCCGTGATCATGTATGCTGTTTTGTAACCCCACTTGGTATGTGAGCGAATAGTATTATAATGTTATTATGACACATATACGCCCCCCCTCACAGTACAGACAGAGCAGCCAGCAGCAACGGGATTCTACATCCGGGAGATCGGTTCCGACTGCTGTGAGCGCCAAATGCAGGCAAGCTGCTGTCTCTAAAGTTGACCATGAACTTCTTACTGGAGCACTTCCAGTCCGGGCTACAGCCTCCGAGTGCTAGAGAAGACCCGCTCAATTCCTCCTCACACAGCCAGCGTTTAGAAGCTCCACCCGACAGGTCAAAGGCATGGAGGTACGTCAGGCCCTATGAAGAGAGGCTCCCCCCCCCGCCCCCCGGGATATATCGCGAAAGTGGACTAAAAAAGGAGCCGATGTATTCATTCTTTACAATAGTTAGAGCATTTTAAGAATAAAATATTAAAATGTATAACTCTGGCCTTCAAAATGTATGTTTTTTTTTTTGTTTTTTTTTTTTTTTAATGCTTTCTGAAAACAGTCTACTCATTGCACCAAGCAGACATTATTGATCAAAAAACTGCAGTAGGAGTGTGGTATCAGTGGTAAGTATCACACACACACACCACACACACACACCCTAGTTCTTAAAGTTTGTTTTTTTTTTGAACAGTAAGATTTTTAATGTATTTAAAAAGATTCTCTTCTGCTCACCAAGCCTACATTTATTTAATCCAAAATACAGCAAAAACATAAATATTGTAAAATATTACAATTTAAAAATAACTGTTCTATTTTAATATATTTTAAAAATGTAATTATTCTTGTGAATCAAAAGCTACATTTTCATGCACAAGCTCCAGTCTTCAGTGATGTCAAATCTGAATCCTTCAGAAATCATTCTAATATGCTGATTTACTGTTAAAGAAACATTTTTTATTATAATTATCAATATTTAAAGCAGTTGAGGACATTTCCAGGATCTCTTGATTACAGAAATATCCAGAAGATCAGCATATCTGAATAAAAAGCTTGTGTAACATCCTATACATATCTCAAAAGTGGGAAGTCAGATAGATAAGTGTAATAATATAGTGACGTAATATATAGTTATATCTGGCTATAACTATATATAAATAAGTGTTATTATTTTTTGGGTAAATTCAGTATATAATACTTTTATTTAAGCAATATTGGATCAAAATCAATAAAGGCCATTTATAATATTACAAGGATTTCTATTTCAAATCAATGTTTTTAATTTGAACTCTTTATTCATCAAAGTATCCTGAAAAAATTCTACTCAGCTGTTTCTCAACATAATAATAATAATAATAATATAAATAATAATAAAGTTTTTTGAGCAACAAAATCCAGAATATCAGAATGCTTGCTGAAGGATGATGTGATTTAAGGTTAAAATAACACATTTTCCACATACTGTACATTATAGTTCTCCTCTATGCCGTGCCGCGGTGGATCTTCTGAAACGCGTTGATTTTTACAAAGCTCATCGTGCTGAAAAGCGAGCAGGTGCGCTGGACCTGGCCAGGCTATCCGTGCGTTGTCTAATTAGCGAATACCTCAAGCCGTTTGCCCTAAGTTGTGGTTGACTGTGATAGAAATGATACGCCCCTACCATACGATGTGATGCCCATGTTGCCTAGAGTCCCGGAGCCCGAAGGACAAGAAACATTAAAACCATTATAACGATAGGAAGATTTGTTGCCCCGTAGTAGGGGAACATAATTACGAAGACCGTGATTGTTAGAACATAGGCCCGGGCCCCCCCCGAAGTATAGCGGAGTGGGCATCGAATGTGGTGTGTTATGATAGAGTTATAGAATCACGCCAGATTATAAACATAAAACAATGTCGCCATTTGGTGATGGCGGTAAAGGACACAACAAGCATAGCCCGCTTACTCTACGCACTGCTGCAAAACTCACGTTTGCAATAACAGTGGCAAACCTTTAATATAAAAAAAAAGATTGTGTCATTTACAGACTGTGCAGTCTAGAACCTAGCCCGCGCATTGTAGTCTACTCTACCAGGATAGGAAACGGTCTTCCATAAAATGTGCTGCACACAAATTAATATTTAGGTTGAAGTGTTCTGGAACACTGTTGTAAATACAACATAACCACTGATTTCTAGTCGTGTCCTCTTTTGGCAAGCCAAACAAAGTAGTTTCACTTTCACATAGAAACACAGCGTCACACACGGAGGAGCGTCCGGAAGGACATGTGACGACCCTGGGCTGGACTCCGCTGTCCACGGTGAAAGCCGATCCGGCGACCCACAGTGCGAAGTTGATGTATTTCCTCAGCGACCAGCACAGATCAGCTCCAGGCATGACAGAGCGGGGATAATTGTACTCTTTGGCCGCAAGAATGACCAAACAAAGTAGTTCGCTTAACAACGAAACACACAGCGTACTAGCCACGACATGCTGGGACGTGGCAGTGCAACAACAATACTATCACGATGAATAAAGACGCATTATTTCTTCCGTGAAAAATTTGTACGGCGTTATTCCAAATCATTCCCACATCGTGACGACTTAGACATGTGGGGGCAGGCGTGTTCGAACGAGCGTTTTAGCGTAGGGTGCGATTGAACTGCCTTAACTCTTTTAAAAGAATTACTCTTCAGGGATTTGAGACTGTAGGTCTTTAGCGACTTTACAGATCTTCTTTATGCAAGAGCTTGTATCACTTCAAAGAGAAAGGAAAAATTGAAATCGCATCATATGACCCATTTAATGGAACTTTTGATCAATTTCAATGCATTTTTGCTTACTAGAAGCTATTAATTGTATCTTAATGACCCCAAACCTTTAAATGGTAATGTATATTTACCAAAATATATCAAACAAAATGTTTACCTTTTTCTTTTTTTTGGTCAGACAACAAGTAAATTTAAGTAATCAACCACTATAACTAATGAATATGACATGATGAGATATTGACTAAATTTTTAATTTAAATTTTAAAAAACTCTAATTTGTAGACCATTTTGGAGAGGACCATTTCCATTTCGTCCATGAATATCAGAGGGATAAAAGAAAGTAAATGAAGAATATCTTACAATATCACTGGTTCATCGAAACAGATGTCTGTGAGCGTCCTGTCCACTATTACGAGATCTGTATCGTGAATCTCTGTCCCCACCTGCAGCAAACAGAACACAGCACACCGGTGCAGCTCTGAACAGAGAAAAGAGGTACAGAAAAGGAGAAAATCAGTGAAAATCTGACTGATTTTGTGGTCATACAGATTCTCAGTCAAACTCACCTCCTTTGTTTTTAAAATACTCTGAATCTTTCCACATGAGAGGAATGCGGATATCTGAGGATAAGAAAATAGAAAAATAAAAACAGTAACAAATCAAAGCAAATAAATAAGATATAGTATAGTGATATAGTAAGTTGTTGCATTAGCCTCTGTGCGTGTAACCTCACCTGAAATGGCTACTTTTCCAGTACAAGGTAATCGCTTATCAACAGACTCACCATCAGATGACCTAAAAACATTCAATCAATGGATCAGCGGCTCTGTTCCAGACACAGTGAGCTGCCTACAATGGCAACATTTTAAGTGCACTTACAACAAAACAACTTCAACAGTTGGGCATCATAATTATGTTATACTTTTATTATTTCTTTCTATTATTTTTTATTATTTAATTTATATCTAAATAAAATGTTACGATTTGTCATCGCTATATACTGCTACTAATTTATTCATCATATTGCAAGAATAAAGTAGTCAGAACTTGTGGAGAATGATATAAAGTCATAATTGCAAGATCACAAAATCACAATTCTGAGAAAGAAAGTAGACAGAATAGCGAGACATAAACTTACAATTCTGAGAAGAAAAGTCGGAATTAATGAGATAAACAAAAGTGGAATTGTGAGCCGGAAACAAAAGTGGGGGGAGCCGGGCAATCTGTAGTGTGAGGATAAAAAGTACAATTACCTTTTAATGTTTGTATTCATAGTGGAAACAAAAACTAGAATGAGGAGAATAGAATTGGAATACTGAGAAAAAGATATAGAATTGTGAGATATAAACTTAAATTGAGTTTATTTGTGGTATTAGATTGGGCGGTTAATCGCGAGATGTCCTAGATGTTTTTCTACATTTGTTAGGCTGCGGGACAGCGCGGGAAGGAGACGACCCGTCCCATGGCGGGATAATGAAGCTATCAGTATTAATACCATATAAAGAATAGGAGAATCATTGGTGAGTTTTGAGAAAGTTTAGTTTTAAGAGCAGATACGGACAGAGCGCGTTGACGCCGCCAGATAAACTATGAGTACATTAATGAGTATTTTGTTTCTGGCCGACCGTATGACTTTAACTTCACTACATTGAAAGACAAGAAGTAGTGTACGTGTTCTCACTCCTACTACGATATTTCTACTCAAGGTCCTCGAATGTAGAAAGTCGTTCATATGTAGCCCAGCTTTGAATGTCGTGGGACTGTGATTTTTTTTCTTATTCAAACTTCGACTATCTCTTTTGTTCAGACAATTATTTGTCAAGATAATCCTCTTGTATGAGCCGCACATGAAGTGATTCTCTAAAGAAACTTTTTGAACACATGACCCAGCTGCAATGTCTGATGTATTTATTTACAACAATTGCCATAATAGGAAGTTAATATGGCTGGTATATATTAGAACATATTGTCTGATTTGCTAAATTGTTTAGCTAAGTGTCTATTATTACCTATAAATTAAGTGATTAAATAGGTTACCTAATACCAAGCACAGAAGAAAGAACTGTTGTGCATCTCCTATAAAACACAAGGTCGTTGGACTGAAGCAGCACTGCCCAGGATGTCTGACTGTGAGGACATCAAAAGTACTCCTGAGATCGATTAGACAGACATTTGTATTTTTATAACAACTATTTTTAGATGATCAACTAAGTCTTGCTGTTTTAAGCTTTTGGTTAAAGCAGTGTTGCGCCTTGCTAAAGTTAACAGCATACAGTGTGATGCTGCGTTTAAAGCAGTGTTCGATTTTTTTCTGCCTTATCACTCTGATTTACAGGATTCACTTGTCCAACTCTGTTACAATATGTGCTGTATGAAAGGAGACTCAACATAAGATCGGTGCACACATGTAGAGAACTGTGACGTGAGATCATACCATCCTGCTTTTGTGGGGGACGTGGCGATAAGGGTGGTAATTTTTCCCCATGAGGTTTTCACATCTAAAGCTCTTTATTCCTAAATAATACTACAAGCCATAGTCAGTAATCTCAGTAGGTGTAATGTAGTAATGATGCTTCAGAGGTTATTGCAAGTACTACGATACCACCCACTAACAGTGCATTGAATTAAAAAAGCGAAATTTGACGTTTGCCAGCTACTTAGAGTACTTTTTAAAAGCGAGCAGTAATTCTGTACTTTACGAGTAAGAATCGTGTCTTCTAAAATTTATGTGCTAGGAGAATAGTTGACCACGCAGTATCTGACTACTGCATAAGTAATAGAGGACTACTTTGGCGCCTCTGGAGTACGCAGTGCCGATATTCTAGAACTCCACTGCCTTACATTCAGCACCAACTCATTCTATACATATCTATTACCCCAAGCTCAGTAGCACTCGTGATCTACCTCCGTCCTGGCTCTCAGCATGGCCTGTGCTTACCTTCTGCCCGCGCAGCTGGACGCGTAATAAGCGGCCCAGTATGCCGGTACCCCTGATTAGGGATGTGAGGAGAGTCTTGCGAAGCTTCAGAGCCTGATCTCTCTCGAGCACACGCAGTAGCTAAAGAGCTTACAGGCCCCTCTCCTTGATCCTCACTTCTCTCTCGATCAGTCTCTGAATCCTCCCAGTCCGCGAGAGCAGATGCAGTAAAGAGCAGTCATTAATTCCTCAGACGATACACTCAGAACATTCACCCAGGAGCCGATCCTCCCTATATGCAAAATACGCTGCGTAGGGCCCCCGAAACACCAGAGGGCCCCCTTGCTCTCAAATATTTAATTTTAATTTTAGTGTCGTTTTTTAATTTGGCCAGCGGTTATAAAAACATGAACCGTCATTTATCTTAATGCCCCGGTGCCTGCGCCCGAGCCGCCGCGCCCCCCCCCAGAGACAATACGTTCATTAATTCACGTTCAAACCATATATACTGTATATAATATATCATGTATATAAACACACACAAATCTACCTAACTTTAGGGAAAAGAACTCTCTTTATCTCCAGCAAAATCAATTGCCCCTGATAAACCAAATTACCAGCACGACGCTCCCGTGGGTTTAGGTTTGTTCGATGACCCACATCGTATGACATCATTGTCAATAGCCGTCGCTTGATGCAGTTAGATGTTAAGGATAAGACCCTGGCGGGCTTGACCCACAAAAGCATGTCTTTTGTTCAAATGTATTAACAAATACTTTTTATATATTTATATTATTTTATGTTCCACGCTACCGAACTTGGCATATCATTCAGGCGTATTTTGATAAGTAGTTAAGACGGTTGTATAAGCGATAGCATGAGACGTGGTCTGTTAACATTATGGGATTAATTTTGGCACATGCTCAGTCCTGCGTGAATTAACTGCTATAGAATTGGGCCAAAAAATGAAACTATAGTTTCGACTCATAGCATTTCAATAAAGTGGAATTTACTATGCCTCTTAACATTGGTATATGATTACTTGGTCACTGATAGCAGCTGTTGTATTATTTTCACAAATTTATAACTGCATAAGTATAACAAATATATTTAAAATATTAAAATCAAGATAAGGCTTGAAACATTTATTTTACTATACTATTTATAAAATTAAATATAAACAAATATGCAATGAAATATATAAAACTAAACATAAACTAACTAAAATTAAACTGAAAAATATAAATATAAAAGCTACTTCAACATATTATTAATATTGATAATAGTATTATAAATAATACACTGTCAAACCGAAGTGAAATTAATGAAATGAGTTACTTCACGTAAATAAAATGAAAGCTTAATGGGACTTAATTGAAATACGCTCTGTCACAAAGAAAAATGTGTGCGGTATTAATGCGTGAACTTAAAATGATGCGTTTTCGCTCTCAGCATGTCCTTTCGCAGTCACGACAACAAGGAAAATAATGTAGAAATTAAGTGTATTCTGTTGTGTGTTTTTACACGAAGATGCAAAAGCATAGAAGAAGACATAAGCTTAGTACTGAATGTTCGTGTTATGTTAGGATTTTACACTAAGGTTTCTGTTATGCTATGGTTGTGTGAGCTGTAGCCGTCTGTGCTGTGAAGGAGTATAGAGCCTGTGGTTAGGTGGAGAGGGACAAGCAAAACCTAAAGATTATTTAATCCATGTTGTTTGACTACTTACTGGGAGTTGTAGAGTCTTTCTGCCCTAACTGGAATTAGTACCGCTGCCAGTGTGCTGTTGCTAACTAGAACTAACTATTAACTATAAAGTAGTTGTGCCTGTACTGATAGAGAGTCACCCGGTTGAGATTGTTGATAATTTTAAATATCTTGGCACATATATAGACAGTAAACTGTGTTTTGTGGATAACACTAATAATATTTTTTTTAAATGCATGCAACGTCTATTCCTGGAGAATCAGTAGGTTTGGATTAAGTCAAAACATATTGGAGATTGCCTACAAATCATTGGTTTAGGGTGTGCTGACCTATAATTTAACTTCATGGTATGGGCATCTTAATTGCAAGCAGAAAAATAATCTGGCAAGAGTCACTAATATAGCTAGTAAAATTATTGGCAGACCACAGAGTAAGTTGGGTGAGGTTTATACCTCAAGATGTGTTGGGAAAGCGGAGTGTATATTAAAAGACCCAACTCATCCTCTGTGTAATCAGTTTGTTTTATTGCCCTCTGGGAGACGAGACCCTCATTAAGCCTCGGGACTAGCTAAGCAAGACACATATTATATAAAAGTCTGTTTGTACTGCTAGCGATCGAGATTTATAATCAAAAGCTATGCTGAATCAGCATATGATGATTTTTATGGGCATTTAGTAGTATGGTGTCTTTGCGTTGTGAGGCGGCCCGTGTGGTCAAGTGACAAATTTCAACCATGGCCTTGACAAAGGATGTAGCTTGTATTACATGAGATTGATCTGAATGTGCTGCTAAATGCCGCAAGCAACAGTTGTTATAGACTTATATTTCGCCTGATGAGTGGGATGGGATCATGGAAGCGAGGCTTGGCTCCCATGGCTCGTCAGCCCCCACCGCTACTTGTCATCAAAAATTGTTTAAGCTCTACCCATAATTTTAAAAAAAATTTAGTTTGGGTTACTCAAATATTTGAGGCAATACGTTTCAGAGTCTCAAATGTTCTGAGTATTGACTTTATAATGAGCACGGGTTTTACAGGTGTACCACAAACAATCACGACCTTAATAGTCTAATCTTTCTTGATTCATTTTGAGATTTCATCCCAATGGACCACAAAAGTTTGCAGTTCATACAAACCACAGCTCATGTCTGCGTCTACACAAGCCAAACAATATGCAAAAGCAAGAGTAGAGCTTGATACCATTCAGCAGAGAGAAACAAAGTCGACACAAAGAGGCTAACAGCACTACAACCAAAACCTCGAGTTTCAATTCATTCGCATTTATTTGTCCAGCAGTACAGCTCAGAAAAATATCTCCTTTAATTGTTTCCTATAATCTCAACTGCTGACGGTTAAGCAAACCACTACGCGTTATGTAAAGAGGCAAGTATCTAGGGTCACGTTTGAAGATTAGACACAAGATAACGCTGCAGTTATTTGATGTGTAATGAATAAGAAATCTACGGGTTTTTAAGCCATCAGATATCGAATGCGATTACTTATAAAAATCTAATGATGGAATGAAACGAAATTTCACCAATGTATTCTCAAGTTTACAGCTGTCCCTCAAGCTGCCAATATTAAATATATCAAAGAATCCAACCAAAGCGCAACCAGATAATGTGGACAGTTTAGAGCGATCAGACCGTAACTGATAATGTTTGTAGCATTACTGGAGTCGTTAAGTAGTTCATACAGTGGTATTTATGCAATTGGCGACGCACATGAATCTTTTGTGTTTAAAATAGAAATGCTTGACTCCAATAATAATCAGTCTTCCAACAGATGTAATTTCAGATGCATTGACAGAAGCAAGAGTTCATCCATTTCCGCAAAACCAACGAAAATTCTGAAAGATTTGACTAATAAAAGATTTTTTTATTTTGACTGCCAGCGTTTTGAAGGCTTGAAGGGTATGGCCAAAAAAGGTAAATTAATGTTAGATATTGCCACTGTTGATATAGACTTGCTTTTATGCGTCATTTGGAGAACAGCGCCAGTACTTCACATTCATTGTATTTGACAAAAGCCCACCAAACTAATCAAATTTTGTAGTTCACAGTGGAATAAAGAAAGCGTTAGCATACAGCGTCTAGATGACACGAGAGCTAGTAAATGATGTGTAGTGTAGTATTATCCCTCAAATGTTCAATTTAAACAAAAAGCACTCACGAAAGCAATTGATCCGGCAACCTTCCCAAAGAATAGTGAGCAGGCATTCGTCTTAAATAATAGTCCCTTACTAATAGTAGTTAAAGCAGGCTTTGGCACTTACTAATCCTGTTTGCTCCCGGATGACAGGCAAGCCTTTGTGATAGTTGACTGAAATTCCCTCAGGGATCATGCTGTCTGAGAACGATTGTCAAACAGGCTTGTTGTCACTGTTTTCTAATACATTCAGATGGCAAATGCGCTAATTTTCATAACTAAAAATCCCTGCCAGGAAAAAAAAAGATGCCTTATAAAACTGCATTGTATTGCCAGTTGGAGTCTAGTCTAATAAGTGTTAGTTGTAATGTTAATGGCAACAAAGCCAGCAGCCAAAGCTTTATTGCCCGGAGTGGTGCTCATGGTATTATGGTATCATTGTATAGCAATTACTTGGAGAAATAAAAACATAAAATGACGCCATATAGAATGACAAATGCCAGTACTGAAGCACAGTGGTTGGCTGAGGTAACCGCTATTACAAGGTAACGCGCAGTACCGTAATCAGATACTTTTTTCAAGCTAACTAGTGACAAGTAAGCCCGAATACTTTTAATTTACAGGGAAATCGGAAGTTAATTTTTTTTTGTATCTCAATTTATGACGACAGTCTGATAGTAGTGCCATGGTGACAGAAATCAGAATATGTTACTGTATTTATAAAATAAATATGAATATGCATTAACTAATCTCATTCACAAATAAAAAACACAGATTCAGTATTCCTCAAAATTTATAAAAATAATGCAACTCAGAATATGAAACCTGCAATAATTAAATGTTAAACAACACAAATAACCTTTATGTATTTAATCCCATTCTATAAACCAATGTCTTTGCTTCTGACCTTCGCTGATCCAGTTCAAGCCTACTTGAGGATAAGCACAAATTTTTTTTATTGCTGAAGTGTGTTGAAATGTCTTCTGCATTCTACTGTACGAACGTAAATTAACTTTCCCTTCAGTCTGAGGCTTATTCATTTCACTCTTGGTGTGAAAAGGCTTTTATATTTGCCAAAAATATAAATTTTTTTATTTTAAAAACAAACAGAGCAAGCCTGTCCAGAATTTTATAAGTAGACAAAAGTAACGTAACACCGCCGATCTATTCCCTAAAAAGTAACAAGTAACGTAATTAGTCTACTTTTTATAGCTTACATTTTTTTTTTTTTTGTTTCTAAGCGTAACGCAATATATGTAATGCCGTTACGTAAAGATTTTAAAAGCAACTTGCGCCCCAAACACTTGCGGATTCACAACAGCAAGGTAGACTTCATGCAATAATCATGCCTTGACATGATACGACATAAAATCTAAACTCAAGCAAAAAACAAAAAAAACACAATTTCAACAGCTGGACTCAGATCTTTATACTGCAAGTTGCAATGGGCAGTCTAATGACGCATACTTGCGCCCATAGTCATGTCACGTTTGCGCCTATTTATGTCATATTGAACATCTTTTTAAAGCAATAAAAACATAATAAGAACTAATCCATTCTGTCTCCTGGGGATATTGAGCCTATGAGCAACACTGAGCAATAAACATGGTATCGTGTTTCAGTAGGTCTTGTGTGAGCTGCGCGATTGTTTGATGAGGATTGACGGGCCTGCTCACCTGGGCGGAATCCTCCAGCACGCCCTCAGGCCGGATAACGGTGGCCTCTCTTCCCCTCCCAATCCTCCATCCGGACACGACAACCCAGTGAGCCTCTGAGAAGTCTGTGTTTGTCGACAGACATGAGAGCGGTAGGTTGGAAAATCACAACTCATGCGAACATCCAACCGAACCGAAGCGGTTAATCTACTGCATTAATATAAACAAAACCCCGGCTCTCAAATGCTTAGATATTATACTCTGAAAAGCCGCAATTAGCTATAACAATCCATGCCGACCTGTTGCAACAGCTCACTGACGATAACTGAGAGATGTGTTTCCAGGTCTCGCAGTCCGTGGTATGGGTGAGCGCTTGAAGGCTTTGAACACTCACTAAACATAGACCCCATTATTGTGATTAGGAACATAAACTTGGTAGGACTGTTAAATGTTTCCCGTTGACACAAACATGTTTGCATTCGCCAGGCGCGTCATATTGCGTTTTTTAAAAAACGAATCCTCCCCATTCAGACGTTCCACATTTAGAAAATTTTTTCGCAGAATCCCTGGAAACCATCTGCCAACCTAACCGTACTATCTTTGATTACTCAATCATTTGATGTTTAACAGCTGAAATCTAACAAATGAACTCGCCCACCAGTGCATCTCAATAATAAAGCATATTTTTTTTTTTTTATATTCCACGCTGTAAATACAGACGGACCGCTGATGGTCCGTTACTCGACATGCGCCTGACAAAAGCTAACAGGCAACACATGTTAGATGAAGGACGTAAACAGAGCAGCGGTTCAAAAAAAACAGGGCAGGTTACTTTGCAAAACGTTGCCCCATTGAAGAAAAAACAAATTTACACTTGAGAAACTTTAATGCCACACCGACATGTCTTTAAAAAAAAAGTTACAAATCGAATACAGCACAATTATTAGATCTTTGCCTCAAACCCAAAAGAATGTCGGCTGCTTAAACGACGACCTTATTTTTATGAATTACATTTAAGGGACAGTTCACCCCGAAAATTAAAATTGTCATTAAGTAAAGTGGTCATATGATGCTTTTTTTTAAAGATCGTTATTTTGTGTATTTGTTGTAACAGAATATTTTGACATGCTTTAATCTTCAAAAAACACATTATTTTTCAAATGCTATACATTATTGTAGGGGAGCTCGACCATTATGCCCCCCCGCCTCTCTCAAACTCTTTGTTTTCTACAAAGTCCCTCCTTTGACAAGCGCAGTGTGCTCTGATTGGCCAGTGATCTAGTGCATTGTGATTGGCCGAACACTGGAAGCACTCGTCGGAAATGTAACGCCCCCTTACCATAATCGCCAGCTTCATCTTTCAAAATAAATGTAAAGGCAGAGCCCAAAAGGGGAACAGAGTCGCGCGGTGACAGATCACCCCCCCCGGCCCCCCCCCCCCCCCCCCCCCCCCCCCCCCCCCCCCCCCCCCCCCCCCCTCAGCCTGTGTAAGCTGGTATGTGATTTGCAGTACACAAGCCACGGTTAAGACAGCCGACTCCACTTTGATGTGACCCTGTCTCTCTCTCTCTCTCTCGCGTACACACACACACACGATGCGCAAAAACTCAGCATTTGAACAGTCAATAAATAGCAAATACTTAAACCAATAACAAAACAGTTGCTGATTCATGGAAGTGCGATAGTCATAGCAAGTCAGAATACCGCCTCTCCTAGCGTTCACGGAAACGGTCGCTTCATAAAATGCATTGCTGTTCTGTTGTAAGAAATCTTAAAGATTCCTAAATGCATCTACTTCTGGAAGGCAAAATAAAGTGCTTTTGCTTTCACACTAAAACACAGCATCTCCCTGACATGGCTGCGTCAACACTAACTGCAGTTACTGAAACAACGCCTTCTTTCTTTGTGTGCACATTTGAGCGACCCCGATTAGGACTAATTATTTCGCACAGTAGTGAGTCCGGTAGATATGTCTGCGTCGGCGAGCACGTGTCTTAGAATGAGCCGTTTTAGGGGGGCGTGCCAGAGTCTTAACTTTGATAAAGAATATCTCTTTTGTTTTGAGACTTTAGTCTTTGCAACTTTGCAGGGGACTATATCTTTGCACGAACAGCTTGTAACACTCCAAAAGAGAAAGCAAAAATTGAAATGACATCATATGACCCCTTTAGCCATCCCTCATGTCGGTTCAAACTGTTACGTCATCGTTCATCGTCCAAAACACAAATTAATGCTATTTTGATGAAATATTTTTTCACCCTGCATAGACAGAAATGACAACTACCACGTTCAATGCCCCCAGAAAAGGTGTATCTTAAATACATCGATAAAATAGTCCATCGAGTGTGGATTCTTGCTAGAATTAACCAGAGAGTAATGACATGAGAATTTCATTTTTGGGTGAACTATCCCTTTAATTGCTATTCTATGTAATATTTCTGTGCAATTAAAGCAGCTCATTCACTTATGCATACAAGGTAGCTAAAAATAAGTGACTGTATTAACATTATTATATATGTTATTTCATGAATCTAATCATCAAATTTGTAATTTCTAAATATAGATTTCTCATATATTCAGACAGATGGAAAATTGTTTGAAATTCAACCTTTACAAACACTGTACATTTTTATTAACATATTTACAAATACATATAAAATACTTGCTTGAGAACATTTGCATATAACTATGAAAAACAAATATGAACAGCATAAAACTGAACAAAGGTTAGGCTTTGCCACTAAAAGTTGAATATAAAAATGCTACAAATAATGTGGAGCAATGCTAAAATACAACACACAGACAGCATTGAGCTGAAAACAGGACAGTGCTTATTTAAAATGGAAATTTGTTTTAAAGCTGCTCTTAAAAAAATAAATAAATTATACAGAAAGAAAAGTCACTTTCAAAAAACGTCATTCTCTGATTAAAAAAAAAACATTAGCAATTGATGCAAGAGAAATGACTGAGAGAAATGAACGTGTTTCTTATTCATAACTGGAAATAAAATGCAGGTCGAAACCAACAAAAAACAATAATCAGTTAAGCTCAGATCAGACATGAATTATAATACAACTTTACATAACAAAAGAGCGCAACAGTATCAAAAACATAACTGAATTATTACTTATTTATCCTTAAATAAAATTATAATAACATAAAATAAATGATGTCAGCTGTTACTGAGGTACGTTTTCGCTGCATCTCTTCAGTTGTGGTTCCTCTTGGTAAAAGTGTCCTGGGAAAAACTTCAAATATTCACACGTCTATACACCCGACTTGTCAAACTATATTTCTGACTATTTAGTTAGTTGTGACTGGTTTGTTATTCCAACCTTTGGCCTTAATCCATGTCTTCTAATTCATCAACTTCAGTAAAGATGTCACTGAAGAAGTACTTGGAGACACTTGTGGGTTCTTCATCTGAGTTCTGCTGAGTAGAGAAAGATCAAATCCGGTTTGATTAATACAAATATACAAAGTGACCATAAAAGCACTGAAATATCTGACCGCATGATACCTCAATGACAGATGCAGTGGTGAAAGCAGGGGTCTGTGAGGGTCGCTTTACTCCAGGGTTGGTTGCAGTGGTAACAGGTCCGGCTGCTATCCGCTTTCTCTCAGGACGTGCGGTGTTGACTGCTGGTTTTTGGGGGCCTGGTTTGGCCCCTCGATGAGCTGCTGGGGGTCCTTGTGTATTCTTCGATGAAATGAAGGACAGGAACCCTTTGAGTCTTCTGCCAGGTCTATTGGAAGACATCCAAATGAACAAAAATGGATCATAACATCTAGAGCAATATTAAAGCCAATACACTGCCCTGGAAAGTTTGCACTGAAATTTGGTGATAATAAGCCTTATTAGCAGGATTTCAAACCTCAGAAGATTCACATTTTTTACTTTAAAAACTAACAAAATGTAGAGCCACCCACCTTGTAAGCGGCCCACTTGTGGCAATAGGCGTGATTTGACTGACACTTTGCAAGTCTGATGTACTAGCCAACTCAACTGTCTTTTTGCCTGAGAGGTCCACTTTTCCCATGATGCCTTGGGAGGAACCCACCTGGACAGAATCTTCAGAGACAGGTGAACGAGTATTATCGCTAGTCGCAGAAAGGTCTGTAGTTGATTCTCTGTCAGAGATGGTGGTTGATATCGAGTTGTCCGTTGATGAAATGACAGCAGGTACAGTTTGCTCTGGCACTGATCTCGTCTCTTGTGTTGAAACGGGTAATGAGGTAGTCCGTTTAAAAGAGAGAGCTGCTGTGTCCTCTTTAGCATCACCACCTCGAGCGTTTCTCCGCAAAACAGGGAATTAGGGGGAGTTGAGAACTTGCAGCTTGGCGAACAGAGAGGGAAGGGGTGATTAAATAAATGACATGCTTTAGTACGAACACATTCTCTTTCTAAAGACAAAAAATGGCTTCTTATACTCCAAGTCAGCGTGCTCAACCAATCTGAAGAAAATGCTATCTGACTGGTTTCCACACACCAACTGTTTTACAGCATCGAAAATATATAAGAAATGTTGCTTGAGCGCAAATCAGCGAGTTAGGACGATTTCTGAAGGACATGAAGGACGGAGAGGTAAAGATGCTGGAAACTCAGCCTTTGCTCACCGGAAATAAAGGTATATGTTAACAGAATATTTCAGTATTATTAAATTATAAGTAATATTTCACAATATTTCAGTTGTTACTGTATTTTAGATCAAATAAATACAACCTTGATGAACATAAGAGATTCTTTCAAAACATGACCAAAATATTCCCTGATGAAACTTTTGAAAGCTCCCTTACCTCTCCTGGTACTCTCAGGTATTTTTCTTTTCTTTTCTAGATGTTCCTTCTCATCATCAGTCCCCTCTACCACAAGGCTCTCCAATCCTTCCACTAACACATAAAGAAACTGGGTTATAGCGCAGTGCAATGCATTAACAGATGTTAAATCTGTAGCATATATGCTCATTTTTAGAGCTGGAAATATTTTCACCATGATGTTCTGCCTGACTCTCATCTTTGGTATTCTAGGAAGGAAATGGTCTCAGTTTTAGTCACATATCAGTATTTATCTAGCATTTATAGTTTTTAAAGTCAAGATGCATGTTTTACCCCCTGAGATGTGGAGGCTGGTGTCTTGCGTTTCAATTCTCCTGTCCTAGATTTGCCCACGTCTCCCTGTTCACTTTTCTTTTCCTCATCCTCTGACACAGGAACTAAAGCGTCTGTGATCAGAAGGTGAGATACCTCCCTGCTCTCACTAGCACTGAAATTAAGCACAATAATAGGTAGAACATGGAAACATTTGCAAATAAGACTTAAATCCGCATTCATTTGGCTAACAAATTCTCAACCGGGACAAAACTTTCTTACAACATCCTCCTAATGTTTATTTAGCTCTCTCCAAGTGTTTATGGTATCAGATAACAGTTTAAAGCAAAGGTACCTTTGACCATGAGAATGCGACTCAGACGCTGCCACAGGTGGGAGGAGCTCTGTCCGAAACCCCGCCCCCTCATCTAAAGTGGGTGGGATTTCCATGAGAGACAGTATAAACACAGGTTCCTCAGGCGTGGGCTCAGCAGATGTGTCTTCTGATTCACATCCAGGATGTTCCACAGTGCTGCCTTCACAAACTTCCTCAGGATTAGTTCTAATGTTCTCATCCAGCATGACCACGGTTTTCTGTCTGGACTCGTTTTCAGAAACTGTCTGATTTACAGAGACATAACACATGATATTTATTATTTTGATGTCCTTATTGTAATAATTCTACCTGACGTGGTTTGATAGTATTTAACACACATTTAACAGATATTTGACCTCTGCTGATTCAATGCTCGATGCTCCTTCTTGTTGAGCTGCATTTTTGGATACATCAAGTTCTGTGGTATCTACAGCACCCTCTTCAGGACTTTTAGTGAAAGTGGTCATGGAAGGCTGAGCAGCAGATGGCTTCTCATTTAATACTGCAAGAAAACATATGCAAACATAAACAGATATTTGCTTTTAAAAGATTTTAATAAATAAATGATTAACTTATATGTTGCATAATAAATTGGATTTAATTTTAATAAAATGTTCAATCATTATTTTTGTGACAATAAATCACATTTACACAATATTTTTAAAAGATTGGATGGTAACAATGAACATTCTTATAAGTAATTTTAAAATACTGGAAATAATATATAATTTATAGTAGGACTAACACAGATTTGAAGTTTTTTAATCGTTATTATCATTTAAACAATCATGTAAATTCTAAAAAAAATCATATATATTACAATAATGAATGAATTAATAAATAAATAGTTTCATTCAATTTTATGTTTCATAATAAAATGGAACCTGGTTTTAATGAAATTTTCTATCTTTTTTTTTTGCAACATTAAAGCACATTTCGAAACCAATTGTTTAAAAAAAAAATCTTGCTGTAATCACAAAAAATACACATTATTAAAAAGTTAAAATAATTTATACATGGTATTATGTTAATTTCTGCTTGTTTTTTGTTTTTTAACAATCATATCACAGTGATGAAAATGAGAATGAGAATTTAAAAAATATGAATACAAAAAATATATATGCAAAATGTAAATATAAAAAAAGTTACAGATAAATAATAGATAAAACATAATTGTGGCTGTTACCTGCTGTGGTTGATGTCGTGCTGCTTTGTGTCTGTGAGCGTCTGGATGTCTGAGTCAGGTTTGGTTGAGGTTTGAGTCCGCGGTACCTCCTGACAGGTTTAGAGGGCTCAACTGATGTGCTCTGAGACTCGTTCACACTGAAACAACATACAGACATTTTTAAATATCAGTCTCATATTATGGAATCTGAATTGTTGCCATTGGAAGTGTTGGTTTTAGATATTCAAGGAACCATGTTAATATGCAAACGGTTCTATTCATTGTATTTATTAATTTTAAAAAAATTCATTACATTTAAAAAGTTACACCACAAAAGAGAGAACACTGACTAACACTATCAGTGAAAAAACGTATAAATAATTTAAAAAACTAAATAAATGGGCCATATATATGACACTTTTAATACCTTTTAGTCAGCTGTGGATCTCCCCCCTTCTTGTTCTTTTATATTTTCCTCTGTGATTATATCATCATTCTTTCTCTTCAAAGATGAGACAGATCCATTATCTTCTTTAGTCACTCTTTCAGGAATGACTTTGGGACTGTCTTCTCTTCTTTCAGATGATGTATCCGGCTGTAGTACCTCAGGGCGGATGGTAGAGGAGTCTGGCAGGTGATCCACAGGAACACCACCTTCTTGCATTGCATGTTTATCCTGTTCTGTGGAAGCCGGACCCTTAGAGGTCCCCAAAGAACCTGTGACAAGTTCTGGAGAGATTTGCTGCTGTGGAGCTCGTCTGGTTCTCAAACCTTGACCAATATTAGGTTTGGGTTTGGAGAATCGACCTCTTTTGCTTGGTGGAAACTGTGTCTCATGTTGAATGGGAGCAGGATGAGCATCGGATGTCTGTGATTTGATTGGTTCTTCTTTCTGGGTGGAGGTTTCTTCAGCAGACGGTTCTGGAATATGAGTTTCACAGCTCGAAAATTCAACCTCACCTTTTGTCTCTGACTCGCAGCTTACAGAAGAACCAGACATGACGGCTGTTTCTGTGATAACTTCCTCATGGACGACCTCTTCATGTACAACAATCTCATTTCCACCTGAAAAAGATTTTGATCAATCAATCTTCTTGATCTGATTTAAAGGAAAAAAGGAAAAAAATTTGGACTGAAGGAAATAAGAGTTGAACTATGAAGTTATTCTTACTTGTACAGGGCATTTCTGATGTCTGGATCATCTGAGCCGAGTTCCCGATGGTCAGAAGAGTCTGGGCCGCTTCATTGTTGATCTCTTTACATACTGAACGATAGATGTATAAAAATTAACAACCAGAATTTTAAAGCTTTTGGGTAAAATATCTGCTTTGCATGTAGTGGTGGGTGATCTAAGCAAAAGGTAAATCACACAATATTCTTTAAAGTTTGGATGATAACATAATATACATATTCTTATGGAAAAGTAATTTAAAATTACTGGAAACATTTTTATAATTATATATAATTTATAGTAGAACCAACACAAATTTAAATTTTTTTTTTTTTTAACAAGCATGTACATTGTAATAAAAAAAATTATGAATAAATAGATTTACTGAATCAGAAAATTAGACTTCTATCAATGCATTTTTGCCCATTTTTATTTCATAAAAGCTTTTTTCATCAATTGAACATTGATGTAAATTGAAATTAAATAAAATTTCAAATATTTTGTTAAATCCACACATATAGTATTATGATAACAAATTATGTACATGGAAATTAAATTTTAAAAAATTATTATTATTCTTTTTTTCCCTCTCAGAAAAATGCCTTCTGGATCTGTGTATTTTTGCCCAATTAAAGGTTGGGATATAACATTTCAGTGCATACCGCAGACCTTTTTGACTACATATGATAACTAGACACAAATGCATGGTTAATCCATATAATAACAATTCATTTGGCAGTTCTTTCAGCTCATCAGAGAACGTTTCCTTGAGAGAGAGTTTTGTCTTACCCTCCATGTGGTCTGCGTCAAGAAACTCTATGACATCCTTCAAAACAAATCAGACACAAATTAGTACCATCTCATCAAACACTACAAAAACATTCCAATTCCAAAGTGGAGAAACTAAATTCAATTTCACTGCAGAAACAAAATAAAAAATAATATTGTGAAATATTTGAGATGGTCCTCACTGCAGAACAAGATCCAGGGGGCGTGGTCCAGATCCAACTCCTCCCACCTTACAGATACCTAAACCTACCCATCTCCCCTGATCCCTAAACCTGCCATCTCCACCCCTGTGGATCCAACCCCGTCCCCTGGATCTTTGTTCTGCAGTGAGAGGCTACTGAAAATGTATGTGCATTTATGATGGACACAGCAACAGTAAACAGAGGAAGCGTCAAATGTGACGAGAGACATAGATGATGTTGGTGAGACTTACAACAAGCAGGTCCAACTGGCCAACATGCACCGTGCCCTGATCACATGACAACTCGGGGCACAAAGCATTCTGGGATGTGCCCAGGATATCAGGCACATTCAAAGAAATGTCCAGCTGGGAGACAATGGGAATGAATCACAATAGAGGGAAGGACAATGAAAGGTAGGAAGGTTGTGAGTTTATGATATGACATGCAGATATTAATATGAACAAAATGGCAAAACAAAAATAAACTCACTTTTTGAAAACCATAACATAATTTATGAAAAACAAGCAGACTGATGCCAATAATATGTGATAAAGGTGGTCCCACTAGGGTCCTCTTTCTTATAATAATACATAAACATACCTCTTCCATGGTTTCTACCACCTCTGAATTAACAGGAGGTAGATGGCGTAAACTCATTGGCACAAACGCCTGGTTTTCCTCTTCAGGATTTGAAGGGAAGTCTTCCTGGCTCAGGACAGATTCTTCTACTTCCTCCTCCTCATCACCATCTTCAGTTCCAGAGGCCAGTAAGGTCACCAGTCTAGATTTCCCCCTCCTAGGCATGCCCTGTTTCAATCTGGGACCTGGTTTTAATTTAGCTCTCCGGCCAGGTGCCTTAATGTCCTGACCACGAACTTTGGAAAACACAGGAAGATCAGAGAGCTCTTCCTCATCTTCCTCTTCCTCTGCCTGTATTACATGCTGAGAGAGCTTAGGGATCCTTCCTGACCTAAATAAAAGAGAAATGATAATTAGCATGACAACCAAAACTGAAAACAAGACCACAGAATAATGCCAAAAAATATAATGATCATCAAAAATAAAATAAATAGATTCAAACATTAATCATACTTGTTTATCATATGATTCTGGATCTATTCACAATTACATCTGCATTGCATGTAAAAAATATTTAAAATAATTTACGGCAATAGAAGTAAAGCTGCAACAAAATAAAATATAGACATTAAAATGAACAACCTAAATTAAATGAGATTCTCTGCAAGTGCCCTACCTGAAATAAATAGGTTTAAGTTAAAGTACTAAAATTACTCAAAACTAATCTGAAATCAAAATATTTTTTTATTTTTAAATGACAAAAGCACATGAAATTACTAAAACTAAAACTGAAATAAAAAAAATAACCCCCCCCATAACAATATATATACACCCAACTCAAAATATTAATAAATACTGTAACAGTATATAAATAATACTACAAAAATGCACAGTTGCATTGAGATCCTTAAACGGTTATTAAAATGATCTAAAGATTCTCACACTTACCTGGTTGGTTTATTGAACATCTGTTCTTGTACAGCGCACAGGTCAGGTTCTTCTTCCTCTAAATCTTCCAGTTCAAGGAGAACTGCAGACTGCTTCTTCTCTTTTACAGAGGCTGAAGGCACCTAAAAAGAGCAAATTATACAATTTATTAGATAAAACAGGCAGATAAAAATGACTTTGTACAGTAATACACTAATACACATAAAACTATCACATCAAACAGCTGAAAACATCACCTTGGGGTACTTGTCCATCTTACTCTCCTCCCCGGCTGAGGTCCCGTTCTCTTTGCCTTTAGGCACAGGGCACCTGTTCCCCCATCTGCGGCTGAGGTCTGGGATCGGTCTCTGCGGTCGACCTTTGAGCTGAGCTGGTTTAATAGCAGAACTCTTGTATCTACTAGAAAAAGTTTCATTTTCAGCCCCCAAATCATCTTATAACATTATAAATTATAACTGCACTAGTAGTGCAGAAATTGCATTACAGTTCAAAGGTTTGGGTTCAGTAAGAGTTGTTGTTTTTTTTTCAAATTAATTAATACTTTTATTGGGCAAAGAAAAAATATTTTAAATAAATGCTGTTCTTCTGAAAATTCTATTCATCAAAGAATCATGAAAGAAAATTCATCATGGTTTTCACAAAACAGCAGCCAACAGTGCTCAAAACTGATTATAATAAACAAATGTTTTCGCTGATGAAATTTAGTTTTTTCATCACAGGCCTATATGGCCATTATGAAATATACTCAAATACAAAGCAGTTAATTTACATTGTAATAATATTTCACAATATATCTGTTTTCGGTATTTCTATAAAATAAGTGCAGCTTAAGTGAGCATAAAAGAGACTTCTTTCAAAAACATTAAAAAAAAATCTAACTGACCCCAAACGTTTGAATGGTAGTGTACATGTAAATGCACTTCTAAACTGAATAATGTGAGCTATCTGTAACCTTTTAATAATATATTTGGGTTCATTCTTACTTGTCATCTTGTGACTGGCCATCAGAAGTAAGATTTTCACAGTCCTCCGGTTCATCTATTCAGCACACAACATGACTTTTTTTTTTTTTAAGTTTTGAATTTGGATTTTGAATTATTTATTAGGATTAACCCCTTGAGATGTAACATCTCGTTTTCGAGGGGGTCCCAAAATACAACGCATCACAATCACAACAAAATAACATAAAACAAAACACAAATTAACAATACATCCAGTGAATTAAATAATAATAAAAACAATTTTTTAAATAAAAATGCACTAAAGTTTCATTAGGCATAGGCTGTTATTTCCAATTCATCTGGACTTTTGCAAGACAATGAAAATGCTTTCTTTTTTTTTTCTCAGTTGTTCCTTGCATACCCTCTCCATTCGTCCTCTTGATTCTCCTGTCTGGAGTATTCGTCCCTCTTCCTCTGCGCTTCTTTGGAGTGGTATCACTTCCTCCATCATTTGAGAGGTCCTCATTCTCCTTTTCTCCAGCCACCACATCACTGTCTGAATCCGATGAAGAGTCCATTTCCTTTCTTTTAGCTGCTGCATCAGAAAATAGTGCAACTGTGCATGAGAACTTGTCCAAAAAACAGTGAATCATAAACAGATGGACAGAAACAAAAAGAAAAACTGACCTCTCACTTTCCTTTGGACTCTCCTCTGCGCTTTAGCCAACTTGATGAGCTCTTTGTTTTTGTTTTTCTTATCTTTCTCGTTTTTTAGGATCTGCTCCATTAATGTTTGGAAGAAATCTAGATCCAAACGCCGCTTCTCCTCTGAAAATGCACTTCAGTTTACTTCATTTTCAACCAAATGTCTTAAAACGTAATTTAATAAGGAACCAATTTAATTTTTAAAAGTTAGTTTAAAGGGGTCATATGATGTTGCAAAAAAAAAAACATTATTTTTCGGATGTATCTTCTGGATGTACTGAAATGTGCTTGGTATTGCGTGTTCATTAGTTTCGCACACAAGCACACATTTATTTTCCACATCAGTGTCAAACAGTTAATGTCTGTTATTCATCCCGGGCTGCCTCTATGGCAGCGGCCCGCCGTGCCCTCCTGAAACGCGAATTGTTTCTAGTCTACCCAAACGTGCTGCGCTCCATTGCGAAGTCTAGGTGGTTGTTCGAATGTCTCTTGGCCTCCTGGTCCAGGTCTTCACAGGCCATTGTGTTGGCGGTATGTGATTGGCCTCTGAATACCGTCATAGCGTGAGTCGTCGTTCAGTGGGACAACCCCAGATATGCCTTTCCGCCCCTCCACTATTACATGCTTGCACGCCTGTTCCCTATCCGGGATGCTGTGAACATACCACAAAACAACAGTAAAACCCATTATAAACGAGGCAATTTGTTGCATCCAGTGACAATAATTAACGGATTAACTGAATTTACATTTCCTTTTACGCGCTTGTGTTGCATCGTTGCCGAGTAACACAGTCCCATGTCTTGCCCTTTGTGATCAGAGAAATGACAAAACACCAGCCGCTACTCTACATACGTGCTCAAAAACTCCCCGTTTGAATTAGGGCGGTACGCTGTGAGGGAATTTCGCCTTGCGGTAATTTTTGAGTGGCTCATAGCGCGGTATGCGGTTTACACAATATATATATATATATATATATTTAATAATTTGTGTGTGTGTGTTACGATATAACTAACGAGGTCATATTCAGAAGACAATGAAACCAAAACCAAATAGCGTTGAAACAGGAAGTGAAGTAAACAGAAGAGAATGACAAAATAACGGTCGACATAACAACATAAACCTGACAATAAGATTGTTAGGCTATCGTTAGCCTATATGTATAACAGTTAGCCTAGTTGTAATCTGATTTTCTAATCTGACTGGACAAGAGACTTTCTATTGATATTTCCACCTGCACGCGTTCTAGACGGGCTGTCAGTCAGTGCAGTTACAGTGTTGCGCCACAAGGTGGTGGCTGTCATTCAACTACACGTTCAAAAATGCTGATTCATTCATTCAAAGAGACGTAATGAAACACGCTGTTGAAATCATTTTAACTTTGAGCACCACTTTAGAAGGCTCAGCTGACCAGGTCGATGCTAAGACAGAGATTTCACTTTCCTTGGACATGACAACCTGTTTTCACAAATATATATGACTCGGACTGGAGGACAGACACAAGTAACTGCACGCGCTCAGTCGATCTCTCTCTCTCTCTCTCATTCACTGTCTGTTTAGGCAATTTCTACGAAGCCTCTGTACAAATCAGCATGGTACACATTATGTTATCATTACTAACTTGTTTAATATTCAGTCCACATGCATGAAGTGTAAAACGAGAAGGGCATAACCTTAAGAAAAAAGAAAACACTCAAAATCGCGGTTGCTGCGGTTTTTGCATTCCTCTGCGGTTTGCTCGTCAATAGCGCGGTATTGCGGTTATCGCGACGGCCCTAGTTTGAATCGTCAGTGGCAAATCCTTTAAGACAGAACAGCCGGCATTGTAGTCTACTCTCCCAGGATCAGGAAACAGTCCTCCATAAAATGCGCTGCACACATCTGAATATTTGGGTTGAACTGTTCTGGAACAGTGTTTTAAATACAACATAACCACTGATTTCTAGTCGTGTCCTCTTTTTGGAAGGCCAAACAGAGTAGTTTTGCTTTCACCACGAAACACACATCCGGAAAAGAGAGAAGAAGAGAGAGGAGCAGGCTTGAGTGAGCGGGCTGCCCCCAAAGCCGGGGCCCCCCCCTTTTAAACTAGCGGGCTTGTGGCAACCACATTTGACGACCCCGGGCTGGACTCCACTTCGTCCACGTTGAAAGCCGATCCGGCGATCCACAGCACAAAGTTGATGTTTTCCTCAGCGACCAGCACGGATCAAGCTCTAGGCATGACGAAGCGGATATCGTCCTCTTTTGGAAGACCAAACAAAGTAGTTTCACTTTCACAACGAAACACAGAGCGTCTGCACGACATTGCGGCGGCAACAACAATACTACAGCGTTAATAAAAGTTACGCCTTCTTTCTTTGTGTGAACATTTTGGGCGGCGTTATGCAAATCTTCCAACATCGTGACATAGACATGTGGGGGCGTGTTATAACGAGCCGTTTGAGGTAGGTATGGTTAACTCTTAACTTTTATAAAGAATATCTTTGGATTTGATACTTTAGTCTTTGCAACTTTACAAGATCTTCTTTATGCACCAAGAGCTTAAATTTAAATCGCATCATATGACCCCATTAAAGAAGTAAAAGGTCACTTACTAAAAGCTTTATCTATTCTCCATGAGTTATTTCTCTCCTCTTTCTTGAACTTGTTCTAGAGGAATGAGAGAACAGCAAAGAAGAGGGTAATAAGATGAGCTTGTATTTTACACCACCAAATCAGCATATTGAAGATTTCTGAAGGATCATGTGACACAAAAACTGGAGTAATGATACTGACATCCTCACCTTTGCATCACAGGAATAAAGTTCATTCTAACATATTAAAATAGAACATTTTGAATTGTAATATTTCACAATATAGCGTTTTTTCCTGTACAGCAGCCATGTGAGCATAAGAGCTAGTTTCAAAAAACATTTGACTAAAAAATGTACAAACTCCAACTTTTAAACTATTGTAGATGGTGAAATCAAGTACTATTATCGAGTTTAGCAGCAAAAACACAAAAGATATTGTGACCACCTTACTCTCAATTCGAGCTCGTGTGGAAACAGCTGACCATCATGGAGAATTCAGGGGGGGGGGGGGTGTCCCCCCATGCTGATGGCCAAGTAAAACTTTCATTCTCTGTAAATATCAAAGAAAGGATCCTATATAAATGAAATGTATAACACACGTTGGATTAAGAGGTGCATTTTGACTGACTTCCGACCTCCATTGGACCAGGGTTTGGTGTAGGTCCCCTTCCTAAAGCTGGAGTAGGTGGTGGTAGAGCCACGTTCAAATATAGGATCTCTGTCTTCTGCCGGATTGGGTCCTTTTGCCCTTGACACCTGGACTGTTAAACTACACACACACAACAAAATAAAAAGCAGTTTAACGTAGGAAGTTCACCTTCAATTCTACTAAAATGAATTCTCTAGGTTCTGGACTACATTTCTCAGCAGCTCAGGGGGAAAAAGTGTCACTGACCTCTCCTCGTCTATAATCAGAGAGCCATCCTCTGCCACCTTCACCCTGGGCACTAGAAGAGGCTCTTCCTCCTCCGGCTGGGTTTCTTGCATTCTTTCCTCATCTTCTTCATTACCAACATCTTCTACAACTGTCTCCTGAACTGATGGAGCAGCTGGAGTCTTAGAAGACCTGAAGAGAAAAATCATAATTCTAAATCATAAACGAGAAAACAGTATCTTATATTGGCATCAAGGTGATAGACAGAGTGATCAGGCTTACGTTGGTGTAGGAGAGTCATCTAATACTGTCTCTGATGCTTTCTGCTCCTCTTCTGCGAAAGACCTGTACAGAAAAACAAGACAGGGTTTGATATAAATCAAGGCATAGGAAACTTGAAAATACTGTCAATTAGAGGTTTGTCATAATTGCTGCACAGCATTTCCATCTACATGCACTTCTAAAACACACAGAGGAATTAAGAGCGGCACATACTTCATTGGGTTGGAAACAGGCAGGTAATAGATCAGCTCTCTCATGGTCATTTTAGTGTGGTCTTTGGGTGCTTTGCATTCTTTGATTCCCATCTTGGGTTTCTTCTTGTCTTCCTAAATGTATGCATTAATGAAGAGGTCAGGGTTTCATATTAAAAGCATTGAAATAATTCCCTTACAAGTTCCCCATAAAGTGTCCTAACATGTAAGGATCAAACAGCACTTATTAAACTGTGATTAAATGAAAATCCTATTTAACCTGGGACTAAACTATACTAATATATACACATCCATACATACATTAAATGAGTGGGATTTTACTGGGATTGCTATTTTTTTTTTACATTTTGAAAAGAAATTATACTTTTATTTAGCATTAAATTACTCAAAGGTGACAGTAGAGAATTTTATAATGTTACTAAAAATTAATTTTCAAATAAATGCTGTTCTGTTGAACCTTCTGAATCTGAATCCTAAAAAAATAAGTATTGCGTTATCCACAAAAATATAATTAACTGATTTTAACATTGATAGCTATAAGAGGATCATATTACACTGAAGACTAAAGTAATGACTGCTGAAAAATCAGCTTTGTAATCACAGGAATAGATTACATTTTAATATATATATATATATATATATATATGATATATATATATATATATATATATATAATATATGTATTAAAACAGAAAAAAGGTTATTTTAATTTGTAATATATTTCACAATATTACTGTATTTTAACTTTATTTTTGATCAAATAAATGAAGCCTTGGTGAACATAAGAGACTTTGGTCTCAAAAAACATAACTTACTACATCTTACTAGCCCCACTCTTAACATGCTTTGACCCAAACATGCCTTGATTATTTCTGAGTAGGATTTTATTGTTTATTCTTTAGCCAGATTTTAGTTTTTGGTTTAAATATTTGGAACTAGCTGCCAATGTTTGGAGCAAAATACAGCTTTTCTGAAAAGAAAAAAAAAAAAGATTAGAGCACACCTAAATACTGAGATACAAATCCAGACAGAAAACTAATATAAAACACACACATACCTTTTGTTTGTTCATTTCTTTTTTAAGAAGCTCCCGAAGTTTCCGTGCCTGAGCTAACCTGACCATGTCTGCTGGGTCGTTCAGAGATTTCAAGGATTTGATTATCTTCGATGGCGCCTTAAGTTTATGAAGTCTTTCTCTTAACAGATCTACTTGGCTCTGGCCCGGAGACGGCCCAGAATCACTCTCCTGTTGTACAACCAAGTCTTCCACAGCAGAACGAGCCAGAGGGTTTTCACTGTCCAAAACGGTATCAGGTTGGGAAGTTATAAGTGGATGTTGGGACTCCCCTTGCTGAATGGTCAATGGCACAAGAGTGTCCTCCAATCCCCCATCCTTTTGCATCTCTTGGTCATTCTGCAGTGGGGCTGCAGGGATGGGCTGAACTTTGGCCTGTCTGCCTCCTCCAGAAGGTCTCCATCTTTCAGGAAGCCTGGGGTTATGGACAGGCGCAGGTATCTGAAGGGAAGGCTCTTCAGTGGGGGTTGAGGTTTCAGGTTCATTGGGTGCTACTGGTTTTACAGGGGACTTGGATGGGGATTTAGGAGTCCTGGAAGAGGCTGGAGAGGCTCGTGGTTTGGCCAGGTTGGGCAGAGCTGTGAAGCGTTTCCTCCTCTGAGGGCCAGAAGTCGCAGAGGTGCTTGCTGAATCCTGGGCATCAGAACTTTTAGATGCTGCATCCCTGTTGTGAAGCAAAGAACCAGTGATAAAATGGGCAAACTCTCTTGCATAACATAGTATTTCACCTAACTTTTATTTTTTGAGAAATAGACCACAATTTATGGGTAGTTTAAGTTAAACTTCAAGCAGCTTTATCCTATGATGTGACATGCTATAATTTGCTACAGCTAAAATTAATCTTCTGTAATCAGTAATTACTAGACATGCAACTTTTATAAACTAATATTAATTGACAACTTGATGGAACATTTGAACTTTTACAAATTAATTTGTCACATTGAAGGACCGATTACAAAAAGAAAAAAAGTGAACAAAGTCATTAAAAAAGGCGAAATATGAATTAGTATTCATTCACTTATATAATTGAATAATACATAACATGTTATATATTATATATGCATATATGTATGAAAAAAGGTTCAAAAATCTTTCCTGATGTCTTTATTCAAATTGCATGATTCTAAATAATAAATACACTCTTTAATTAAATGTAGTCAGATGTTTATTAAACGGAAAGTGTCAGACTCACTCTCCATGTTTAGTGGCCTCCAACTGCTCACTCGGGCAGCTGCTCTGAGATGCTTCCTCATTGGTCCACTCCAAATCTGCTATAGGTGGGTCAGTCTTCAACTTCTCAGCCGTGACCTCTGACCCCTCAGATGAGTCAGCAGAAGCCTGAACATTATCTACAGACGCATCTCGAGAGGCTGTCTGAGCTCGGCCTGTGGGCTTTACATTGGGCCGAACACTGATTCTCGATCTGCGTATCATGTTTCTCTGAGGGAAAAGCATAGTAAGGATATATATATATGTATATATATATTAGGGCTGCACAATTAATTGAATTTCTAATCGCGATTAAAGTTATGGATGCCACAATTACATAATCGTTTAAAGGTCCCTTATGTATTCCGTGTTCAACAAAATGGATTACAATTTGGTTAATTATGCTTTACATTTTTGCATTTATGTTTATGCATTTGGCAGATGCTTTTATCCTAAGCAAGTAACACTGTATTCAATGTCTACACTTTATTTTATCACTTATAATCTACTGTTTGAGCTACAGGAATTGTTTCCTGCTTATTCTTTGTGCAATGACAATAAAGTTGAATCTGATCTAATCATAATCATGATATTTGTAAATAAAGCCATTTTAATTCATTCAGACAGTGAAAGTGTCTGAAGAAGCCATGCAGTGTGTCAGTGGAGTCATAGGTCACCTCAGTGTCTCGCAGGCGTCTGCGCAGGCTGTCGGTGGAGTCCTCTTTGGTGTGCAGACGCTCCAGGTCCCGCTCCAGACGTTCTTTAGCCTGACGGATGTTCTGCAGGAGTTCAGTGGCTTCTGTACTCGCCTTCACGGCCTGAGAGAGAGGGAAGCTGCGTCGTAAAAAATTTTTACAGAGAAAGACTAAAAATGCTACTGTAAAAGACCGGTTAATTGGTTAACTATAAGTTACCATATCCGCTGAAAAACTGTAAATGGTTCAACATGGCATTAAATGTAATTCTACAGTGAAATACAGTCAAAATTATAGTTTTTGAAAGTACAAACTATAAATTTACATATAATTAACAGTGCAAACAGTAAAAGGACATATGATTATATAAATTAAACATAACATTTGAAGGAGAAAAAATGAAATAGTATCTTCTTGTAAAACATACTCTTTTTTTTTACATTTTACGGTAAAAAGCAGATTTTGGTAGTTCAAGTAGATTGGTAAATTAGCATTATATCACTTAATGAAATACAGTTAATAGTTGTAAAATATACAGGGCGCATATGTCATCGGTAATACCAGAAACAACTGTTTACTACTGTATTGTTGCTGTGAATTTCTGCAACTAAAGTTGCAAGTTGTATTACGTAAATTTACAGTAAAAAATACAGGGGGGGCAGCAGGGGGTCATAGTCATCCTATCATCATAACTACTGCTGTTGATCCATGATAGTCCAACCATTTAATCTATAAAGTGCTCTGCACAATAACATTGTTTCAAAGAGTTTCATATGAAAAACAGGAAAATTTAGAGAATTTAAAGGTACTTATGTTATACAATTCATCAATTATGAAACATTTAATTTCAGCTATAAAGCATCTCTACAAAAGACAATAGGGTCATTATTCAGCTCACAAATTCGTTCAATATTGATTCAATAGCGTGTGATGTTCAAAGTTATTATCAATTTTATTATGCAAAGTTCAGTTCACTGACAGCGTCAATGCTGTTAAATCAGTAATATTACTGAATATTACTTTTTAAACAAACAAATCATGTTTCAGTTCTTCAAGCAGGGCTGAATTTGAAATAAATGTG
>JADLZN010004001.1:0-84114 GCA_018155175.1 Sinocyclocheilus anophthalmus | reverse complement strand
AATGAAAACCACAGACTGGCATTATGCAAATTTATAATGGACCTACGTAGATAAGTTACGAAAGTCTAATTGAAATTGCTGATGACTCGTTGCAAGATTTGACTTGTTTTTAGTTATATTTCCTAGTTCTTTTTAATACTATATAATACCATTGTTTTAACATTACGAATACCAATTAATGAAGCCATGCCGTTGTTTAACTCCACGTATCTCTTAATAAACCTAATTTTCATTTTCTTGCCATCTCTTGCAGCAATGCCTCACCAATCTCTTGTGATTTAAAAATTTGTACATAGCCATTCTTTGATTGTCCCTAATTAACTTGCAATGAATTACATCCTTAATAGCTACACTCTAAAAAAATGCTGGGATATTTTTTTTAACCCAAAATGCCGGGTTCAGTTGTTGGGTCATTTTATTGGGTTGCTTTTAATATTTTACCCAGGTGCTGGGTAGGTTTGCTGCATTAAAAAAAATGCTGGGTGATTTTTTTACACGAATGCTGGGTTCAGGTGTTGGGTCATCTACTGAGCTAATTTTTAAAATTTTTACCAGGTGTGGGTAAATTTTATTATATTACGCTGCTGCATAATATTTTCAATCTGGGAGTTATTTTTTTACCCGACCACTGGTTGAAGCTGTCTCCAATGAAACAACCCCGCTGCTGAGTTACGTCAGATCGCTGGCTTTTGTGGGCCTCTACAGGGAGCGAGCGGTTCTCAGCACCGCCGCATATGGGTTACTTCTTCAGCGAAAAAGGTGTGTATTACATTTATTTAAGTTATAAAGTTCTGTACTGTGCTGTAAATTATATATTTAAATTATCTGCAAAGACTGCAACCCTGGGCCCTTCTCTCTCCCTCAACCACATCCACATATGCACACTCAAATGCAAATATATATAATGAAAGGAAGTTGTCTTCATTCACAGTCTTGGTGGTCACGGCAGGGGGCTCTGAGGTTTCACTCCTTTTCACTACAGCATTCTGTATGCCCCTTTGTGCCTGCGCCAACCCCGAGTGAGACGAAGGAGAACAGGGTTGGCGCAGTGCCACTGAGGGCATTCAATCTCAGGAGGGAGAGGTGACGGGTGCATTGATGTGAGTGTGCATTTAAATGCATCCTTACAGTGGGCTGTATAAAGCAGCCTGTCTATTCAGCCCCTCAGCTGTTTCTCATCCACCCTCCCAGATCTCAACACTCCCTTAATCGTGTTTGTTTCTTCTGCAAAACTTTGCATGCTATCTAAATTAAATTCTACACCCATTCTCTTGCCTTTTTTCCAACCCAACCCAATTTTCAGGGCTTTTAGTCAAGACCTTCCTTTCTTTCTTGCATTCTTCCGTTCTTATTTACCTCATCCACAGTCTCTCTCTCTCTCATGTTTCTAGCTGCAAAACCGTGGGACTGCATCAGTAGTCAAAAATTGTATGCAATCAATCATATTCATCTCAGAAGCCGTCTTCTCAAACAGAGCCTACAGCAACGAACCCGTTTACCCAGTATTAATATTATTATGTGAAATAAAGCTAAATAAAAGCAACTGCAACTGACAAGCTAAGTGCAACTGACAGGTTAAGTGAGTTTGTGTGTTTGATTTCAGAAACCAGATTACAAAACAAAAGCCACCAGGATACTTCACAGGATAGTTCGCCCAAAAATGAAAATTATGTTCATCAGGACTTCTTTTTCTGTGGGAGCACAAATAGATGATGTTTAAAAACATATCTTCCTTTCATCATACATGAAAGTCAAGTCAATAGGCTCCAGTGTTCTTTGGACAGAAGAAAGAAAGTCATACAGGTTTGGAAGAACATGAGACAGAGTACACTGAGGGGAAAAAACACTGGTGTGGAAACTTTCACTCAGAAATTTTACAAATAATTAGAAAGATACAGCAAGTAACACATCAAATGAAACATGACATTTTGAAGTAGAAATACTGAATAGTAGTTCTTGTAAAACAAACGCCAATATCTTTTTGTTATATTTATATACGTATATATATATATATAATAGTTATATATAATAATATCTAGAAAAAGTATACTTTTTTTCATTACGTTCACATCGTGGAATTCATCGAAATTCATCTTAAAAATAGTTATTTTTAAATTATGTTTTCCTGGGAGATCGGTTAGGAAATCCAGTTTACTTTGATTTAAAATTTCCACACATAACCCGTTTTCAGCCTGAATCATTTTTTAAAAAAGTAAATGCGATGTTTTCTTCAACAATTTGACTTTTTTTCTCACAAAATATTAAGTCCCAATTGTGAATTATAATGTCGAATTGCGAGACTAATAAACTGCAGTTGTAACACAAAAATAGTCAGTTTTCCATAGACTGGAATTTAAACTCGCAATGCCGGTTTATAGCTCCCAATTATATCTCCCAAAAAAGAAGTCAGGAATGCGACTCAAAAATATAAGATCATAATTATTATGATCAATGAAAATTTAAGGGGTCATATGATGCGATTCAAGTTTTCCTTTCTCTTTGGAGTATAACAAGCTCTTGGTGCATAAAGAAGATAAATTTGCAAAGACTAAAGTCTCAAAACCAAAGAAATATTCTTTATAAAAGTTAAGACTTGTCCACGCCCCCCTAAAATGCTGAGTTTAAACACGCCCCCAGATGTCTACGTCACAGTGTGGGAAGATTTGCATAACGTCGCCCACATGTTCACGCAAAGAAAGAAGGCGTACTTTTGTTGCTTTGCCACCATTTTGTAAAGACGCTGTGTGTTTCGTTGCGAAAGCGAAAACTACTTTGTTTGGTCTTCCAAAAGAGGGACCAACTAGAAATCAGTGGTTAAGTTATATCTACAACACTGTTCCAGAACAGTTCAAAACAAATATTAATTTGTGTGCAGCACATTCTATGGAGGACCATTTCCTGATCCTGGTAGAGTAGACTACAATGCTGGTTGTTCTGACTCACAGACTGTAAGTATGTTTTTATTTTAAGGATTTGCCACTGATGATTTAAACTCGAGTTTTGAGCAGTGTAGAGTTGCGTTTGTTGTTTGTCATTTCTCCGACAACAAATGCAGACATGGTTTTATGTTTACGGCAGCGTGATGCAACGCAACGCGTTAAAAGACAGTATAAGGCATTATAATCCAAATTATGTCCCCACTGGATGCAGCAAATGCCTCGTTTATAAACGTTTTAATGTTTTTGTCTCTTCGCGGCGGGACACAGCATCACAGTAGGGTAAGGGGCGTAACATTTCAGTCACAAGCTTGAGGTATTCGGCCAATCACAACGCACTAGATAGCTGGCCCATCAGAGCACACCTCGCTTTTCAGAAACGATGAGCTTTGTAAAAATCGACACGTTTCAAAAAGGCGGGGCATAGAGGAGAAAAAATAATGGAAAATGTGGAAAATAATGTTTTTTTTTAAACCTTAAACACATTTCATTACACCAAATAAAAAAAAATGTTATTTTAGCAAACATCATATGACCCCTTTAAGACTGGTGGATCTAGTTGTACTTTTGAACAGACAACAATCTCATGGTAATTCATAACTCTTATGTTTTGGTGAATTGGTGGCTAATTCGTATAAAAACATATGATCTCATTCATACGTTTTAGTACAATTTCGTGCCGCCCCTGAAACCCCCCCCCCCCCCCCCAAAAACAAAAAAACTGACAAAGAGTTTAGGTGAGGGCTTTCATGCCCTAAAAATCGCATGTTTTAATGCTATTCACAGTACGAAATCACCTTTTAAAATAGTTACGGTTTCCTGTGAGATTGGGCTGAAAAATCCAAATCACTTGATTTCAAATTTTCCACAGGTCAGAAATGTGAGATATAAACTAGCAATTGCAATAACAAAAGTCTTTATTTTTCGCAACTGCAAGTTTACAGTATATTCCGCAACTCTGAGAACAAAATTGCGAGATGGAAGCTGCAATTGCGAGAAAGAAGTCATAATTTTGAGATAAAAAGTCACAATTACCTTATTTTATTTTTTATTCAGTGGTGGAAACAAGTTTCCTAGATAACAAATGAATAACTTTAATAAAAAAAATAACACAACATTACAACCACCTGACTTGCATACAGTACATTAACAGTAAATATTAAGCAGCATGTACTAAAGCAAATCTCAACAGCTTGACTACTGAAAATTGTAAACTACATTATAGTTCAGCAATATATTAAAAGTTGGTTATAGTACATCCTATGTACGTACAATACAATGTAAAGTGGAATATATTCGAAATTTCGTATGAAAAATCAACTATATTATCAGTCAGCTCTTTAAATAAAGTATATATTTACAATTTCGACAAACCATTTTTACAAGGTAAATGATGAAAAATTGTTATCTTTAAGTGAACCCCTTTAACCACACACAATTTGGTCCCAATTTGAAAGAGCTTTGGTTAGCAGCATGACTATGCTGGTGCACTTGGAAATGATGGTCTAAGCAAGATGAGTTGAATTTGTGCCGTTAATCTCCGTGTATAAATATGGGCATTTTATGAAGCTGCCGTGTGGACAGATGGTCCGGCTAAGACCGTGTTTGTGTGTACATGTGTGTGTGTGTGTTGCATGCAGTGCTGAGATGGATGGATGCCAAACAGCACTAGCTGAGCAGTAGCAAGCAGTAGTTGAAACAGATGTAGTGATGACATGTCATTCCATCACTAATATCTCTCTTAAGACCAAACCTCCCCTCTGTTCCCCTCCATTTCACCACTTCACTCTCTTTCTCTGCTCTGCTATCTCTTCATCTTTCAAGAATAACATAAATACAGATAGCCTATATGTTGTAATAAAAATGTCAAGACAGCTTTCTCTGTTGGCATAAATATGCATATGGGTGGTTACACATATTTTACGTTATAAAATACTGCAAAACCATTGAAAGCGATGCAAACTAATTTCTTATGATCAATGAAAATTGAAGACAGGTGGATCTAGTTGTACTTTTGAGCATACAACATAATCTCATGGTAATTCGTAACTCTTTTGTGTTTTGGTGAATTTGTGGATAATTCGTATATAAAAACATGATCTCATTCATACTTTTTGTACAATCTGCGGTAACACTTTATTTCGATAGTCCACTTTACACATTCTACTAACTATAAGTAACTACAAGTTAGTTACTAACTCTCATTAGAGTATTAGTAGACTGTCTGCGTAATATCTTCTAACACTTTCTTGTGTCAACATTCTACTAACCCTAAACCTACCCTAACAGTCTACTCTGAGAGTTAGTAGACATGTAGTTGCAAATTAATGAGAATTAGTTGACATGTAGTTGACATGTAGTTACAAAGTTACTTACAGTTAGTACAATGTCTAAAGTGGACTATCGAAATAAATGTTACCCAATCTGCTTGCGCCCCAGTGACACAGATGTTTAGGTGTGGGCTTTCATGCCTACATTTTCTAAAAATCATACGTTTTCATGCTATTCACAGTATGAAATCACACAAAATCACAGTTTAAAATAGGTTTCCTGTGAGACTAAGCTGAAAATTCCAAATCACTCTTGATTTCAGATTTTCCACAGATAACACCAGATAATGAATTGATAACTCAAATTAACAAATTAATAGCGATTTATATAAGTATATCTACCATTAACCATATGCACTATATAGCAAATCTCAACTGCTTGACTTTTATTTCGTTGCAGAATATAACTATATTATTGCTCGTGATATATAAAACTGGTATTAAACTGCTGATTCTGTCATTTGCAGCAAAACGTACTAAATTATACGCCAAGCTCTTTATTAAAGTTGGATATATAAGTTAGTCCAACTTTATCGGCATACAGATACTAGGGTAGTTGTGTACTCAACTGTTTGATTCTTGTATAATTGAAAATGAAACTGTCTTGATCGCCCAGTTCAATCTGCTAAATGCAAATATAACACATGAAGGTATTAAGATATTATAAACATTAACATCATGAATTTCTTTAAAGCTGCTTTGAAACTATGTGTATTGTTAAAAACGCTGTATAAATAAATTTGACTTGATAGCCTCAAAATGCATCTTAAACATTCATCAAAATATTCCATCTGAGCTAGTCTTGACTGTATAGCCACCTTAAATATGCAAATATCTAATACTTACATGCTCACTGATAGTGCTACCAAGATTTACATTGATATTTTTAGCAGATGGATTCTTACTAAAGCTACCAACAGTAAGCCCAGGATATATTATATGATAGTGTACAATATTTTTGTATTAAAAATAAACTGGGAACTCACGATGACCGTGCAAAATAGCCTTTAGAGAGATTTTCTAAAGCTTGGCACTGCACAGCCTCTTAATTAAGTGTCAGTACATCTTGTCATCCTAAACACAGCCACACCATGAGCAGCAACCCTACATTAACTCTAAACATGTGGTTTACCAGTGCTGCCACAATCATCACTCCTCAGTTCCTGAAAAAATAAATAAATCACCAGGGATATGGCACATTATTCTATTCTGTCAAATGTTTGCAATATTCAGCTGACTGGGCTTAGAGAGGTTTCGGCCCAGGTGATCCTCTCCTGGATCCCTGGGGTGGTGTAAGGGTGATTCCCAGACTGAGACCCAGTGAACCCAGTGAATGAGAAGGATCAGGACGGGATTAGGACCAATCATTAATCAGGTTCTGCTGTGTCTGTCACTACATCATTCTATCCATCAACCTTTGCTGATCTTCAAAATCTAAATGAAAAAAACAGGAGCATTTTCTGGCAACAAAACAACCAGGATCCTAATTATGATGACAAACTTCAAACAATCAAACCTGATGATAAATGTACACCATTCGACTATTAAATAAATTAAATGACCAATGAATTAAAACAGCAGTATTTATCTAAATTATTAAAAAAATAAACGAATAAAAAAAAAATCATACATACATTATACAGCTGTATTCATCTATATTTTTCTTTTACTACAAAATAAAATTGAAAAACTAAAAACAAACAATAAATACATTTTAAAAATAAATAGTGACTTTTGTGATCACTGTTGAATGATGACTCATATGCATTTAGTCATTTTTGCATTCAGCAAACATTTTTTGAACCATTTAATAGAAATTAGTCATCTGAACAAACCGAATCACTAAAGAAGGTCTGAATTCAAAATAGCATGCTACTGTACTAATTTGACTATTTCTGCCATATTTTTATAAGCCAGAAATAATAAGAGTATAGTATGCTAGTATGTTCTTCCAAATTCAACCAAAATGTCTGAATTAATCAAACTGCCTATAGAAAAGAAAATTAATCAAACCTTGATAGCTAGGTACTTATAGTAATAGTGTAAAGTAAACTGTGAGCTAAAATAACAGTTTCTAACAGTGTAGCTAAAAACATTTTCAAAAAAGTAGCTGGACTGTAGTGTTAACTTGAAATTTTGAGTAGATTGTAGCTTGGCTAGCAAGAATGTTCACAGTAGCATCCCCAACACTGTAAACTGTAAATTTATGTTTTCTAAAAAGATTCAAGTCTACATGTCCTCTGTGCCACAGGGACTAGCATGGGAGGTTTGAATGAGACAGGAACAAACTTTTCAGACACAAATAGTCATGACAAAAACTGATGCAAACAGTAAATAGATTTTGCTTGAATATTTCATTAATTCAAACAAACACACACACTTTTTGTGTAGCCTGACTTGCTTAATCTGTTCCCATGCTGGCACACGGAGCAGAAGTCTGACTCATACTTGTTTTTTCTCTCTCTCTATACTCCACATATCTCTCTGAACTCTCTGAATTTGTATTCCATGTCCTCCTGTGGATGACTAACACCCCATAGGAAGGAAAATCACATGTGAAATATCTTTAACATCTCAGTTGTTTATTCTAGACAGCAAAAAAAGAAAAGAAAAAGAGCGTAAAAATATGAATAAGAAGTTGAGGAGATGTAGCGGCAGTATTTTTAACTCGGCTTCTACGCCTCCGTCTGTACACTTTCGAACTTCATTGGTCATTGAGTTGTCTGTGCACTAACCAAAGCGGGACAAACGGATGGTCAACCAGAAATTTGATGTATTGCGTCTTTGAACAATATTTTAATTATTTATATTTTATTTAGAAGAAACATCTGGAAAAGATAAGAATTAATAATTACACTACTGTTATAAAGTTAATTTTTTTTTTAGTTTAAAAGTCTCCACGCGTATTATTTATCGAAATACAGTAAAAAAAGACATATGATAAATATTACCACTTAACTGTAAACGTAAACTGTTTTAGGTTTTGTTCTGTGTATCTACTGTATATTATATATATATATAGAATATATATATTATATATATATTATAACATATATATATATAATTAATAATGTCAATTAATTGCATTATTGTACTAAATTATGTGATATCAAGCTGAATTTTCAGATATATATTTAAAATGTAATGTTAATTCATTGTATTATTGTAATTTATTCCTGTGATTTCAAAGATAAATTTTTAGCATCATTACTCCAGTATTCAGTGTCACACGATCCTTCAGAAATCAATTTAATATGCTGATTTGGTGGAAATATTCTTATTAGATCACACGGTTGTGCTGCTAAGATTTTTGGTGGAAACTGTAACATTTTTTTCCCCCCCCCCCCCCCCCAGGATTCTTTGAATAGAACATTAAAGAACAGCATTTATTGAAAAGAAAGGCTTTACTGTCCTTTTGATCATTTAATGCTTTTTGCTGAATAAAAGTATTGATTTCTTTAAAAAAAATCTTACTGGCCCCAAACGTTAGAACACCAATGTAATTGAGAACTCTATTAGTTGTACTGAGCTATAAAAGAGCAACCTCCAAGCATAAAAACCTCTGGGATGTTAACAAAGTTTCACAGTTAAAAACATGTTTTGTAACTGAAATGAAAGCCCAGCTGTCATATGTCCGCACATACTTACAGAAAGCTCTAGTCAGATCACTAAAAGAGAGGTGTGTGTGCAGGGGAGGGGGATGTCTGAGCCATTAACATTCATCCTCTAATAAGATTGCAGTGGTGAATAAATCAGTGTGTTCAGACGAGCCTCATATAAACAAAGCCAACATGGCACACAGCTGCCCAGAGCTCCACCGACCCACTTTGACTAGGCCTATTCTGGGGAGTCAGTAAGGGTAACCGGTCCCAAAGGGGGGGTTACTGGTAGGGCAAGCGTCTGTTTACAAGGCAAGTACATGAGCATGGGGAGGAACTCAGAGTGAGGCTCAGAAAAATCACATTTGAAGGCATTTAGCAGATGCTCTAATTCAGAGTGAATAAAGATGTGATCAATTACTCTGTAATTATGATGACTAGGTGAGAGGAGTATCTGGGAGTAAGTTTTCAGCAAGATCATTTACTATGAGCACAGACTGCTTATATTATGTTACAACGCTATGATTTTAGGGGGGAAAGGGAGAAAAAAAATATTTTAAATCTAGCACACCTGGCAGACAGACAATTATTTCCCCTAAACAGAAATGGGATTTAATGGAGAGCAAATGTAAATCTGTTTCCTGATCTTTAGAAATGGATCTCAACAATGCCTCAAACATCAATCAAAAAACAGAGGTTTCAATATGTACACTCTTAAAAATAAAGGTTCTTTATTGGCATCTTGGTCATGAAGTCATAGAACCTTTCTATTGCACAGAAGGTTCTTTATAGTGGAAAAACATTCTGAAGATTATTAAAATGTTCTTCTCACTAAAAAAAGGTTATGTTCACTGAAAGGTTCTTGGGGGAACCAAAAATGGTTCTTCTATGACTCACTGACAAAAAAAAAAAAACAACTTTTGGAACCTTTATTTTTAAGAGTTTACTTAAATGTTTATCAAATTCTCACAAAATCAAATGTTCTATTCTATCCAGATTTATTTTATAGATATTTACTCATGGATATAGCTCTATATTTATTGCATACTGCATGTAAACCATCTTAAATTTAAAAGGAGAAACATCTGAGACAAAATCCTTACGTGAAGCATAACCTCTGAAGACCAACCTCTGAGCAATAAAATGTTCCTCTAGGAATGGAATACATCGGAACCAATGTAAGTACATCTGAGATTTACTCTAACTGCTAACCATGACCTCTGAGCTGACGTAAGGTTGGGGTTAAAGTCAGGGTCACTGCACAAATCCAAATAGAGGTAGGGGCGAGAGATTTATCACCATAAACAAGGTGTTAATGGTCACTGGCCGGCAAGGGGATGGTCTCAGATCTTAAAAAAAATTTTCCCCCACCCAAACGTGGGGGGGGGGACATGAATTACGACCTCTGGATGACAGGAAGACATTGTGGAGAGAGAACTGCACTCAATTTCACATTTCTGCAGTATTGAGAGCAACTGAAACCATGAGATTTTAATTTACCCTAGGAATACCCCACTAAAAACCCAAAAATATTATCAGTATGTGACTTTTATATGAAAAATATCATAGTTGCTTTTCAAGAAGCAGTGAGCATAGCTATCAAGCCTCCTCCCCCAGTTTTGACCTAATCTACCCTTGAACAAGCTGAACTTCATATCTCTTCATACTTATTTTCAGCTTAAACATAATCCTCATGATGACCTCTTTATAGCGGCAGTCACAGGCCCTGCGTTTGTTTTCATGGTAAATGCATTTGTAGTGATAGTAAAATTAACAACCCAAAGTTATTGTCATTTTTAAAAATTGGACTTCTTAATAATATTTTTCTAGCAAAAGAGAGGGTTGTGGGCATAATGCAAGACACAGGAAAACTGTGACTAGACTAGTGTAAATGTGGGTCACATGTTTGGGCAAAAACAGTTGTGCTAAAAATAATCTGGCAGCGAGAGGGAAGTTTCCTAATAAACTTTCCTCATAAAGAATCTGGGAAAACATGTGGTACTTTCTGCTCCACAGCACTCGGCCTGTCCTTGTGCGTGTCCTTAGTTCCCCTCTTGACTAGATGTGCCATGTGGAGGGCTGATCTTCTCAAGAGGTTCCCTCTGATTTATTCCAATTTAGAACTACATTTCTACATTTCCCAAAGAAAATGCCAGTGGTGTTTGCTTATGCGAAAGCTGCCATCATCGTACTAGGATGACAGAATGCAGATTGGCTCCCCTTTAATTCATGTGTGTGAATTTGAATGGAACTGGCCACATCCCACAGGAAGTTGACTCGGAAAGGGAGATTCTCAATTTTTCATGTTTCTGACACTATGAACCATAAGCTGTTGCTAATGTTGGTCGCTGAATGTTTTTTGTCTTATTGAGTTGTGTCTTGGGTGTTTTGGATGATTGCGAAGGGTCAGAAGAGCTTCCAACTCAAGTTAGATGGTTGTCGATAGGTTTTTTGATGAACTTTCTGAAGTCTTTATGGATTTATCACCATATCATAATTCCATGCAGACAAAAATCCACAATTCTAAGACCTACATACAGTATAGAACATAGATCTTAAACACAATCAAATGACAAGTATGAATTTGACAGTATTTAAAGGTGTGCAGTATGTCTAAGACTGTTATTTGTGGCTTGAAGTGGGTACTTTTGACACTCCACAATTTCAAAATAACCTGGATATAGAGTTGGAAAAATGGATTCTAGTTTTTTCTGTTGTCTCCTCATTCGCCACCCTCAGTATTTATTCATGCTCATATGGGTTGGCCAGATTGTTATGCAATGACAAGAGGAACGAGCACATTTGTCTAATGGAACCCCCCTTTTCCTTTTCCTTTTGTGGGCCGAGCCCCTTAACACTCTAAATGTGATTAGCGTGTCTTATCAACGTTTTAATTGCCTCGTCATAAAGCATTTTAGGCGGCTTTCAACACTTTATACATGTTTGTCTTATACACCCAGGTGACATCAGCGTTTGTGTTAGATGTTTGATTTATGCTGTTTGGCTGATTAATCGGGCACGTTGGCATGGTGCCGAAAAAGGGTGTCTGGGGTACGGTGACATGTGAACTCCGGTCCGGTTGCCTATGATGTGAACAAGCAATTTTTAGATGGTTGTCGAGGCTTTTTAGGTTGGGTAGAATCAGCGATCTTTGAGCCAGTTAGTTTTCTGGCTTCCATGACTACAATATGCCGTGTTGTCCACCAACTGGCAACCCGGGGTGTCGAAATACTATTGTGTAAATTGGCAGTGGGTGCCCCCCGGAATCACGCAGATCAAAACAAAAACAGACATTCCGACATGGAATGCACATTTTCAAAGTAAAATAACTTGCTGTAGCATGTTTTTTTTGGAGAAACAAGTATCTGAACTTGAAGCATGTTTCCTGAATATCAGCAAATGTATTATGGTGTTATGTTTTATACAGGACAAACGCTTACAACAGAGCCTTTGTATGTAATTGTCTTGCCATAGTGTCACAAACCTGAGCTTCGGAGCGCTTACATGCACGAATTCATTTGGGTTCATTTGACATTATATTGTAGCATTTATTTGGCCCCCGTTGACGCAGTAGTGGGTGCGGTCATCAGGGGGACTGGCAGGAGCCATGGGTGGACAAAGGCCTGACGATCCACTCTGAGCCATTAACGAGTCGCCAACCCACACCGGGAGGAGCACGGGTGGCCTTTCTCCACCAACAGTGGCTCCTTTGTGTGAGCGTGAAACGGGGTTGGTAGGGCAATCGAGGAGGGAAGCCGTGTTGGAAGGAGGACGTAGCGGATCGATTTTTTTTTTTCTGTATCATCGTAAGACTTTTTGTCAGTAGGGCTGCTGTAAGGTGTAAGCGCTTGGTTGTGGGAGCACCAATGTCGTGGTTAGGGCGCTGTAGTCATATCTTTTCGGGCAGGACCAGAGGTGGGGTCACGGCCTGAAGATCGTGTGGGAAAGATCGGTCGGCTAAGTTGTGCGGCGGGATCCAGAGTAAAAGATAATATACGGGCACGTCGTGAAGGGGAAGGGGAAGGGGAAGGGGGATGATGTTTGGGGGATTGGGGTTGTGGGATGGAATGTTCTATGGTCTGATTTTTTGCGTCAAACACAGTGGTCTCCATTGTCTCTATTTAGCATTCTTGCCGGACGGTAGGTGTAGGCACTGCTGCTCTCACTTCCTCTTCCGTTTCCTGTTCCTCTTCCTCCTCGAAGGAGATGACATGCTCCTTCACGAAGGAGGTATTGACAGGCAAGAGTTCAGTTTCTGCAGAGTCGAGGCTGTTATCTGGGCTTGCCAAAGTAGTTGTGGCTCCCTCACTGGAAGTTGGAGTTCCAGGAGTTGGCGAGAAGACCTCTTCCAGCATGCCACTACCTGCTTCTTCATCTCTAAACTTTCGTCCGGTGTGAGTCGGGTCTAAGGAGCTGGACAAGCTGGTGAACTGTGACACCTCCTCTATCTTCTCCTTCTCATCCCCGGTAGACAAGGAGGTCACATTAACAGCACTATCAACCTCAGTTTCATTTCCCACCACAGAGTTACCTGTTGAAAAGAGCAGATTACAGTTATGAGAACTCAACGAATCAATGAAAACCCTTGCATTCATTCAAAAAGCCACTGGTATTTAACACTTTGCTATTACCTTCTCAGTGGTAGGTTTCCCAATATCTTTAAAAAGTTTCTTTAGCAAGCCTTGAGATTAGGTGCAATTATTTTACTAATGTGCATGTTTCTCAAAAACAAGATTAGGGATTGTGACTAGATTCATAGTGGCTTTTTTCCGGGCCGGAGTAGTGTTCAACCAAAATTAAAAAATTTCGGTCCATTATTACTCGCACGCCTGTCGTTTTTCAAACCTGTAAGACCTTCGTTCATCTTTGAACACAATTTAAGATATTTTTGATGCAATCTGAGAGCTGTCTGACAGCAGGACAGCCAATAAACTGAAATGTGTCCAAGTCCAGAAACGTAGCAAACGCCGATTGTAAAATAATGCCAGTGAATCAGGGATTCAACACGTCATTGTACGATAGCCTACAATGATATCTTTGTGCGCAAAAGAAAAACATAGATCTTTATTCAAAATTGAGAGCATACCTCTGTACGTCCAGCTTAAAATATTCATCCAAAATGACGCTACAGGGTGAGCGGAGGAGACGAACACAAAAGTTATGTTTGTAGCTCGTAAACTTACGGTGAAATCCCCTCGATGTCAAATTGGATGATTTTACAGATCTATTCTTGCTATGTTTTCTGGATTTCTTGGGAATTTCGTGTGTATTTTGCTGTCTATGCAGGGTCCGACAGCTCTCAGATTCCATCAAAAATAACTTAATTAGTTTTCCGAAGATGAACGAAGGTCTTAAGGGTTTGAAACGACATGAGGGTGAGTAAAGTATATTGACAGAATTTTCATTTTTGGTGAACAATCCCTTTAAAGACACATTCATCCAATACCTCTGACCACCAGAAAAGCCCATAAATTCTTTTGTCATCTTATCAGGTCTAATCCAACAACATTGTAATTTCATTGAAGTAATTATAGCGTTCATTATTTTACAGCCATAATGTGAACAGAATATTCAATGAGGGGAAAAAAAGTAAGGAGTTACTTGATTTTATCCATCGAGTTGACTGTGAAAAACACTATATGACAGGTGGTTGAAAAATAACAGGGCTTGCATGCTGACAATGAAAAAAAATGTATTTTCAGAGATGAGAATAAAATGACATTTTGAAATGACATCACTGCACTTGTGTTCAAAATACAACCTATGCTTCTGAAGCAAATGTATCATATTTGAAAGATTTGTACATGTTGTTATTGGAAACAAGTCAAAAACAGTTTTCTAACAACTAAAGTAATTTTTGCAGTGGATAGTTTACAAAGGAAGTTTCTTTTTCCTTTGGAATAATATAAATGAATGAATCATTCACAATAGGTCCAAAAATACTGCTAAAAGCATGGATACTGCCAATGAAGTAATGGTCAGCTAAAAAGATCTTCTCTTTCCGAACTAATACAGTATGGAAGCAGGTCTTTTTCTCAATGACTAACAGTCCCATAGCTTCAAGTGCAATTCATTATTATTATTACGTTCATTTTCATGAATTCAGTACATGACATTTAGCCACTGGGAAATATTTCTATGAACAGAGATTCCATAGTTGTGGACTAAAAGCTCAAAAATATTTTGCGGATAGATGCGGGAGTCCCTCTCTTTACTCGGAGTGACTATAAGATACTGTCCAGTCTTAAATAACAGAATTAACTCTACATTCCTCATGATTCATGCAGATCGGTCATACTGCATTCCAGGAAGGACCATTTTTGATAATATTTTTTTTGATTCGGGACTTGATTTCTTTTGCTGAGGTACACAATCTTAACATTGGATTTGTTTCTCTGGACCAGGAGAAAGCCTTTGATCGGGTGGATCATGGATTCCTGTTTAAGTGCCTTGAGTCTTTTGGTTTCGGTCCATCTATTATTGTCTATATAAGACTCTTGTATATGGATACATATAGCATGCTCAAAATTAATGGTACCCTGACAAGACCTTTCGGAGTAAACAGAGGCATAAGCCAGGGGTGTGGTCTCTCAGGAATCCTATATGCCATTGCTATTGAACCTTTATTGGTTGCGCTAAGGAACAAGCTGGGTGGCATATCAACAGTGTGTCCGTCTACCTCAGATCTGATAACTGCTAGACTTAGTGCCTATGCTGATGATGTTACTGTCATCATTAGATCTGCTCAGGATTTTATGGATTTGGGAGTAGCTCTGGAGGTTTATCAGAAAGCCTCCTCCTCTCGAATCAATTGGCAAAAGTGTGCATCCCTTTTAATGGGTGAATGGGAGAATGAGGGCCCTCCAGTACTTCCGCAGAACTGTTCTTGGAGTCTGGAAGGATTTAAAGTGCTGGTAGTTTTCCTTGGGACTGACCAATATATTCAGAAAAACTGGGATGGTATTTTTGAAAAAGTTTCTAGACGTTTACAAAGATGGAAATGGATTATGTCTCAATTGTCATATAGGGGAAGAGTGCTCATTATTAACAACTTGGTAGCTTCCATGATGTGGCATCGCTTAAATGTTCTTGACCCACCAAAAGATTTGTTGCAACGTCTGCAGAAGACTTTTGTTGATTTTTTCTGGGATGGCTACCATTGGCTTCCCCCTGCTGTCCTTTATTTGCCAGTGAATAAAGGGGGCCAAGGGTTGATTGATTTGGCAGCCAAGGTTAAAACTATGAGGTTGAAGATGGTCCAAAACCTACTCTACCCTGTAGATTTTAGGCCTTGGGTGTCGTTTGGTCTGGCTTTGCTCAGAAATTTTGGTGGCTTCTGTCTTGATAGGCAACTGTTTTTAATGTCTTCATATGATGGGAATTTCTCAACCAATGTAAAATGTTATGGTTCTGTGCTAAACCTTTGGAAAGGTTTTAAACTGATTAGACAGGAAAACAATCATTTTGGCCTTGAAGAACCACTGTTTTACAACTCTCTTCTAGGAGATAATATTTGTACATTTAATACAATTGTTAAAACTTTTATGGAAAAAAGATTGACCAAAGTTTCAGACTTGGTCAGCACTTCGTCTAAAACATGGAGCTCAGTGGAGGACATTTGCAATCAGGCTGGTTTTAGATCAGTCAGGATGGTCAAGCAGCTTATAGGTGGGTTGAAAGCAGCTCTTCCCTCCGCACTTCTCCTGTTTGTTAATTGTTTTCTGTCCGGAGGCCCTTCTAGAGTGTTTTTTCCTACGTTATTTGTGTCTCCCAAGGGTTGGGTTGAAGAGGGTCGGGAAGGAAAACTGTTGAAACTTAACAGATTACAAGAGCTTGATTTTCAGGTTGCCGGAAAGAGAGACCTTTATCAGATATGCGTTAAAATTGATTATTTTGAGCATATTAAAGACAGAGGTGATACAAAATGGAGAGGTTTTTAACAGTTCCTGCTGAACTTTCTCCTTCTTGGAGGCTTTTCTATAAGGGTCCTTTACCTAAACGATCTGGTGATTTGCAGTGGAGGCTACTACATTGTGCATTGCCAACTAATTCTCACATTTCTAAATTTAACTTGAATGTTTCACCATCTTGTATTTTCTGTTCATTACCAGAATCTGTTTTTCATGTTTTCACTGAGTGTTTTAGATTGGCTCCATTATTTGCATTGATAGAAGGTTTACTTGGGAACTTGGGTTTTGTTTTTAACAAGACACTTTTTATCTATGGATGTAAGTATTCAAGAGTGCACAGACAGCAGTGTACTGTTGCAAACTTCATAATCGGACAAGCCAAACTAGCCATTTGGAAGTCATGTAGACTGGCTGCTGAAGGACGAAATATAAATATTCTTCTGCCTTTTACTGCTTTGGTGGAATCCAGAATAAGAGTGGAACATGGATTCTTTCAATTGACAAATAACTTGCTTGAGTTTGAGTTCAAATGGTGTGCAAACAGAGCTTTACTGACACTTTGTGAGGATGGGGAAATAATGTTTAATTGGTGATATATGGTTGTTTTTTGATGGGGGGGGGGGGGGGGGGGGGGTATATTTTATTATTTTTGTATTATTAGTATGTTTTGTTTTTATGTATGTATATACGTATGTGTATATATATGTCATATATCTATATATATATATATATATATTATATATATACTAATATATTATATATATATATATATATATGCCTCCTGAACACATTGCAATGTGATATGTGTGGGGTATAATGTAGCGTTTGATTTTAGATGTTTTAATAAAGTGTGTTAAAAGTCAAAAAGTCTCTCTCTCTCTCACTCACACACACAAGATGCGCAAAACTCCGCATTTGAATAGTCAATAGCAAATACTTAAACTAATAACAAAACAGTAGCTGATTCAGAAGCGACAGATTATCATAGCAAAGTCAGAATTAACTCCTAGGTTCACGAAATGGTCGTCCATAAAATGCATAAAGGCATTATGCAAATATTTCCACATAGTGATGTAGATATGGGGGGGCGTGTTAGAACGAGACGTTTTAGGAGGGTGTGGTTGACTTTTAACTTTTATAAAGAATATTTCTTTGGTTTTGAGATTTTAGTCTTTGCAAATTCAGGGATCTTATCTATTCACAGACAGCTTGTAACACTCCAAAGAGAAAGGGAAACTTGAAATCGCATCATATGACCCCTTTAAATCAGCATCATTGCTCATATGAAATATTATAGGCTAGGTTGGAATGACATATAGTGATTTAATGTGTTTAAACTTGAACTAGATTTATTTAAGTTTGTTCTCCTTTGTAATTTAATCAGGAAGGTGCACCTGGGGCAGCTGGTTTAAGGATTGTCATGATGTCTTGATAGATTAGGCCTAACTTTGTTACTCTTATAAAACTGCTACTCAACTAAAAAACTAAAAAAGGTCTTATATGTTAGTTATGGCTTTCTAATATGTCTGCAGTTGTGATTCCCTCATTCGTGATCATGTGAAACATTGCCAATTGCTACATGTCAGATACAGGACATGCGCCAGATTTGCACTTCTTGTTCCAGTAAGCACATACGGCTTCAGGGCTCCATAAAGTCTGTTAAACCTGTCTCCTGCAGTAAATAAAAGGAGAAGACTGGTCATTACTTATTGAAAACAAGGAATTGCCTGAAATCATCCCGCCATAGTGTGCGCCCAAGGCCTGAGGCACTTTCAAATCCTGCCTCATTAATTTCTTATAGAAGCCCCATCAGAACTGATCTCTCATGTTGACTTGCTGGTAATGGATAGCTTACCAGTGATTGCATATTCAATAGAGGACACATGTTTTTGTTGGGTTAAAGGTTGTGTTGTAGTTTGTATTTAATTCAAAACTAATTTTTCACACTCATAGAGCTGCTTTCATTCATGCAGCATTACATTAATTTCACCAGCCACTAATGAAGCTTGTCAGTAAAGTGTGTTGCCTTTTTATGCAGTTCAGTTTTATTCTGTTTTATTCCCACTTTCTGGGATGAATGTGTTACACATTTGAGCCATTTTAGCACGTGGTATTTCAGCTTATACCTGTTTGTCCAAAGCCCTAATTGGACAGTAATTGTTTTTTATGGGGTCATATAAATTTGCATGGGACTTCAGTGATAAACCACATGCATTCAGATGGCGATTTATTCATGGTGGATGACTAGTTTGGTGATCCAATTTGAACTTGAAATATGTGTCAATCACTTGTTCAACAATTATTTAAATATTCTATTTAATAAAAGGAAAACTGACATGCTATGGAAAATAGCAGAAATACGTTAACGCAACCTCTGATTTACAGATCCATTATAATGGCCCATTTCAAAATTTTGTGTGGTTTGTTCTCTATTTTTATTTTCTACAACTTGCTTTAGTGGAATGGTGATGCAGTATTATTCTTGTAAACATTTTCCAGCATTATGGAAAAGAAGCCTATTTTAAAAATGTGTGGAGATTGTATGCAATGTGCAACAGTAACTGTATGGTGCTTGGCAGTGGTCAAAAAGGATTTACAAACGGACTTTTGTATTGATTGGTCTTGTGAACTCAGAGATGGATTGAAAAGTCAACTAAATTAAACCAGTAGGTAATTTGGAAGGGAAGTTTTATGCAGGTGGTGGGGGGAAAAAACATTCTGGATTCAGTAGCAATACAATCACAGACTATTCCCTGTAAATGTTTAAATTAGCTTACATACCCACGAGAAACAATTGTCGTCCGAACACAAACCACCCATTATCCAGTTTAAGCTGATGCTAAATGCTATTTGGTTGTAATTTGAAACACAATTTGAAATCTGTCATCTTGCCATTTTTTTTATCCATAACTCATGTGACTTACTCTTGAGTGAAAATTGTTTCAAAGTAAATCCTACACCAATTTTTTTTTAGTGTGTCTCTGATCTGTGACAGGAAAGGCAGCAGAAAAGTATTTAAAATTACGCCATGATTTTTGTTAAATAGCATTGTCATTGTTTCAATCTAAACGAGCTTTTTAGGCGAATAAGGCTTATTATAGATTAACAATTCACAAGTCACAAAATTAATTTAAAATTAATATTTCTCTACATTTTCTATTTTAAGGCAGTATCTCATTAAACGGTGATAAAACGTTAACCTACAAACAAAAAGCTGGAATGTTTTGGAGAATAATCTTACAACAGGCTGAAGTAAACTTACTGAACCAAGGTCATGAAGATTTGAGAATAAAGTATGACTTTAATCTCATAATGTTACAAATGTATTCTCATAATACTACACTGAAAAAAAAAGATGTAGAATGATGTGACAAAAAAAGATGTGAATTTTCACTCAGAATTTCTTTTTTTTGTAAAATGTTCTACAGTAATCTTTATTTCATTTTCAACACTGAAAAATCATATTTACAGTGTACTTTAATCTTGTAATGATATGACTTAATTTTCAAAACTTGATTAATTTAATATGTAAAAGTAATTTCTAATTATCTAAGCTCATAATAGGCCCATTCTCAAAACATTACAAATGTATTATTGCTTTTTATTCTATTTTTTATGTGCCAATAAAACACTGTTGTACACTCAAAGGTTTGACTTGGTTGATAAATGTATCAGTCTACAAACTAAATATCACAACCAAATACATATATAAGTTACATCAAAGATGTTTGGCCTTCTGTGTACTGAGCATGAGAAGAGAATTGGGACTTCCCATTAACTTCAGGCGCTCTGACAAATGCCTCACATTCCTGTCTTTGACATTTGCTCCGTGAGTCCCATGACCTCTAGAGGATGGCTTGAGGCTGAAGGTACAGCCAGATCTGAGCGGCTGCACTTCACAGCATCCAGAACTCATAGAGCAGATGTACTCATATCTGAAGAGCCTCTTTGGGCATCTAAAGTCAGGCAGTTTGACTCATCCATGCTAGTCTATAATGAGATTAAACTTTTTTGACTGCTTGCAGCATGTATCTGTCAGTATGTGATAGCTGAGACTGCTCAATTACTGAATATCTAAGAGGTTACAGTCTGGTGTGTGCACTGGGGGCCCGATTTGATGTAATGAAACCTGATGTGGGCATTGCTCTTCTCTTGACTGATGGATTGCAGTGGCAGTGGAATGATCCCACCACAGGCTGCATGCCCTTTGGTTGGGCCAATGACACCAGCAGTGCCCCAGGTGAAGACTCCTCCATGCCATGGAGGACAAAGATGGATATCAACAGTAATGCTATCATGCTACGCTCTGTGCTTGCTATCCTCATTTAGACATACTTTATACTGTTATGAAAGCAGTAATACATAATTACTAAAATAAAATAATTTTAGTAATAAAATAATTTTTATCATTTGTAATAATTAGGAATCAGAAAGCATGATTTGCCGTCTGTCATTATGGTCACAGGCTCCTCTAATGATTTACTGTAAACAGTGAATTTAAAAGGTTTAAGAACCATCTTATTGTACATCTTACCTCAAACATAACCAATAGTGTGAACAAAAACAAACATGAGGCAGAAACACATTTGCTGAAGTAACCATGCCATTTTATCATGACTCATGTTTCAAGGGACTTATACCCAAGTGCAATGCTGTACCAGGTGAGCAACCAAGCAAGTTTACTACAGCAGAAAAGCCATACATATGAAGCTGATTATGTGATGTAAATGTCAAAATGCTGAATCGTCAAAATCATGCACCATGATAAAAGTGTTTTGAGATCATAACATAGTATTATGCAAGGTACTGCATGAAAACAAGTCTTTATTAATCGATCTACTCATTTAACCATAATTTGCATGAAAAGGAACAAGCTTTAGTTGTTTTACTACCACAACTGTTTATTTCAGTTGGAAACTGCAGTGAAATGTACGGCCCATATGATTGTGGGGACCAAGGCAAGATAAAAAAATGGGCCTTACTAGTGTAAAAACTGTCATAGCAATTTGATGAGTGAAAACATATTTAAGTGTAAATGTGCATTGTGTAACACATTCAACATACACAAATAAAAATATTTAAAATAAAAAAATAGGAGTGCAAGTGAGCTTGAGTAAATATACATGAAGATATAAATATATCATGTATATTAGATATAATATACACAAATAAAAAAAAAAATCTAATTTAAACTAAATACAAATAAAACAGCGCAAAAACAAAAAATAAACAAATATATATGAAAATAGACGATATATGACTAATTTACTTGAAATGCAGGCTATTGGCTTGTTTAGGCCTGAGTTCAGCACACACACACACACACACACAAAACAAAACTTTACTGCATTAGACATTGGACAGTGGGTTAAATCTGAATTTGGAAAGAGGGCGAGATGTATTTTTGGCCTGTATAAAATCAGACCTGGTCTTACGGGGGTGCTAGAGTGTGAAGTTGTAATAATAGCATATTGCCAAAACATATTTGGCAAATGCTCTGGCGCGTATTTGTGTTCGAACACTGTGGAGTGCCAAAGGTTTCTATTTACAATGTGTTTTTGCAGCATTGAACATTGTAGCCAATCACAGACATATCTGTTGATTCTAACTACTCGAATGCCACTGTGTCCACGTTAGCATCCATGCTCAAAACGCTGGAAGTTTTTGTTTCAAGTGTTGAGTTCTGCATAGTGACGAATCATTTCATTATGTAGACGTGATGTAAATAAGAGATTAAGAGCTTCATTGATTGTAATGGAACCTTATGAGTGTATTGAGGATTCAGTGACGATGGGATCCATGTGCAGCTTTATTAACAAGCAGACAGGCAAAGTTCAATCAACAGTATACAGGGGTAACGTAGGCAAGGCAGAATCATAACCTGAGTCCATGCAAAGGGATCGAGGCCGGCGGCAGACAGAGGAGAGAGTAAATCCAAAAACAGAGCAAGATCAAAGAGGCAAGCAGCGAACGATCAGACAGGTCTAAACAATCCAGGTAGGCAACAGGTAATCAAACAAGGTATAAACACTCAGAAATGTCAGCAGTAGCAAAAACAAGACTTCGCAACAAGGGTAAGGTAGCCACTGATTAAATAGTCATGATAATGTTAAGCACCTGTGCAGGTAATCAGTCTCAGGCATGGGGTGATGGGAAATTAAGTCCTTAAGAACAGTTAGTACTCCGGTGACGGTTCCCTCTGGTGGTGATCGGAGGGAGCCACAGAGGCTTGATTTGTGACAATGAGATCTTGATGAACTAATATGAGTGACAGCTTTTTAGTGATTATAAAAGGAGCGCTCTTTGCACATAGCAAGAAAGGCACAAAAGTCGAGGTTAGGCTATTAACATAATATTAAGTAAAGATCACCCTCACTAATTTCAGAAGCAACCTCAGTGATTTGATTCTGGAGCCGGGTCTGTAATTATTTAACATAACTCAATTCTTTCATTTCAAATTAATTAAAAATAGCATGATGTGTAATGAACTTCAGTGAGTGAAATAAGTATTTGATCCCCAAGTAAAACATGACTTGGTACTTGGTGGAGAAAGCCTTGTTGGCAAGCACAGAGGTAAGACGTTTTTTGTAGTTGGTCACCAGTTTTGCACACATCTCAGGAGGGATTTTGGTCCACTCCTCTTTACAGATCCTCTCTAAATCCTTAAGGTTTCTTGGCTGTCGCTTGGCAACTCAAAGTTTTAGCTCTCTCCACTGATTTTCAATGGGACTAAGGTCTGGAGACTGGCTAGGCCACTGCATGACCTTAATGTGCTTCTTCTTGAGACTGCTTTGTGCCTTGGTGGTATGTTTTGGGTCATTGTCATGCTGGAAGACCCATCCATGACCCATCTTCAGTGTTCTGGCTGAGGGGATCTCGTTCAATATTTTATGGTACGTGGCCCCGTCCATCAGCTCAATCCAGTGAAGTCGTCCTGCACCCTTAGCAAAGAAAAAGCCCCAAAGCATAATGTTTAAACCTCCGTGCTTGACTGCAAGGATGGTGTTCTTGGGGTCATAGTCAGCATTTCTCTCCCTCCAAACACGGCGAGTCGAGTTAATGCCAAAGAGCTCAATTTTGGTCTCATCTGACCACATCACTTTCTCCCAAGCCTTCTCTGAATCATTCAGACGTTTATTGGCAAACTCCAGATGGGCCTGTACATGTGCCTTATTGAGCAGGCGGACATAGCGGGTGCTGCAGGATTTAAATGGCTCCTATTATATAAAATCCACTTTTACAAGGTGTTTGGACAGAAATGTGTGTTGGAATTGTGTGTACACAGCCATCTTAGAATTATAAAAATCCATCAAGTCGTTTTTTTTTTTAATCTTCATAAAACCAAACAAGGCTAAAAAAACAAGCGGTTTGGATCCTGTTCGCAATATGACGTCATATTGCGGTAGCCCCACCCACCACTATTGACTGACAGGCGCGTATTACCATATCCTCAGCTCTCAGTGTGTTGTGCCATGTCCGCCATTTTGTCTGTGTGCAATCGGCTGTGTAGCATCCATTATTACAAAGCGGTTGTGAATAACTATACAAGTACATAAATGATTCAAACTACCATTCCGAGACATTCTAGTTCATTCGCATTATTGTTTCTTCTGCTGTAGTCTATCCTTGTTCTGGGTCTGATTTCGGTTCGTACATGTACGGTTGAATACCGGTCCTCTCACTCTCGCTCATGATGCTTCTCCTCTCTGTTTATTGCCATAAACAAAGCAGAGACGGCAAGGCTCCACCACCTTCTGGAGTCGGGGAGGAAGTTGCAGCTCATTTTTATGAAAGGGAACACACCCCTGAAACAGCAATTTTTAGACCAGCCCCAAAAATGACACTTTTCAACACGTTATAATAAACGATCTGTATGGTATTTTGAGCTGAAACTTCACAGGCACCTAGGGAGCAATAAAATTAATATAGATTAATATTACATCTTGAAAAAGGGGCATAATAGGGCCCATTCTGTGTGGTGTAGTGTTTTACCAATGTTTTGCTTGGTGACTGTTGTCCAAATGCCTTAAGATCATTAACAAGCTCTTCCCGTGTATTTCTGGGCTGATCCCTCACCTTTCTCATGAGCACCCTTACCCCATGAGGCGAGTCTTGCGTGGAGCTCTAGACCAAGGGCAATCGATGGTTATTTTGTATTTATTTTTCATTTCCAAATAATTGGACCAACAGTTGTCTCCTCCTCACCAAGCTTCTTGCTGATGGTCTTGTAGTCCAATCCAGCCTTGTGCAGGTCTACAGTCTTGTCCCTGACATCCTTTGACAGCTCTTTGGTCTTGCCCATGGTGGTGGAGAGGTTGGAATGGAAGATACAGATTGTGTGGACAGGTGTCTTTTATTCACCTAACGAGCTGACATTAGGAGTAATTTCTTAAAGTGTCAGGACTAAGCTGTGTTCCACTTGGGCACGTAACCGATCTGTGGGAGCCAGAATTCTTGCTGCTTGGTTGGGGATCAAATAATTATTTCACTCACTGAAATGTAAATCATTTTTTAACCTTTATATAATGTGTTTTTTCTCTATTTTTTGTGGTTGATATTCTATCTCTATCCATTAAAATAAACCTACCATAAAAATTGTAGACGCTTCATTTCTTTGTAAGAGGGCAAACTTTCAAAATCAGCAGTGGATCAAATTATTATTTTCCCCACTGTATAGGCCACACTGTACAGCCCTAGTGCATCATCTGTAGATATCAGAAGGTGTGTACAGGCTTTAAGCAGTGCTGTGCAGATCGATCGGTGTATGACATCAAAGTAACGCGAGAGCGATTCAAAAGTATAAGGCACAGTTTGCATTCTGTCTTGAATGTAATGCCAAAAAATATAAAATAAAAAAGAATTTACAAGAAGAATTAAATAAAAACTAGTTTATGTGTAAAATAAAAAATGCGTACAGCAAACATTTTTTAAGACATGTTATTTAAGCTGTCCTTGCAGGCTGCATGCAAACACAACTTAGAGTGCGGCCAGTGAAGTCTGGTTCATGAACAGCTGACTCTCGTTCTAAATCAGTCTGACAAATCCTTCCCTGAACTGAATCCATATGAGATGCATTTTTTGTCAAGAGAATGTTTTTGAAAAGTGAGCACATGTGTACATACTTTAGTTCCAAGGGAGAAAGATGCAATTGAATCACACATCTGTAAATAAATCGAAACAGTGGAGAACAAAATACTGAAATATTCTTCAGATGGCAATATTCTTCAGATTATTTACAGCAATAATTTGCGACATCAATAACAACAGTTTTAAAATGTTAAATCAACATGGTTTGAATGATGTGGCAAAGTTATTACCATTTTAGGAAAACAGTAATTTCTCCAACAATGCATCATACTAGAGGTTAATGAATCTAAATCAGAATGAACTGCAAGTTATTATAATTTTCAATGATTCAGGACTATTCAGACTATTCTTCAATCATCAGGTAATGAATATTCTTAAACCAAATGAGAACCTTGTAATAATGAAATCCATTGTCCTGGAACATTTTTCTCTATAACATGGCATTTCACCTCATAATCCTAATTTTCCTAGTGGTGTTTGACTAAGTGTTATATCTAATGGTAATTTATGTAGAACACTGCCCTCTGGATACTTAATTGTATTAGTCTCAACTCAGTAATTAAGAACAAGCAAGCTCAGGCAATATTCATCTTCAGCCTGCATTGCCCGAACCGTTAGGTTCATTTTACAGTTATATATTGGATGTTCTTCTGAGAAGCTGTCCTGATGTTAAAGTAATAACCATGATCAAACAAGACTTTTACAGAGCACTTAATCAGATTTTACTCTCTAGGCCACTTATATACTGTAAGTGCCATACATATAGCAAATTCAGCCATTATTACCTTAGACAATGACTTAAGAGTTCTGCTTGAGACCATTTTCACTTTATTGTTTATATATATAATATGAAGAATGGAAAGAACATGCAAAAAAGAGAACATTATGGTCTTTTTAAATCAATCAGTATTTGCCAGCTCTTCAGAAGAAGTACGTACGTATTGCAGATAACTGCTTGATTCTCAAGCTTGTACAGCTAAGACCCAGAGGTAATATAAAATATCGCTATTACTCCCCTAAAATCTCATGTGCTGTGTGACCCCCGTATGCATAAGAACAAGAGATGTGCATGTGTTTTCTCCCAAATGGTGCTTCATGTTAGTTGATAATTAACCTATTGGTCAGACTGATTCTTATTACATTTTCAAAGATCTCTTCAGGCATACAGTTGGAATCTGGGATCAAGTGTTAAAACTCTTAAGGGGGTCTTTGGGTTTCATAATAAGAGAGAGGTCATATCTTTGATTCTCAGAATAAATCATAATAAACTGAACCAATATTCAATATATGTTGAAGTGTGATGCCCCAACCTCTAAAAGGTTTCGATTAGTCACTGATGCTACTAAACCATCTATCAGCCAAAACACAGTGTAATTTATAGTGTAAAAAAGTCCCTCTGCCTATTGCACACCATTGTTTATCTTCATTCTGCTTTAGAGACAGTGTGCAGTTGTTTTAGCTGCTCTGAAAGCAATTTTATGGTGGCTACAATGAGTGAAGGCTATAATTGTATAATGCCTCTAAAACCATTAATGTAGTCAGAGGATTACCATAATACTGGGGATTAGTATCTTCACATAAATTTAGAGAAGTTACTGCTTTGAAAATACACTGATCATTTTTATTCCAGTGATTTCGTTTCTAATTAAATCCCAAATGAATTTCTGCACTGAGATCATCTAAAATATCAACAGCTTGGATCTCAATAATAAGAATTACGTAAAATGATAGTTATGAGGGTATTTTTTAAATGGGTCATATGATGTTGCTAAAAATATTTTTTTGTGTGTGTATTTGGTGTAATGCATTGGGTTTATGCGGTTTAAGGTTTAAAAAAAACACATTATTTTCCACAAAATGTACATTATTGTTTCTCCTCTATGCCCCCCGCCTTTCTGAAACGCGTCAATTTTTTACAAAAGCTCATCAGTCTGAAAAGCGAGGAGAGCTCTGATTGGCCAGCTATCCAGTACATTATGATTGGAGAATACTCAAGAGTGGCGAAATGTACACCCTTACCCTACTTGATGCCGTGCACTGCGCGACGAGCACAAAACAGTAAAACCCATGATAAACAAGGCATTTGTTGCATCAACGGGGGACATAAGTATGTCATATGACTTATACTGTCTTTTTAGCCATGCGTATCGTGCGCGTAAACAATAACAAAACAATGTTCTGATTTGTGATCGGAGAAGAGAAAGAAATGACAAACAACAAGCGCTAACCTACACTGCTCAAAACTCGCGTTTGAATATTCAGTGGCAAATTCCTTAAATATGAAAACGTACTTACAGGCTGTGAGTCAGAAGCGCCAGTCTGTCCTTGCAAAGTTGGAACTGTCCCACTTTATAGAAACAGACACCGGCAATGTAAGCTACTCTCGCAGGAAATAGTCCTCATCCTCCATAAAATGCGCAACACACATCTGAATATTTGGGTTAAACAGTTCTGGAACAGTGTTGTAAATACAACTTACCACTGATTTCTAGCCTTGTGTCCTCTTTTGAAGGCCACAAAGTTGTTCCCTTTCGTGGAACTTCGAACTGCGTCTTCTAGGGGTTGCTATGGGGAACGCCTTGTCGTGACCTGTGTCTGAAGCATACATTTGAAAAAAACACCAACTCGTTGGCCGGCGACAGCCATGGCATCACTACCGGTGCGACTATAGTATAAAAAGCCACCGGGAGCACACATCATTCTCTTCTTAGTCTTCATTGACTGTTTTGTTTGAAGCGTGCATTTCCAAGGAAAAAGTAAGAGCTATCTCTATTTCTTATGGCAAGCACTATTAGAGCATTTAGAAGGTGTGTGCATCTGTGTCAGCGCTATTTGACACCAGATGACCCACACGATCTATGTGTTGTTTGTTTGGCCGAAGAGCACGCACACGATTTCCTCAAGGGGGCAATCTGCGTGCATTGCGAGATTTTTCCAATGAAAAAACTCCGTTCTCATTTGTCTCTCTTTTCGAGTAAAGAGGGGCAGCCATCTGCTTCCCGCGGTTCAGGACCCGCCGCTGCTGAGGCACGGAGGAGAATGAGCTCGTGGGGATCTCAGGTGGACCTGGCCAATGAGTTTAGAGAGGGGCTTTCCTTCTAGCGCGCATCGGCGGGGGGCGAGAGACAGCCACTGGAGGTTGATGTTCTCTCTTTAACATCATCTGAGCCAGGGGCCAGTGCTCAGTTGGGCCCAGCCCAAACAAGAGCAGGAAATGGATGTGGAGATTGAAGAAGCTGAGGCTGAGCTTCTCATCCGCATGCCTGCGGATTATGAGCTTAGAGGTTTATGGATGCGCCACGGCAAACTGACTGACATGACGCCCAAGCCGGACTAGCGACAGATGGTGTCGACGAGGGGTGTACCTCGATGAACGTATTTTTTTGGCCATAACCTTCCAGCTCAGGTGAGTCTTCCTTTTCTTCCTGATCTCCATACGGGGATTGAGAAGGAATGGAAGAGGCTGTTTTCCTCCCGCATCCATAAGTTCCAGCATACGAGTTATGCAAACATCGAGGCGATGCGCGAAAACGGCTATGAGAAAATGCCCCCTGTAGAAGAGAAGCTAGCTAGCTATCTCTCTATGGGTGACACATCATCTCTCAAAACTCCCTCCTTACCATCCGTGCCTCTTCAAGCTACATCTAAATTGAATGGCAGGGCATACACAGCAGCAGGTCAAGCTGTTGCTTCGCTGCACACTATGGCGGTGCTCCAGGCATACCAGGCTGACCTGCTGAAAGACCTGGATAAAGGCGGGGGCCTTTCTTCTGATGAGATGGATGAGTTGCAGCGCAATACGGTGAGACGGTGGTCGAAGAGTTCAGGGAGGCGAAGGCGTGCTCAGCCGCCTTCAAAACCTTCATTCCACGAAGTTCCAGGTCTGAGCCCGAACAACAAAGGGGTCCTGGCCCATCTCGGTCTGAGAATCAGAGACGGGCACAGAAGGCTAGTGTCGCGACTCGCGCTACTCCTCCGCCTGCGGGTAGGGGTAGGACGTATCGTGGGTCAAAGGGAAGTAGGCAAGACCTGAGGGATGTGATCCAGACAAGGCGTCAACGCTTTCGTCCGGATCAGAGTACTACTTAGGTATCCACTCTTTCCCTCAAGGGGTGTAACATCTACCCTTTTCTTCACCTTCCTAATTCCCCTGTAAACACCATCTCTCCACCTGACCGAGGTTAGGTGGAAGCTTCATGCATAACAGTCTCCTACTGGACCTATGATATTTTGGTTGGTTCTATGGCTAAATCATAGTAACCACCTTACTGATGGTCCGGACTAGAGGCTTCCTCCGGCACGGGAACCAATGTGGGTGAGTACGATCCATTTCTAATATATGTATATATGAATATATACGTATGTGTATCTAATGAGATTGGTGGTTGTGTGTTACCTTCTGCTAGTTTCTTTGCAGTGTTTACCGGGACCTGTGTGTTTCTGTCCCTTTTTCTAAGGTAGGTCCTCGATGGGCACCCCCGCTGCTGGGTTCAGAAACCGGGTGCTCGACTTGCAGTGTTTATTTCCCTCGTCGATATATGTCCAGAAGGTAAGTAAAGGTGGATCCCGCGCATCATGGGCTGTCCTCATGGTAGTATTGAGCAGTGCTCCCCTTTATCAAAGGTTTACCTGGAATGAGCAATGTTATTTCCTCTGAATTCGGAGTTCTTCTCTCACTTGAGAAGTTGAGTTCTCTGTTTCTCCAAAGCACCTCGAACCAGCAGCATCAGGTGAATTAGGCACTTCCTCTGCCTCCCTGATGCGCTGAATGTTTGGCTAGATTGCAGTATGCTTAACCCTCTGATTTTACAATCATGCTGCAATCATGCTCGTTGAGAGCTGGGTTTGTGCTCCATCAGCCAAGGTAAACTACTGCTAGCCATTCCAGCATTGGAAAATGCTGTAGGTCGAGCCCCCTCTCGAATGAGAGCTGGGTGTGTGCTCCCTCAGCCAAGGTAAACTACTTCTAGCTGTTCCAGCTTTGGAACATGCTGCAGGTCGGCCACGTCTCGGATATGAGAAATGAGTGTGTACTCCCTCAAGCGGAATTCTATTTCTGAGTTCCAAGACCTTGGTCCCTACACCGGGCCCAGGTGTTCTGGCCCTAACAGGTAAGTTTTGGGGTATGTAGGCTAGGCCTTTGGCCGTAGGGAATAACGTCACTTACAGCCGTCTAACGTCCCAGGGGCGACTCCCATAGCAATATGGTAGAGTTGGTACTTAGTGCTCGCAATGGTTCTGGCTTGCACTCCCCTCAGCATGGTGGCGTGGGTATACAGTTCCCCATAGCTACCCTAGAGGACGCAGTTCGAAGTTCCATGAAAGGGAACGTCTCGGGTTACGTATGTAACCATGGCTTCCCTGAGTAGGGAACGAGACACTGCGTCCTCTAAGTTTCTTGCCATGCTGCGGACGCAAGCTTCAGACTAAGAAGTGAATAATGTGTAGCTCCCGGCGCCTATTTATACTAGAGTCGCACCGGTAGTGACGTCATGGCTGTCGCTGGCCAACGAGTTGGTGTTTTTTTCAAATGTATGCTTCAGACACGGGTCACGACGAGGCGTTCCCCATAGCGAACCCTTGAGGACGCAGTGTCTCGTTCCCTACCAGGGAACCATGGTTACATAAGTAACACGAGAGTTTCGCTTTCATAACGAAACACACAGCGTCTCCACACCATGGCGGCGGCAGCAACAATACTACAACAAAAATAAGTTACGCCTTCTTTTTTTGTGTGAACATTTGGGCGGCATTATGCATATCTTCCCACATCGTGACGTAGACGTGTGTTAGAACGAGGCGTTTTAGGTAGGCGTTGTTGACTCTGAACTTTTATAAAGAATATTTCTCTTTGGATTTGAGACTTTAGTTTTTGCATCTTTACAGATCTTCTTTATGCACCAAAAAAAAATTTAATTGCATCATATGACCCCGTAACTCTGCAGGCTCCTATTGAACGACAAAACATTTAAATATTGCTAATTACTTATAAAGCCCTGAATGGTTTAGCGCCTCAATACTTTTAAGCGAGCTCAAATCATAGCAGTGCCCCCGTGTCAACAAGCTTGGCCCCCCTTCTGGCCCCCCTAAATTTGGAATCGTATCACACCAAACAATTTTGGGTGCAATGTGCAGTTTTTCCTGTTGGTGGCAGTAATGGAAGAAAGTAAAACATCACCAGCTGCTAAATTCAAATCAGAGCCAGAAGAGACAGACACGTTTTTAGGCCGCTGCAGATTAAAACCAATGACACAACTTATGAATGCAATGACCAATCAGAGACATTCAGATGAGTCATCGCTGAAAAGCCCGTGTTTTGTTCAGTGCGCGCGCTCGCTGACTGAATTCTGCTCTCTCTGCTTTTATCAGAAACAACAAAGTGCAGAGTGCATACGAATGTAAGTAAGATATTAATTTCACACTGTAAACGGCTTACGGGGTGGAGTATTAGGTTTTGAGAGTGATTAAGATTAGACGGAGTTGTTCTTTGATAACGTTATTTGACTCTCGTACCATGAAAGTGTTATAATTAGGAATTCCAATATTGTATGAAATACATTAAATACAAAGGTCAGTGTATTAAAAAATTTTATGGCAAGGCACCATACATATACAGGTGCAAAATGCATTTGCTTACACATATTTGAGAATCAAGATATCTTATGGTATAGTTAACACGTTTGGGAATATTTAGAATAAAAAGGAAAAAATAAATAAAAATAAGTGCTGTTGTGGCTGCTGTGTGTCACATGACAACCCCACCCCCACTCGTGCCCCCTCAAAAATAATGAGTGCATGACGCCCCTGACACTACAATACAAAATTATTTGTCAGATAAATTAAACATGATGGACTATTTATTTGAGTTTTATCGTTATAGCTACTTTTTAGAGATTGCAGTGAACATGACATGGTTTTTCAAAAAGAGCGAGCATGAATACAACGGAAAATGTAGGCTAAGATTAATTTTTAAATTGTGCCCCCTAAAAGCACAAGTGGCCCATGCCTGCCCCTGCTGGCCACTGCTGCGAGGAACACATGAGAACTGTGTTCTGCACAATCGTTCTGCACACGAGAACGAAGGGCTTCTGGTGAAGATTTAGTGTCATTGCTGGCATATTTGATGTAAATAGATTAACAATGTTTATTTAAAGCCATTTTCTTAAAGTCCACAAATGTACTAATCTGTATTAGGGAAACATTATCTTGCCAATCTACAAGCTAATCATAATTTAAAGGAGGTCTATAGTCATCAAATATTACATTTTTTGTTGTTGTTGAGAAATTACAACATGCTTAGGTACACTTCAAGCTATTACAATCCAATTATATAAAGGTCTTATCTTTATATATATATATATATATATATATATATATAGGGAATATCAAAGTCAAAGTACTGCTTTCTTGTCAATTCTTCACATGTGACAGCGATATACAGAGAACTGAAATTGATTACTTCTCAGACCCTTGGTGCATAAAGGAACACTCACAGTAGAAAGTAATTATATATATCTATAATAAACTATAAAAATAGGAAATTAAGGCCAGTAAAAAAAAAAAGAGAAAATAAAGTAGCACAAGGCACAGGGCCGGCAGCGTGCAAACCAGTGAATAAACAAAAAGTGCAGTCAGAGTTCAGTGTGCATGGGGCAGAAGAGGGGGGGCAAGGTCACGAAGGTCGAGGAGGGAGTGTAGATTCTGACTGCCTGATGTGAAGCTGTCCTCCCAGTCTGCTGGTTAGGATGGGTGGCAGCAGGATAAAGAAGCGTTGGTGTGGGTGGATGGGATCACGCAATGCGCGGGCTTTGCGGGTAGACGGGTTCCATAAGTCCTGGCGAGAGGGTCGAGAGACACAACAATCCTTCTCAGATGCTTCACTAGGCGTTGAAGGTCTGCAGAACAGACCGCGTGCAGCACCATACAACTAAGTGATGCAGCTATGTCAGAATGACTCGCTGTACCTCTGTAGAAGGTTCACATGGGGGCCGGGGCTCTGATCTTCTCAGTGAGGAGGGAAAGTAGGAGGAGCTGTTGTGCTTATTGCAAGTGCTGCGGTGGGGTGTCCAGGAGAGATCCTCTGTGGTGTGCACACCCAGGAACTTGGTGCTGCTTCCCTCTCTCCACAGTCGCACCATTGACGGTCAAAGGAGCATGCTGAGTGCGCACTCTCCTGAAGTCAACAACAATCTCCTTCGTCTTCTCCACAGTCAGAGAGAGATTTTTGTCACTGCACCACCCGGCCAGGCGGCTCACCTCGCTCCTGTAGTTTGTCTCATCTCTGTTGCTAATGAGACTCACCACAGTCGTGTCATCCGCAAACTTAATGAAGAGGTTGGAGTTGTGTGACGGTGTGCAGTTGTGGGTCAGCAGAGTGAAGAGGAGGGGGCTCACCACACATCCTTGGGGGGCCCCAGTGTCCAGTGTGATGGTGCTGGATGTGTTGCTGCCGACCCGTACTGCCTGAGGTCTTACAGTCAGAAAGTCCAACAGCCAGTTGCACAGCGAAGTTTGTGAATGAGCTGTTGAGGGATGATTGTGTTGAATGCTGAACTGAAGTCTATGAACAGCATTCAGACATACAAGTCTTTTTTGTCCCGAGTGCTGAATGGAGGGCAGTGGCAATGGCATCATCGGTCGAACGATTGGACCGAGATGCAAACTGGAAGGGGCCCAGGGGTTGGGGGAGGACAGACTTAATGTGGTGCATGACTAGCCATTCAAAGCACTTCATGACAATAGGAGTTGTAACATGTTCATAGACGGAAGAAGGAAGCGGAACGGCGAACAATCAAGCAGGCCACTTTACTAATAAATAAACAAAACACTAAATGAAAGGTAAAGTGGCAGACCTGCACGAACGACTGATGCATAAAAACATATAAAACAACAACATAAATAGCACTCATGCCTGGTCCTCTCCGTCACAACACTGTCGTAGCTCTTCTTTTTTTATCCTTCCGGAGCTCCTCCGTGGGACTCGAGACCAGTGAGTGGCGCAGGTGTCGCTCATTAGCATTTCCTCCACCGGCCTCGCTCCATTCCCACGGCTCTCGGCCCCGCCCCACTCATCACAAGGAGTAAGTGCAACTGGACGGTAGTCATTAAAGCAGGATGGAGACAACTTCTTCGGGACAGGAATGATGGTGGTAGCTTTGAAGCAAGTGGGGACAACAGCCTGACTTAGCGAGATGTTGAAAATGTCGGTGAGTACTGTCTCTTAGCCTCTCTGATGCCGCGGGACAGATTGGCCCTAGCTGTCTTCAAGCCAACCTCATCTCCAGCTCTGAAGGACAGCGTTCCAAGGATTCAGGCGTCTGTAACCTCCCGTCAGACACGGCTTTGTAGGGCCGGAAAGTGATGGTCATTTGAGACGTTTTCTTTTTTTTTTTTTTTTTTTTTAAAAAAACATTCATTAATACACTTGGTGATATAGGCAGTGACAGTCTCTGAGTAATCCTGGAGGTCTGTGGTGTTATTGTAAGTGGCAGCCTGCTTAAACATATTCCAGTCAAGTCTTGAAGTACCTCTGATGACCCTTCCGGTCACACTTGTATCTGTTTGTGAACTGGTTTGGCGACTTTAACGAGCAGTCTGTAGGCAGTTGTTGCTGAGCCATATTTCCGTGAACACAAAAGCACAACAGTCTCTTACAGTCCTCTGAGTTGAGCGTAGTAGTCGGATGTAGTCCAGTTTATTGTCCATCGTACGTTAGCCAGTACGATGGTGGGATAGCTGGCTTGTGTGGGTTAGCCACTAGCCTAGCCCAGATACCGCCATGCTTACCCCTCTTCTGCTTCCTCTTACGCCGCTTGTGGCGCCTCCTCTGTGGGCGAGATGCAGTAGTGGGGGTCGGTGTTGGTGTAGGCCTCCGGAGCAGACCGAGTTCCCGCAGCTCTTCGGCGTGCGTGGCGTTTAACTCTAAAAATGTTGTTCTGCCGACATTGAGCAGAAACTCACGACTGTATGTGCACTTAAATACAGGTAGACGTGATGAAGACTCACAATACAGAAAACACGAAAACACCGTTCTGTGGGGAGAGAGAGAAGCCACAGCGTGTACACGTGCCGCCATCTTAAGATCATATATATAGAAGATACACTACCGGTCAAAAGTTTGGGATCAGACGATGTTTTTTTTTTTTTTTTTTTTAAAGGAGTTTCTTATGCTCATCAAGGCTGAATGTATTTGATAAAAAAATACAGGAAAAAATTTAATATTGAGAAATATTATTACGATGTAAAATAATGTTTTAATATACATTAAAATCTAATTTATTACTGTGATGCAAAGCTGAATTTCCAGCATCATTACTCCAGTCACTGATCTTCCGAATCTCTAATATGCTGAGTTGATTTCTTGATTTATTACCAGTGCTGGAAACTGTTGTGCTGCTTAATATTTTTTTGGAACCTGTGATTTTTATTTTATTTTTTTTCAGGATTCTTTGACGAATAAAAAGTTAAAAAGAAGAGCATTTATTCCAAATATAAATATTTTCTAACAATATAAACTACAGTCCAAAAGTTTGGGGTCAGTAAATTTTTATTATTATTATTTTTTTTACAAAATTAAAACTTTTTTATTCAGCAAGGTGTGTTAAAAGTGTTAAGAAATGATTAGCAAAGATTTATATTTTAGAAAACAAATTTTATTTTTTTGAATAAAATTCGGTATTTTCTTTTTATCAAAGAATCCTGAAAAATGTATCGCAGTTTCCAAAAAATATTTGGCAGCACAACATTAATAATTCTAATAATAAATCAGCATATAGAATGATTTCTTAAGGATCATGTGACACTGAAAACTGGATTAATGGCTGCTGAAAGTTCAGCTTTGCATCACAGAAATATATTATTTTTTAAAGGATATTAAAATAGAAACCAGTATTTTATATTGTAATAACATTTTGCAAGATTATGTTTTTTTCTGTATTTTTGATTCAAATAAATGCAGCCTTCATGAGCATAAAAGACTTCTTTCAAAAAAAACATACAAGTCTTACTGATCCCAAGATTTGAACCGTGTATATATATTATATTATATATATATATATATATATATATATATATATATATATATATATATATACAGCTCCTGGTTTTATTTTATAGGTTATGTGTTTGAGTAAATAAATGGACTTTTGTGTTATTTTATAAACTACTGACAACATTTCTTTCAAATTCTAAATAAACATTGTCATTTTGAGCAATTATTTGCAGAAAATGACAACTGGTAAAAATAACACACACACACACTGCAAAATGCTGTGGTTTCATACCTTAACTATTGCAAAGATATTCACACCTTGATTGACCTGGCTGTGGGGCATAGAGCATTGTCCTGCTGGAAAAAACAATCCTCAGATTTGGGGAACATTGTCAGAGCAGAAGGAAGCAAGATTTCCAGGACAACCTTGTACGTGGCTTGATTCATGCACCCTTCACAAAGACTGAGGGAAGGAATCCAAAATAAAAGTGGTCAGCGTTTTAGGCTCCCAGAGGCAAAATAATATTTGCCTCCTCCCCTCCCTCCATTTCCTGGCCATGTCAGGTGGGGCCCTGACACGCTTTTACATCTGGCCCTGAAGCTGTACCTATGATGTTTTCGGCAGTCTGCCTTACACATTGAGTCCATTGTCAAAAAGGCCCAGCAGAGGTTGTACTTCCTTCGCCAGCTGAGGAAGTTCAACCTGCCACAGGAGTTGCTCAAACAGTTCTACTCTGCCATCATTTAATCCATCCTCTGCACTTCTATAACTGTCTGGTTCAGCTCAGCTACCAAATCTGACCTCAGAAGACTACGTCGAATAGTCCGGACTGCTGAGCGAATCACTGGTACAACCCTCCCTTCTCTCCAAGAACTGTACTCATCCAAAGTGAGCAAAAGGGCTAGCACAAACATCACTCGGACCTACCTCCAGCACACTACTCTTTGGAACTGTTGCAATTGGTCGACGTACCCCCAAAGCACGGAGACAGAAGACCAGACACAGGAACAGCTCTTTCCTCAGGCATCATCTCATGCACACTTAACAAGAATCGTGGAACACACAACACTAGTGTACATTATTTATTTAACACACATACTTATTTACATTTCAAATTTGCACATATCATACCAGTACATACAAAACTGTTTATTTTATATATTGTGTTTTTGCTTTTTTGTACATTGTCTATTTTGTATATATTTGTTTTTTATCTGTGTCCTGTCTTGTCACTGTTATTCTGTTGCACTGTGGAGCTTCTGTCACTAAAACTAATTCCTCGTATGTGTAAACACACCTGGCAATAAAGCTCTTTCTGATTCTGATTCTGATTACAGACGGTTCGGCATTAGGGGCTGACTGTGAATGCGCTGTCTCATGCCAGATAGTCTACTAAGTAGTAGGCTCTCAGTGAGCTTCCTTAGTTACTGCTTTCTTGTATTTTTATTGTGGGCACCCGCTTCCTAGAGCTCCGCTCAGATAAGCGTCATTAGGTAGTTAGCTTCTGTAATCCCCTTTGGTAAGCTGTTCTGAGTTTAGAACATTGTTAGGCCTCCTCTCGCTTGGAGAGTCATCTTGTGAGGACTCCGTTCGCAGAGCTCCACTTCTGGGTTGTCAGGCTTTTTGAGCCTCTTTGGCCAGTGCCTTAGGAAGTGCTATAGGTTAGCAAGCAGGGTTTGCAAGTCATTAGGCTCCTTTTTTGGAGCCTCCTTGGTTACTGCTTTGTAGAGACTGCTCCTCTGTGCTCCGGGCACCGTCAAGTTGTTAGGCACTCTGTGTGCCTCCTTGATGAGAGCTTGGCTGAGTCACTAGGCTTATCTGGAGCCTCCTCCACTGCTCTTTTACATAACATCCCTAGGCCTTTCCCTGTTAAGAATTATTGTTATTTTAGGCCTCTGCTCCCCCGCAGCTCCCTTTGAGCCTCCTTGGAGATACCTTGGGTGAAGAACGTAGTTAGGCCTCCTCTTGTTCTTGAGAGTCTGCTTATTCAGGTCTCCTTTCTCTGAGAAAAAAATTGGAAACATTATTGCTAATTTGTAGGCTCTCCTTTTGAGCCTTCTCTAGTGCATTTAGGTTGGGCTGAGCCCTAGTTATATTTTTAGTGTCAGGTTACTAGGCCCTTTCTAGGGCTCCCTGGCAGGCGTTGATTGTAGTTGGGTCTCCTCTCAATTTAGAGAGTCGTGATGTTGAGACTTCCACTCTTGCAGCTCAGCCAGGCAGTTTGCTAATTTGTTAGGCTCTCCGTGTGCCTCTTTCACCATTATGAGTGTTGCTAGGCCTCCTCTTGCTAGAAGAGAGTTGTCCTTATTAAAGCCTTCGCTCCTCAGAGCACTGCTGGGATAGCAATTGTAAATTGTAGGCTCTCTGTGAGCCTCCTCGCTAATTATACTGAGTGTGGGGTGTTGTTAGGTCTCCTCTCAATTTAGAGAGTCGTTATACTGAGGCCTCGACCCCCAGAGCTCAGCTAGGTTTGCTGAGTTGATAGGCTCTCTGTGAGCCTCCTTAGCTACTGCAAGCGTTGTCAGGCCTCCTCTCATTAGAGAGAGTTATCTTTATTGAGGCCTCCGCTCGCCAGAGCTCCGCTAGGACATCAGGTTGCAGGTTGTAGGCTCTCTGTAAGCCTCCCTGCATGGTTTCTCGTGCGTGGTACGTAGTTAGGCCTCCTCACGTTTTAAACAGAAATCATATTGTGGCCTCCGTTCCTAGAGCTCAGCTATCTACTGCGAGTGTCATCAGGCCTCCTCTTGCTACAGAGAGTTATCTTTATTGAAACCTCCGCTCGCCAGAGCTCTGCTAGGACATCATGTTGCAGGCTCGCCGGGAGCCTCCTTGAACGGTATCTTATGCATGGGGCGTAGTTAGACCTCCTCTCAGTCTAGAGAATCGTCATGCTGAGGTCTCCGCTCCGAGAGCTCAGCTATATATGCTGAATAGCTATGTTCTCTGTGAGCTTACTTGGCTACTGCAAACATTGTCAGGCCTCCTCTCGCTATAGAGAGTTATCTTTATTGAGGCCTCCACTCGCCAGAGCTCCACTAGGACATCATGTTGCAGGCTCTCTGTGAGCCTTCTTGCACAGTATCCTATGCATGGGGTGTAGTTAGGTCTCCTCTCGTTTAGAGAGTCGTCATATTATAGCCTCCGCTCCTAGAGTTTGGCAATCTACTGCGAGCCTTGTCAGGTCTCCTCTCGCTACAGAGAGTTATCTTTATTGAGGCCTCCAATCCCTTGAGGTTAGGGGCTAAGGTCTGCTAAGTTGGTAGGCTCTCTGTAAGCCTCCTTGACTACTGTGAGCGTTGTCAGGCCTCCTCTTGCTAGAGAGTGTTATATTTATTGAGGCTTCCACTCCTTTGAGCTCTGTTTGGATAGCGATTGCGAGTTGTAGGCTCTCTGTGAGCCTCCTTGTAGGCTGCCCTGAGCGTGTAAGATAGTTAGGTCTACTCTCATTTTTGAGAGTTGTCATACTGAGGCCTCCACTCCCAGAGCTCGGCTAGGCGGTAGGATAGTATGCTAGGCTGTTATGCTCTCTGGGAGCCTCCCTGTCTATTACCTTATGTGTGGAAGTGTGTGAATTACCTGTGTCTGTGCATCTCTCAACAGTGTTCGGCAGCAGCATCTCTACAAATTGCAAAACTGAAAGTTCAACTGCTCCAAGAACAGCAATGTTAGAACCTCGCTACTGAGAAATGTCATGTAGCTTTTCAGCCCATGTTAACTATTTCATTAATAAAGTCGCAGTGCAGCACTGACAAGAAGTTTATGTGCACGTTTCATCTGCATGTGCGCTGGACTGTGAGTTTGTACTGTATTGGTGTGTGTTTGTCTGAAACAGAAAGCGTGTTTCCGTCTATATTAAAACACAATTTTGTTGGAAAAACATGAAAATAGTTTGTTATTTTTATTCTATTGTTTGTTATATTTATTGGTCAGTGTCTTTTGGGGTTTTGGTTGGTTAGGTAGACATAGGAAAAAATTCTGTACATATGGCCAGTTTTGGTAGTGACATACATTTTGTGTTTTGCAAAGTTTGTTGCTTCAGTTTTTGTAGATTAGTTTCTATGGTATACTGAAAAACAATGATAAGCATACCATATGTTTTAAAGGCTTTTATTGGCAAAAATTATTTGAGTCAATATGTACAGTGTTGACCCTTGTTCTTCAATGATAGTGATTAACCTGACTAGTTCTCATTCACACTTTCACATGTGCTGCTGATATGATTAGTCAATTAATGGTCGCTGGTCATTTTGTGTCATGATCAAAAACAGTGAATTTTAATTTCTTTCTTTTTTTTGTGAAAAGTTTTTTTTTTTTTTGGCCAATGAAGCTTTTAGCAATTTTTTAAAATGCATCTGATCACTCTACACATTAATCTAGAAACAATGTGAATGAACATAACAAGAGCTTAAGCAGCAAACTTTGCAAAACAAAATTTATATCACTGCCAAAACTTTTGGCCACGACTGTAGATCTATACTGTATATACTCAGAATTATTATAATATATATATATATATATATATATATAATATTTGGTCTTTTTGCAAACCCGTTCCCCTAGAGCCATTATCAACCGTCTTCACCATGCACTTCATCCGCTAATCTTTTGGTATCTTTGTAAGTCACTTGATGCCTCCTATGTTGTTTGGTGACATTTAAATGAGTTGGTGGCATCCAGTCTCAAAAGTCGTTTGGGGGGGGGGGGGGGGGTTTCCGCATTTTGTAGTATGTAGCTTGTTGTCCCCCAATGTCTGCAGCTGACCTTTTTCTTATTAACCTCTGGTCTTTGATTTTTTAGGATGAGCATGGTTTTTATAATTTCCTTGTTAATACGATTTTTTTTTTGGGGGGGGGGGGCATCTTGATCTTCTTTTTTAGCTATAAGGGAGAGACTCAAACCAGTATCCTTTGGCTAATGGGAAAGGGTCACCACTGGGCCAATGTCCTATATCCCTGATTCTAATCCGATTGTATATTAGAAGACATAAACAGTGTAATTTTGAATAAAAATGTCTTAGGCTATGAATTGCTGCACAAATGGCCTGGTTGAAATTTCTTCTAGTAGGGTTCCCGTCCCCCCCCCCCCCCCCCCCCCACCGAAAACCCCCCCCCCCCCCCCCCCCCCCCCCCCCCCCTCCCATGCCCTACCACAGGATCTTGTTCTCCTTGTATTGAAGTCAATTATTCACCAATGTGATGAAAGTCCATTACTGTCTCAGTTTTACAGCTTTTTGTGTTATATCTTCCCCTGGAAGACTGAATAATTGGTCGATCTAGACAGCAGAAAAAATAAATTGTGCACATGAATGTGTGTGTGCATGTGAATGGCAAATGAACATTTATGAAAGTATATAAAATCTCATCACAGATGTATAGAGGTTGTGTAAGTCTAGTATAAAACCTAAAATAATAAATAAATTACACCTCACTTGATGACATTAATGGCATGCCTTGTAATGGCATCCACGTCTGAACATTTTACATTTAAATCACACATAAGATTTGGAAGTGAAAAAAATTACATTTATTCAAACATTACATATTTATGAAATGAAAATGACTAATATTTACACTGTGTCTAAATCAAATGTCAATTTTTGACATTCAATATCTTGGTGTAATGATAGTCCACTGAAAGCTAGCGTAGTGAACCCATGCAGTTTATTGCACATAATGAACTCCAATCCAAAACAACAAAGATTGACTTTACTTGACTTGAACTTAATATTGGACAAATAGTACTCATCAACAGAGGTAACAGAACAAGCCGTGACAAAAGACAATAGGCTTGTTGGCGATGAACTGTAACTATCGCCACCGCTGCGAGAGTAGCCACTTGCAGTCTGGGGCAGAATTAAAAGCGGAGATGTCAAGTCGGACACTTTCTGCTCCCGGTAGTGATGCTCTCATGGTGTTTGCATACACTTTTCACAGATGAAGTGAATTAAATGCAATATTTGTCAAATACACAGAAACGTTTTTATGCGCAACAGAAACCTTCTATATTTCTCTTAATAAGCTTCATCTGTTTCAGAAGTTCAGCAGAGAACATATAGGCTACTAAATACGATAAAGTGGGGTATATGCTTTTATCGTGTTTTTTGACAAAAAAAGAAATTTAAGAAATAAAAAAAAAAGAATGAAAATGACTCAATGTAACAGAGCGGCTACACTAAAAATGCTTTTACTGTTATAAAAACCCAGATTTGTGAGCATTATTGGAATTGAATTGTTAGAATAAACACGCAACACACGTCGTGCTTGTCATCGCAGAATCTGACCAATGACAACAAAGTGTCGTCATCAAGGCTCTTGCAGCCGATTTTGAGCAACTGCAGCGCCTGACCTAGGTGGCTGGTCGCTTTTGCTCTGGTGGTACTTTGATGGCACATGTGATCGTAATGTGGCTGCAGCGCCGATCAAAGTCGGACAAATGTTCTAACCAGAATGCATTACTTTTGTCAGGCGGCAGCTGATCTTTTGCGGCGCCGCATGAAGTCGAACAAGCCTAATGGAAACACAAGGGCTACATATACATTAAACAAAATGGGTCACATTACATAATCCAACCAATGAACACATGACACGTACAACAAAGGAACCAATGGGAACAAGACAAATGAACAAAAGGACTACATGGCAGGGTCACCAGAACACATGGCGTGACAGGAACCATAACTATGAAAAAGGCAAAATAAAAGACATGAAAACGAGTATGGGGGTAAATGAAAGCTTTGCAAAGCACAGAGGCTTTCCCCTCAACTGTATTGTTAAATGGTTCATTACTCTAAGCTTTTCAACACTTTGCACACTAATTACATATTGTGGTCAAAGGTGGAAAAAGGTACTTTTGTGTCCCAGACGTCGCAGCCATTTTTGGACCATTTCATATAATAAATCAATGTGTGCTACAAAAACCATATAAAATAAAAATAAAAATGTTATTGTACTTAAGCAAAGTATGAATAAATGAGTGTGGATAAATGTATGAAGAAATAAGAATGGCTCATGAGGCATATATGATCAAAATAATTGATAATGGTCAGTTGAAGTGCTTCTGAAGCAGAGATTAATACAAACTGAACGTGCACAAAAATACACATCTAAATCATTATTTTTATTATGATTTATTCTTATTAAAGATGTGAATGACACTTGAAACCTGCACAAGGGGTTCACGTTATTTGAATCAGAATACAAAGCAGTCACTTGTTTGTGTGCTGAAACACATGTGTAATCAGTCCAACGGAATCGCATGATATCACCGGCAGGGATGACGTAGCGACCAGGAAGTATAAAAGCACATGTGGTGGAGACAGCGGCAGCTTCTGTTGTTCAGTAAGCACTCTGTGTGTGTTCATCTTATTGTTGTCTGTCTTTAAAAGTTATAAAAATGGCAAGCAAAGACAAGAAATCTGACAAGCAGTCATTCAGACGGTGTTCCTCCCTGCCCACGCTTCATTACGGGTGGGCATAAACACAGTTTGTGTTTTGCTTGTCTGGGTGTGGAGCACGCTCGGTCAGCTCTCGAGGGAGCTGACTGTCCACATTGTGTTCGCCTCATGATGCGGACGCTCCACTCCCGGAGAACGCTCTTCGAGTAGGGCACTCTCTCTCGCATTCCTAGCTGTTCGGGTCCCACTTCTGCCAAGGCAGAGCGGCGACTCAGATTGCGGGGTTCACAAATGGATGTGGCAAAGGGAATAGAGACGGGCAGGTCCCTTTCTCTTTCCTCACCTGCCAGATCCAGTGCTCTTTCTCAGGGAATGGAAGCACATTCTGAAACGGTTTCTTCCGCCCCTGGAGAGGGCTCGGTGCTCCACTTGTCTTCCTCCGAGGGGGGAGATGAGTCTGTGGACTTGCCACCACAGTCCGTCCTGTTCGAGGAGCTGTTAGAGGTGGTTACTAGAGCTGTGGCCAAGTTAAACATCGACTGGCTGGCTGAAGTGCAGGAAGAGCGTCCTAAGAGTAAGCTTGATGAGCGATTCCTGCACTCTAAGTCACTGCCTCCGAGCCGAGGCCTGCTGTTCTTTTCTCAACTATTCTCAGCCCGCCTCTTTAGTCCTAATGTCTCTCACTATGCTAATGTGGTAGGACTTAAAGAGCTCGGTTATGGGACGATTCACCGGGTTGAAGAGACGCTTGCTAGCTATCTCTCACCCAGCGGTGCATCGTCCCTCAAGGCCCCGGTGTTTCCCACCAAGCTGCTTAGGACTTATTCGGCTTTGGTGGGTAAAGCGTACATGGCAGCGGGTCAGGCTGGCGCTTGCCTGCACACCATGTCGGTGTTGCAAGCATATCAGGCTGAGCTGCTAAAAGAGATGGATGACTGGGGAGAAGTAGGGGAAAAAGGGAGGAGAAGGGGGGTAAATGTGGGAAATGGAGAAAAAAGAAAAGTAGAAGAGATGAAAAAAATGACGATATTGCAGAGCTATGTCGGGCCACAGATTTGTCGCTTCGGGCCACCAAGGAGACCGCCAGAGCTATTGGGCAGTCCATGGCAGCCCCGGTGGCCACCGAAAGACACCTGTGGCTGACCCTATACAATATCAAAGAAAAGGACAGGGTCTTTCTCCTGGATGCCCCACTAGTGCCTTCTGGACTGTTCGGCGACGCTGTAAATACAGTCATCGACAGATTCCAGGAGGCCTAGAAACAAGCAGCGGCGTTCAAGCATGGGAGCTGATAGGCAGGGGATCAGCCCCAACCGTGTACAAGCTCCTCTCAAAGAGAAGTCTAGAAACAGAGCCACTCGTACTTCCCCACAAAAAGAACAGGAGTTGAGGCAGCAGTCCAGGCTGAAGTCTTCCAGAGAAATGGAAGCGTCAGCGCAAATTCTGTCAGGAAGACTCCAATGCCACGTCATTTATTCATACTAACAGGTCTGACCTGACACCTGGTGTATATAAGCACTGAACTCTGTTTCATTTTCACAGTTGATGTCGGCGACGTTCCCTGCTCAGTCAGACAAGCTGTCATCTACTTCACGAGTTCGCACTTTCTTATAATTAACAAAGGGTTATGCGTATTTGGCCTTGCTGTTCCATGATTGGGGGCCTCATAGCTCGGCAATACCTCCCAAGCCCGGGCAAAGCCCCCCCCCCCCCCGACCCCCTGTCCGTGGATAGGGGTCCGAGCTCGGTGTTCGGCCCGGCCCAAAAAGCGCTCCCCCCGAGTGCTTCTCCCCGTGCTGGGGTAGAAACTATGCTGAAGGTGCGAGGTCGGGGAGGCGGAGGGATGCTGAAAGTCGAGAGATAACGAAGGTAGGGCGTACTTGGTTATTTATGGGAGTTTTCTCTTGTGCTGATTGGATAAATGGTGTAATCACTAATGATGAACTGGCCGTGTTAATTATCTGTGCGTGCTCCTCCCGAAATTTGTTTGTAAACATCACTTCACGAGTTCGCACTTTCTTATAATTAACTAAAGGTTATGCGTATTTGGTGTGCTGTCCAGGGAAAGGGCTCCGAGCTCGGCAAGACTTCCCGAGCCCGGGGAACCCCCCCCCGAACAAACCACCCACCGCCCCCCCCCACCCCCCTGCCCGGGGAGAGGGTCCGACCTTGTTTTTGGCCCGGCCCAAAATCGTCTCCCCGAAAAAAACAAACAAAAAAAAAAAAAAAAAAAAAGTAATTTACACGGACAGCAGCGATACTTTGCATTTTACGACCCCCCCAAAACAAGGCTTAATATTAGAGGGGTGCTGGACATCCTTTGGTGTACATTTATTGCGGCAGTATCTAGGAAGGTTTAGGTTATGTGGAACCATTCCATGCTGAAAGAGAGAGCTAAATAAGATAAGATAGAAAAAGGCTCCTGTGGGAGTGGCTACTGCTGCGGCAGTAGGGAAATACAGAGAAGGCTCCTGCGGGAGCCGACACTGCTGCGGCAGTGGGGAAATACAGATAAAGGCTCCTGCGGGAGCGGGAACTGCTGCGGCTGTGGGGAAATACAGATAGGGCTCCTGCAGGAGCAGACACTGCTGCGGCAGTGGGGAAATCCAGATGAGGTTTCCTGTGGAGTGGACCGCTGCTGCAGAGGTAGGAGGTACCTGCGAGAGGAGTCGTTACAAGGGGGCGATTAAAAACTCCTGCAGGAGCGGGGTGCTAATGGAGATGGGCAGGGATGGACTAGGGGGAAAAAAAAAAAGGGGGTGACTGATGAGGGTTTGTTGGCATAGGTAGGGGCATGGCTGTGGGCAGACAGTAGGATGAGCGGGCATGGGGGATGGGGGTGGGGAAAGTAGCCGCAAGAACTGCCTGCGGAGGCAAGCTCACGCTTGGAACAGCTCAGGGGGTGAGATCAGAAGAAAGAGCAGGAAAGAGAGAGGGAATAACGGGCGCCAGAACCTGCGCCATTAGCGGAGGCTGCCTCACGCTTTGGTCGGTCCNAAAGTTTGTTCCTGAATGTCTGATTTCGGCTGCAGCGTGATCTGTGTGTGTGACTGAACTTGACATCAAACTGCTTTTGTTTCACACAAATGCTGGCACAGACCTGCATGTTCGACTAGAGTCGCTTTGAACTCGTGAAGCGGAGCTGCACGGAAACGTAAAAAAAATGTCGTGCACACCGCCACACGAAACGACGTCGCACGCACTCAAAGCGAACTTCCACCAACACCGCGATGACGTCATATTTGCAAGCGAACTTGCGGACGCGTCGAGTATAAATCAGCCTTACGCGTGTGTGCGTTAGATACAGTTAAAGGCCCGCGCCTTAGTTTAGAACGCTTCTAAAAAAAAAGTTTCATGTAGGAGTGTTTTAATTTGTGTAATGATAACCTACCAGCAATGTAAATGATTTTTTAAATATATTAGAATGATACATTAACAATATAAATTGATTATAACACGTTATTATATTTATTGGGCTTAAAAACAATTGCAACAATCACTGATATATGTACCTGGGGGGGAGTGCCAATGTAAACTGAACATATCCCATTCATTGTACTGTGGTACAGTTATGGCGGCCCTTCATAATGCAGAGGTCCATCTGCGTGCTCTGCCAATATAAAGGCCACTAACAAACCGCTCCCCGTCTCTCTTTACCCCAGGCATTTCCTCGCTAATTGCGGTCAGTTGAACAAAATGGACGCGATACGACTTCGCATCCCTCCTAGTAAGAGACTTTTGGATTGCAACGTCATGGTTTTCACAGAAACATGGCTACACAGCGACGTACCCAATAATGCTATTGAGCTAGCCGGACGCTACACGCTCCGGGCAGATAGGATGGCAGATGACTCCGGCAAGACCAGAGGCGGAGGATTGTGCATTTATGTTAACAAAGCTTGGTGTACGAACTCTGTCATTGTTGGGAGACACTGCTCAGCTAACCTAGAGTTTCTCACGGTTAAGTGTAGACCTTTTTATCTGCCACAAGAGTTCAATTCCACCATTATAACTGCAGCCTATATTCCATCGGATGCTAATGCCAAGCTTGCTATGAACGAACTGCATGTGGCCATTAGTAAACAACAGACTGCTCACCTGGAGGCTGCATTTATTGTCGCGGGTGATTTTAATCACTCCAACTTAAAGACAGTGCTCCCTAAATTTCATCAGCATGTTTCCTGCCACACTAGAGGAGACAAAACTTTGGATCATGTTTACACAAACATTGATGGAGCTTACATCGCGACCCCCCTCCCCCACCTGGGACAGTCTGATCACCTTTCTTTGTTTCTCACCCCTAAGTATTAACCCCTCATCAACCGTGTGAAGCCATCAGTGAGGACCATCAAAGTGTGGCCAACAGGAGCAGACTCTTTACTTCAGGACAGGTTTCAATACACGGACTGGAGTATGTTTGCTTCTCAGGCTGCCTGTGGCTCTCACACGGACATTGATATCTATACCTCCTCTGTAATGGATTACATCAACACCACCATTGACAGTGTTACAACAGAGAAACAGATCACAACATACCCTAATCAGAAGCCATGGATGAACAAGGAGGTGCGACTCCTGCTGAAAGCCCGTAACGCTGCCTTCAGATCAGATGATGCTCAGGCCTACAGCAAATCCAGGGCTAACCTGAGGAGGGGCATCAAAAAGGCCAAATACTGCTACAAGCTAAAGGTAGAGGAACACTTTTCCAACTCTGACTGCCGACGCATGTGGCAGGGCATCCAGGTCATCAGTGACTACAAGCCAAGCAACTCCACTCCAACGGTCACAGACGTCTCTTTCCTTAACGAGCTGAATGACTTTTATGCTCGCTTCGACAGTGACAGCAAGGAGACGGCCACCAATATCACACTCTCAGCAGACCACCAACCCCTCAAACTCACCTCCACAGATGTCTACACCGCATTGAGCCAGATCAACGCACGCAAGGCTGCTGGCCCCGACGGCATTCCTGGACGTGTGCTTAGGGCATGTGCAGAGCAGCTCGCAGGGGTCTTCACAGACATCTTCAACCTGTCCCTCACCCAAGCAACTGTGCCAACATGCTTTAAGTCCACATCCATTGTGCCAGTGCCGAAACACTCCTCCCCGATGTGCCTGAATGACTACCGCCCTGTAGCACTCACACCTATTGTTATGAAGTGCTTTGAGCGACTGGTCCTAGCTCACCTTAAGAACTGCATCCCACCCACACTGGACCCACACCAATTTGCCTACCGTAGCAATAGGAGCACAGAGGATGCAGTATGCACAGTGCTGCGCTCGGTACTCACACACTTGGACAATAACAACACATATGTACCGATGTTGTTTGTTGACTTCAGCTCAGCATTTAACACTGTCATTCCCTTCAAGCTGACCACTAAACTTGGAGACCTGGGCATTAACACCTCACTCTGCAACTGGATTATGGAATTTCTGACCAACAGGCCTCAGCATGTTAGGTCAGGTCACACCTGCTCCACCACCATCACACTCAACACCGGCGTACCACAGGGCTGTGTGCTGAGCCCATTCCTCTACTCTCTCTACACCCACAACTGCAGGCCTATGCATGGATCCAACTCCATCATCAAGTTTGCAGATGACACCACGGTGATTGGCCTCATCAGAGACAACGATGAGACTGCTTACAGGGAGGAGGTACAGCACCTGGCCGCATGGTGCACTGACAACAACCTGCTCCTTAACACCAGTAAGACAAAGGAGCTTATTGTGGACTTCAGGAAGAAGAAAGGAAACACGCATGACCCCATCCACATTAGCGGGACAGTTGTTGAACGTGTCTCCAGCTTCAAGTTCCTGGGAACCCACATCTCGGAGGACCTGTCCTGGACCACAAACACCTCCAGCCTGGTCAAGAAGGCTCACCAGCGCCTCTTCTTCCTTAGGACACTGAAGAAGAACCAGTTGTCTTCAGCCATCCTGGTGAACTTCTACCGGTGTGCAATCGAGAACATCCTTTCCAGTTGTATCACAGTCTGGTATGGGAACTGCTCAGTTGCTGACCTCAAAGCACTGCAGAGGGTGGTGAAAACCGCCCAACGCATCACAGGGACACCACTTCCTGCTATTGAGGACATCCAGAGGAAACGCTGTCTACGTCGAGCTCGCAGCATTCTTAAGGACTCCTTTCACCCTGACCATAGACTGTTTAACTTCCTGCCCTCCGGGAGGCGCTTCAGGAGCCTCCGGACAAGGACCAGCAGACTTAGGAACAGCTTTTTCCCTACAGCTGTCTCCTTACTGAATTCTGCCCGCTGACTCCCCCCCACACACCACACTCACACTCCTCACCCCCTACTCATTCGACATCTGTTACCAAAAAAAAAAAAAAAAAAACTGTTACACTTGTTATTACTTGCACTACTGTCTGTACATCCAGAATACTGAATCATCCATTTGCACACTGGAATATTTTCTATGCACTTTTTTAAATGTCCATTGCACTTGTGTTTTGTACAGCTTAATGTATCGCTTACATATTCATTTGTAAATGATGTTCATATGTTCATACTTTTCTGCTTATAGTGTACCCCTAAACTTATAGCAGAATCCATCTTTAGTAGGTTCATCGTCAGAGGTGGACAGTAACTAAGTACATTTACTTGAGTATTGTACTTAAGTACACTTTTTGAGTATCTGTACTTTACTTGAGTATTATTTTTTCTGGGAACTTATGACTTTAACTTCACTACATTTGAAAGACAAATATTGTACTTTTCACTCCACTACATTTCTATCAAGGTCCTCGAAGTAGAAAGTCGTTACTATGTAGCAGCTTTGAAAGTCAGTGGGTGATTTTTTTCTTCTCTAAAATGTGACTTTCTTTTTTTCAGACAGTTTATCAGTAATCACTCTTGTAGGGCTACATGAAGAGATTTCACAGCATTTTTTGAACACTGACCAATTGCAAATGTTATATTTATTTACAACAATTCAATAATAAGAAGTTAATATTGTGGTATATATTAGACACAATATTGTCTGATGTTGCTAAATTGTGTACGTGAAAATATTACCTATAAAGCCACAGAAGAACTGTTGTGCGTCTCCTAATAAAACAAAAGGTGTTGGACTTGAAGCAGCACTGCACAGACTGTTCTGTGTGTGACATCAAAGTACAGCGAGAGCGATTAGACAGCATTTTTATAATTTTTGTTTTGATGTCAAATAATTCTTGCTGTTTTGCTTTTTTGTTAAAGCAGTGTTGCTGTTGTAAAGTTGTACAGCTACATTTGTGTTGCTGGGTTTTAAAGCAGGTTTGATTTTTTTTTTTCTTCCTTATCGGTCTGTATTTATAGGATTTCACTGTCCACTCTGTTCAAATGTGGATGAATGGCTACACATAGATGTGTGCACACACTGTCAGAGCTGTGTGAGATCACTACCATCCTGCTTTTGTGGGGGTGGGTATAGGGTGTTAATTTTTTAACATTCTAAAAGCTCTTTATTCCAAAGATACTACAAGCTAGTCAGTGTATTCAGTAGGTGTAATGTATTCTAAGTTGCTTCAGAAGTATTGCAAGTATTACGTACAACAATAAAACAGTGCACTGACATAAAAAAAATTAATTTACTTTTGGTACTTAAGTACTTTTAAAAGCAAGTACTTCTGTACTTTTACTTAAGTAAAAATCTGTCTTTACAACTTTTACTTGTAATGGAGTAATATTTGACAAGCAGTATCTGTACTTTCACTCAAGTAATAGAGTTGAGTACTTTGTCCGCCTCTGTTCATAGTACACCTATCTGTATATCATGCTGATAGTATTTAAAAATCTGTAAATTATGTCCATAGTACTGCCTTATCTGTATATTTATTGTACATTTGTAACATATTGGAGACACTGTATATCCTGTACTTACTGCTTATTGCAGTTCTGGTTAGATGCTAACTGCATTTCATTGGCTCTGTATTTGTACTCTGCACAGTGACAATAAAGTTTAATCTAATCTAAAATTGTTTAATAAACAGCTGTTTTACTCAATTCTGCTGAGGTGAAATTCAGTGCAGTCATATATCGTGATATGTATCGTATCGTGGTGTAGCGTCTGGACCAATCAAACACACAATTTTTTATTTGATTTAACAAATCAATTCTTCTTTAGATTAACAAATCGTCACAGTCCCCTTACCCAATAAACTGAATGCCAGGATGTCTGCAAATGACACCAAACCATGGCAACCCTGGCACCAGATACTTTTACGACCTCATGGAATGTGAGCAGGGAAAGGCACTGTCTTTTCATAAGGAAAATCCCCAAGCCACAGTAGGAATGGACTTTTCTACTAATTAATTCATAGGAAACTTTTATTTGAATGAACACACATAGCCTTCAAGTCATTGTGTATATTATTGCTGTCTTGCATATTGTCTGTTGAAGAGTAATAACCTGTTTTTATGCAGGCTTATGATCGAAACATTCTTTCCTGTCATCTTACATATACAGTGGGTACGGATAGTATTCAGACCCCCTTACATTTTTTTACTCTTTGTTATATTGCAGCCATTTTGCTAAAATCTTTTAAGTTATTTTTTTTCCCTCAATGTACACACAACACCCCATATTGACAGAAAAAACCCAGAATTGTTGACATTTTTTGCAGATTTATTAAAAAAGAAAATCACATGGTCCTAAGTATTCAGACCCGTTGCTCAGTATTTAGTAGAAGCACCCTTTGATCTAATACAGCCATGAGTCTTTTTGGGGAAAGATGCAACAAGTTTTTCACACCTGGATTTGGGGATCGTCTGCCATTCCTCCGTGCAGATCCTCTCCAGTTCTGTCAGGTTGGATGGTAACGTTGTTGACAGCCATTTTAGGTCTCTCCAGAGATGCTCAATTGGGTTTAAGTCTGGGCTCTGGCTGGGCCATTCAAGAACCGTCCCAGAGTTGTTGTGAAGCCACTCCTTTCGTTAGTCTTAGCTGTGTGCTTGGGGTTATTGTCTTGTTGGAAGGTAAACCTTCGCCCAGTCTGAGGTCCTGAGCACTCTCTGGAGAAGGTTTTCGTCCAGGATATCCCTGTACTTGGCCGCATTCATCTTTCCCTCGATTGCAACCAGTCGTACTGTCCCTGCAGCTGTAAAACACCCCCACAGCATGATGCTGCCACCACCATGCTTCACTGTTGGACTGTATTGGACAGGTGATGAGCAGTGACTGGTTTTCTCCACACATACTGCTTATAATTAAGGCCAAAAAGTTCTATCTTGTCTCATCAGACCAGAGAATATTATTACTCACCATCTTGGAGTCCTTCAGGTGTTTTTTTTAGCAACCTCCATGCAGGCTTTCATGTGTCTTGAACTGAGGAGAGGCTTCCGTCGGGCCACTCTGCCATACAGCCCCGACTGGTGGAGGGCTGCAGTGATTGTTGATTTTCTACAACTTTCTCCCATCTCCCGACTGCATCTCTGGCGCTCAGCCACAGTGATCTTTGGGTTCTTCTTTCTCTCTCACCAAGGCTCTTCTCCCCCTATAGCTCAGTTTGGCCGGACGGCCAGCTGTAGGAAGGGTTCTGGTCGTCCCAAACGTCTTCCCTATGCTTTTAAGAGATTAGAAGATTGATTGTCCACTGTGCTCTTTGGAACCTTAAGTGCAGCAGAAATTTTTTGTGTAACCTTGGCCAGATCTGTGCCTTGCGACAATTCTGTCTGTGAGCTCTTCAGGCAGTTCCTTTTGACCTCATGCTTCTCATTTGCTCTGACATGCACTGTGGCTGTAAAGGTCTTATATAGACAGGTTGTGGGCTTTTCTAATCAGATTCCCCAATCATATAATCAAAACCCAGCTGGCCTGTCAATTAAGTGTCAGTACCATCTCAAGGATGATCAAAAAATGGACAAGCACCTTATTAAAATATATCATGAGTGTCCACAGCCAAGGGTCTGAATACGTTAGGACCATGTGATATTTCAGTTTTTCTTTTTTAATAAATCTGCAAAAATGTCACAATTCTGTGTTTTTCTGTCAATATAATAAGGGTGCTGTGTGTACATTAATGAGGAAAAAAAAAACTTAAATGAATTTAGCAAATGGCTGCAATATAACAAAAAGAGTGAAAAATTTAAGTGGGTCTGTATACTTTCCGTACCCACTGTATATAACCCTACCATGTTTAGTATCTATGAATTAGTCTTCTGATGATCTAAACAAGTGTGTATATTATATGTTGGTACATAGGCAATATATTGTGTCCTGAGAATCTTTAGTAATTTCGATTTAAGTCCATTTGCACATTACCATGCTTAGAGACAAAGGGTCATAAAAAACCCTCCAGCAATTGCCACCTCCCTCTTGGAATTTCTGTATCTCTCATTGGACAAGCCCACCTTGAGAGGCGTGACTCTTCTCCGACTTTAAAGGCCCACACCAGGGACCCTCCCGGAGTTGGTGGTTTTGTTTTATTTCTGAGAGGATGTGAGAAAAACGCACTCCAGGACATCCTAAGCTCGTGCCAGGCTTTGGCCTCGACCTTTCCATTTCACCAAGATTCTCTGACTCAAACTGGTTCTTTTTCATCAACCAACTCCAGCAAAGATCAACTTGAGCCTTCAGACTGCATCAGGAATCTCTTTCAGACAGACGAGACTTGACTTTGCAAGTATCAAACTTAGTTTTATTAATTGATACATTAGGTATTATTTGTACCTTTTTACAAAGGTGTGTTTTGAACTAAGAATCTGACGTTTCCCTCAGTTGTAGATCTGCTGAATATGCAAATGGTTCCATAAGATCATTCCTTATTTCCCTTCTCTGTACTGAGTTAAGCTTTAACCCTTCCTATGCGTGTGTGTGTGTGTGTGTGTGGTGTGTGTGTGGTGTGTGTGTGTGTGTGTGTATGTTAGACCAGTTTTTGTGTTTATGTAGTATGTTGGACTAGTTTTAGTGTTTATGTAGTTAATAAAGTCTTTTTTGTATCACACTTGACGTTGTTCATTTGTTTGCTCATAACTGGAGTCACTTAATCCTGCAGATTTATGCTACAAGCTTTTGTAGAATTGTACAGTAGAAAAGTTATTTCCCTTAACCAGTTAATTCTCCCCGGCGTTTTTTGGAATTTTCGCCTAAATTTTTCATACTCAAATTCAAATGTTTGCCCTACACACATACAATGGAGGAAATTTAAAAAAAATGGTTTCATTGTAAATAAAACCCTTTGAACTACAAAATATGAGTGTAATTCTTTTATAAATAACATTATATACTTTTCAACTATTACTATAAACACAAAAAAAACATAGGCGCTTTTTGAGTTTTAATTGAATACATATTTTTTGAGATTCTGTAATTCAGGTTCTGTTAGGCTCAACTCTCTGCAATTTACTTTGTTTGGTGCCACTACATGCCACAAAGTACCAGAAAAAGAATCTTTCAAATAACAGCTTCTAAACAGGAGTTAGAACATTATTTGTGAAGCGAGTGAAAATGTCTATTTCTGCATCGAAATGTGTTATTGTGAGTTTCCTTTGCAAAAACAGGTTTTATAAAACACATTAACCCCACAATCATATTGTACTCTGTGCCATAATCACTTTAATTGATTATTTATTGAATTATGTTTCATTTTATGTTTTTCTAAGTAGTAATATACAAAATGGCACAAGCGCATTGGACCAAACTTGTCATATTGTGATCTCTACACTCAGTTTAATTCTTTCAGGATGCTCAAGACTGTCTACATTATAATATTTATATGGTCTATAACATCCTAAAATAGAACCTATATCCTCCAGCTTTATATCATTCCATTTATATGCATTCTGTATTGGGATAGTGATCACAGCATCTCTCACCTCAGCATCAGTTGATCACAGCATCTGTCTCTCATCCTGCATCCTGCATCCAGCTGTGCTTGCCTCCGTGGTCCAAAGCTGGGCTAATCCGCTAGCCGCGAGCTACATTCTACATTCACAGCGTCAAACAAACATATGTTAGATCATCTACAACACTGCACTGTAATAATCCATGTATATTTATTGTATATTTACTGTATACTTACTGAAATGCATAATGTACTGTACTTTTCTGTCAGCAAACAGTGTATCAGCGTGCTAGTATAGCCAACACGCTTCATAACAAAGGATAACACGCTCAAACTCACAGAGAATCGCAGCTAAAGTCTCCCCAGACGCGCGTCCACTGCTCTCCAAGACTCTCCACGGCGCGCTGACCGTTCTTCATCGTATATAACTTGTAATATGATCATCATAGACTGAAAGGATCCGAGACGCATTCGCTACAACTCTTCCGTGCGGTCAAAAGCCTTCAATTCTCGCGTTAGTGGACTTCATTCCCCACAGAGCACTGGCTGAGCGAGCGGAAGGCGACCCCTCCTTTCTGTGCCCACTGTGCTGACGGGTCGGTGTCAGATTTCACAGAGTCTGTAATGGCGGACCTGAGTGACGTGTAAACTGACCAATCGCAGCCCAGAACTGGCCGCAGATATCTATAACATCAGAAGAGCTGAATTTGCGCTGGCATGAGATGGAGAGCCGTGATCCACTGACGCGCTGGATTCCGTTACCTGGGCAGAACGCGAATATCTCACCGATGGAAGCACGTAGAAACCTGAAAATGGTCATGTTTGAAAGAAGAGATCCTAATCTAAAAGATAATATAGAGTTTATATATATATTTGTGGCTTTTTGTGGCTAACTGAAGCAGTGCTACGAGTAGCAATTTACACAATCAAAAATTTTCCCCTTTCCTTCGTTTTTTTTTTTTTTTTTTTCAATCGCGATATTCTAGGTTGAAGATAATTCGATCTATTATTGTCACACAATAAAATAACCTACATCATGAAATTCCTGAGAATGAGAGCTTTCTTGTGATATATGACTTGACTTTATTGTAAAAATATATCAAATGCACATTCTTCGTAAAAAAAGTTCGCAATGGCTAGGCAGAAAATCGTGTGTGGGACGAATACATTTCTAAGATTAATTTTACAACCACTACTAACTTACCAAAAAACTACTTTACTGCTTTTTATGAATAAAACCAAAATCCATGTTATTTTTGTAAAGAGAACACCCCAGCTTTCAAATGAACCCATATCGGGCTGACGCAACCATATAAGGAATGCTATGCAAAATGAGGCATACATATTTTTTTTTTTTTAACTGACTTTGGACCCGTATCCGGGGTCCGCATAGTTTAATTAAAACCAGGAACTTACGTTCTAGAATTGACAAGACATTGACCCTGATAGGTCCCTAAATATCTACAGCGGATCTAAATATTTTTAATTAATCATAACTAGTTATGATTAATTATTCATATTTCCTCATGAGCTGATTCGTTACAGTGGCCTATGTATCGTGATACGTATCATATCGTGACTTTGCTGGTGATACACAGCCCTAGCACGGACTATCACAGCCTTTCTTTTATCATGGCTTTTCACATAGCATGGCCTATCACAGCCTTTCATTTAGCATGGCCTACCGCGGCCTTTCGCATAGCACAGACTATCTCAGCGTTTCATATAGTATGGCCTATCGAGGCCTTTCGCATAGCACAGACTATCTCAGCCTTTCGTATAATATGGCCATTCGCGGCCTTTCGCATAGCACGGACTATCACAGCCTTTTGCATAGCATGGCCTTTCGCGGCCTTTCGCATAGCATGGCCTATCACAGCCTTTTGCATAGCATGGCCTATCACAGCCTTTTGTTTAGCATGGTCTATTGCGGCCTTTCGCATATCACGGACTATCAGAGCCTTTCGCATACTATGGTCTAATGTGGCCTTTCGCATAGCACAGACTATCTCAGCCTTTCGCATAGCATGGCCTATAACAGCCTTTCGTTTAGCATGGTCTATCGCGGCCTTTCGCATAGCACAGACTCGTTAACCCTGCCACCCCCGGTGATTCAGGGCACAGCGGTCTTCAGCGAGTGCATCTCTCAGCTAGAGCGATCGTTCTCTGCCAGTCCTCCGCTTCAGGGCACCGATCTATGTGTTGATCAAATGTGTCACAATGGGTCCTGCGCATTGTACAAAGAAGGTACAAGATTCAGTTCGGGTCTCGCCCGCCTCTATTCAACGGGGTGTTTCCCACTCTGGTGGGTCCCAAGCAGGCTCTGGTCATGGAACAAGAAGTAGACACTCTCTTGAGGAAGGAGGCCATCGAGGTGGTCCCTCTTTGCGACAGAGAGTCCGGGTTTTACAGTCGGTACTTCATTGTTCCAAAGAAGGATGGGGGATTGCATCCAATTCTAGATCTGCATCTGTTCAAAATGCTCACGCTCAATCAGGTCGTGTCTAAAATCAGGTCTGAGGACTGGTTTGTCACGATAGATCTGAAAGACGCATACACCCATGTTTCCATCCTTCCTCAACACAGGAAGTTCCTGAGGTTTGCTTTCAGGGGCAAAGCTTACCAATATCGGGTTCTTCCGCAGCATAATGTGGAGACAGGCTGGCGTGACGATCTCAATGATGTGTAGGTGGGCTGATATGAAGATCTCGATGATGTGGAGAAGTGCTGATATGACTATCTTGAATATGTGAAGATGGGCTGATGTAATGATCTTGATAAGGCGAATATGGGCTGACGTGACAATCAATGGTGGATGGAGGAGTAAGGCTCATCTTGACGATGTGGAGATGATGCAGGTGACAAAGGATATCTCCTCGGAGATGAGAGTGGAAAGTAACGATGCTTGTCTCTACCACGTTCAGGTGAGTAGCGTCTCTGTCCAGAAGAAGCGTGTTGTCTCTTCAATTGACTCACTTCCATCCTGAGAGTCTTAACATCAGCAGTTAATTGCTTTACCGCAGTCATGATTTAGGATGAAATGTCCCCAGGTGATTTGTTCTTTGTGGACACCATAGCTGAAAGTGATTCACTGGGTAAGGTTGTAGATGAGTTTGGTGACAGGCTGGCCTTTTGATTGAGAGGGGCAAGAAGTGAAAGTCTGAGAACATCCTGTGTTTTTTCCCACTTACAAGCAATGGGTAACGCTTCATCTGACATTTTAATTGGAGAACAGGGTCAAGACCAGCTATGAACCATCTAAATCTTTTCATGGCAATGGCAGACTCACCATGATTTGGAAATGCTTCCAAAACTAGTCTTGTGATCTCAGCTGCAAAATACTTCCAAAGGTTCTTTGGGCATATGTGGTCTGGCATTCACAAAAGTTTGAAAATGTAGCAAAAATTGTTTCCTCCCAAAAACATTATTCAACACACAGTTCATAGTTCTGTTGAATGTCAGGAGACAGGGAGAGCCAGTGAGTTAAAGCATCTCCACTCAACCTTGTAGACAAAATGGCCGCCAAATCTTGCGTTTGTGCATCAGCACAGGCCTTAACTGCAAAGAATCCCTAACGTCTCTATGAAAACATGATGTAAGATTGACTTTAAAGTACAGCAATCTTTTAGTGCGATTTTCAGAAGTCGTGTGCTCTATCACGATTCATCATCATCACTCTCATTTTGGAACGAAGCACATGTGGGAAGCATGCGAGAATCAGTAGGGATGTTCACTGTGTAGTTGCTGTTGAACTTGTAACGAAGCGAATGGTAAAGTCATCCACTTTCATTAAACTGATGACTGGTCACTGTGTATACACCAGTACGCTTCACGGAGCATTAAAAAATGTGCCGTCTTAGTTGAACGCTTTAGCTGAGAAACTTCTAGAAACTCTTGAACTTGAACACCGCTGCCGCCAGTCTGTAACCCTTATTTTGTGCTGCGAATGCTCCAGTCTCTTCATTGTGGATAACATAAATAAAACATGGGTTACCATGGTGATAATTCACATTTCTTTTTTTAATCAAAAGCATCGGCATAACAGTATGAATAGCCAAACATGCACAGCTACCACTGGCTTCTTCTTCTTACCCCTTATTTACACTGCACATATCTGTGGTGCATTACGGCTCCGACGCGGCCACCGGAGCTGATCGCAGCCACTCCCAGTCAATGCTTGTGTTTACACCAGCTGCGCCGCGTCACGTTTCAGAAGCGGCCCAGAATCGGCTCTCCGCACTGCTTTGCTAAAGGTAGGCGATAGCCTATTTTTGACGGACACCGCATCCAAGCCGCACAGTAAATACAAAATAAAAGTAAAAAAGTCCTGTCAATTTCAAAATAAACACCCTGTGCAGACTCCCAATCGTATTTCACATCATTATATCCTTGCCAGGAGGCCAGAAATGGTATGTGAAATATAGATACAAGACAAATGTACACAGCTACAAATCTTTTATCCTGGTCATTCATAACTGGACTTTTAAGTTAACTTTGTAGCCTAACAAAGTATAGGACATAGCAAAAAAGCACAACAATAAACAGAATTAAACTGGACAAAACAAACATTTAGCCAACTTACCAATGTTAGAACACAAAAAAATCTGTCGGACACGCAACTCATGTGGTCTCGCGAATCCTGTCACTTCGCTTCTGAAATGCTCCTGGTGTGAGTTGGCACCATGTGGAGGACGGAACAAAACCTTGTCGGAGCCGTAACGCGCTGCAGACTCGTGCAATGTAAATAAGGGGTTACTTTACCCAAGCGTGCCCTGCCTTAAAGGGGCAGGGGCACAAAATATCTCTAACTAACATGTATGAAACTTTGCACAACACATATGAAAATAAATGAAAACCCTTTCTAAATAGATGCATCAACATTTCTTATTCTTTATTATTATTATTATTATTTTGTAAACCATGATGGACAAACAGTGAAATAAAATAATGAATTCAACATAAGATTACATTACTGTACATTTTAAAATATATTAAAATATGAAACAGGTAATATAAATTGTAATATGCAGCATTGGTGTGAAATAAGAGACATATTAATAGAATATAAATATTAGAAATATTAAAAAATCTTACCAACCCCAAACTTTTGATTGGTAGTGTACACATTGTTCATATCATCGGCATAGACAAATCTATTTCAACTGTTCTCTAAGCATTTTGCTCTATATAGTTCAAGGTTGTTGGCTCAACTGTTCATCAAATGGATGAAGTCATTTTGGACCTTGATGGTCTTGTAGAAGTTGCACTTTTAGTACACAGTATAGGTGATGCTGTTTCCAGCTGAATGGGTCTTGATTTGTCGGAGGAGAGATCGCTGGTCTACCGAGTGTGAAAACTCATGGGGTGACTACAGCAATTGACAAGTGGCTCAATAATGAGTCATAAGTGCTCCTCAAAACAGCACTTTACGGTGGTCTTCACATCTCCTAACCTTTGCAGTTCAAATGAATGACTGTCTTAATGATTCTAACTCAATGATCTTTCTTTGTATGTTCTGCAAGAAAAAAAAACTTATATGATATGTAATCAGTTCACCAATTATTTTAAAATGCAACATCAAATAACAATATACAGATATTCGTATGACAACAGAAGCTCTTTTCTAAGTTCTTCTATTCAGACACACTGCAATGCACCCCAACAGTATAAGATAGATTAATCACATATCACAATAGTTTCAGAGTTACATAATACTGTTGTATCTCTTTTGAGTAGGTGCTCAACTGAAACAGAGGTGCTGCAGTTAAAATGTGCACACTGTACAGTACACTTCATATTGTAAATCAGTTCATCCAAGGTTTGAAATAAAATACTCAATATGTAAGATGCATTGTGACAGTGAAGCAAAGCATAAACCTCTTTAAAATTGAAAGCAGTGCTGAATGATTCTTTTATGAAACTGATCATTGACCTTTTCTTTCTTTCTTTCAGACTAAAAAAAATGGATAATCTAAAAATCAGATTTTTTTCTGCTTGTGTGAAGAAAACAAAAACATAGCAAAGACCCAGCACTGGTTTAAAATTATTTTCAATATTACCATAATATTACTCAGCAGCTATTGACACAATTGAAGAAACTGACCCCAGCGGAGCAGAATTACGACATCGGCAACCGGAAGTTGTTGACTATCAAACTCGCCCTGGAGGAGTGGCGGCACTGGCTGGAGGGAGCAAACCATCCGTTCACAGTAATTACCGACCACAAGAATCTTCAATACCTCAGAGAAGCCAAGAGACTTAACCCTCGCCAAGCCCGCTGGGCATTGTTCTTCACCAGGTTTCAGTTCACCATCACCTATCGTCCCGGGAATCGTAACAATAAAGCCGACGCCCTCTCACGCATGCACTCTCCAGACACACCTTCCGATCCTGAGCCCATTCTCCCTCCAGCCCTGATCGTAAGCCCCATTCAATGGAACATCGACGAGGACATTCGAGCCGCCACTCTTACCGAACCTGCTCCGCCAGGAGGCCCAGAAGGGAAAACGAATGTGCCCGCTTCCCAACGACAATCCCTTCTGGGCTCAGTTCACAATGTACCGGGCTCTGGACACCCAGGCAGCCAACGGACCCTCTCGCTCCTCCAAGCTCTGTACTGGTGGCCCAGTATGACCCGTGATATCATCAGGTACGTCCGCAGTTGCTCAGTCTGCGCCATGTCCAAGACCCCTCGTCACCTCCCCGTAGGCAAGCTAGTGCCCCTGCCGATCCCACATCGACCCTGGTCTCATCTGGGAATCGATTTTGTGACTGACTTACCCAGCTCAGACAGGTATACCTGCATCTTGGTAGTCGTAGATCGTTTTTCCAAAGCCTGTAAACTAATCCTCCTCAAAGGACTTCCAACTGCTCTCGACACTGCAGAAAGTTTGTTCACACACGTCTTCAGAAACTTTGGAATCCCCGAGGATGTTGTCTCCGACAGGGGACCTCGGTTTATCTCCCGGGTTTGGAGGGCATTCTTCCGGCTATTAGGGGTCACGGTCAACTTATCCTCAGGCTACCATCCCCAGACAAACGGCCAGACTGAGCGGAAGATCCAAGAACTCGGGTGTTACCTCCGGGCATACTGTCACGACGACCAACACCGCTGGAGCCGTTTCCTCCCTTGGGCCGAGTATGCACAGAATTCCCTGACACAGACCACCACCGGCCTCACGCCGTTTCAGTGCATACTCGGTTACCAGCCCCCGCTCTTCCCGTGGACAGGAGAACCGTCGGAGTTTCCAGCTGTAGACCACTGGTTCCGACTGAGCGAGAGAGTGTGGGACTCACCTCCATCTCCAACGTGCAGATGCTCTGAGTACTTCCCTTAGTGCTACTGCCAGACCCGGAGATCGGCTGAATGGATTCGAAAACGGTAAAACTCAACTGTTTAACTCTAGGGGAGTTGGAAAATGAGCCTATTTTTAAAAATAGTGGAGTGTTCCTTTAAAAACTAGGGACTAAAAAAAAACCTCAATGCCTGTGGTTGTATTTGTTTGCTGTAACTTTGATTATTAATGTTTAATAATCCTGAAGGTAAAGCATGTAATTTCTAAACCACTCCAATATCCCCCCCCCCAGGTTTCCCAAATACTGTTGGCACCAAATGGAATTACAACATTTTATATTTAAAAAATATTGTAAAATGGTAGTAAAATAGTTGACTATTAAAATTATATAAATAATTATTTTAATAGTCAACTATTTTACTAGTAAAAGTAGCTTGCTTGTGGTTTAGTACTGCATAATACAATTATTTAGCATTGAAAAAATGGCAAACTTTTAAATCATGTTTAACATTTTTACCTGTACTTGTCTATTTTTCCTGTTGTAGTTTATTTTCTTTCTTTGAATCATGATGTCTCCTATTTATGCTTTTTTGCAGTACAGAAAACTTAGCATGCCACCAAGAAGGGGTAATATAGAAATGCTTTTACAGAGATTGATGTATTACGTCACTGATTGTGATTGGTGATAATCAGGGTTTTAAATTAACACCCGCCAACCCACCAAATGTGGGTAAAAATCAGCTGTGGCGGGTAACCCTGTCAAATCACTAGCCAATTTGGCGGGCGGATTACTTTTCGTAAATTATGTTCACTCATTAATTTCTTGGGGAAGTTAATGCAGGCCAAATCTGCGCAGGTTTAGCGCAAATACTGAACTCGTGAGACATCATGACATTATCGAGTATATTGCAAAAGCTAAACAAAACACACCTACAGAGACGTGCATACGCGATGTGATGAAGTCTGGTTAGACCAACGCAGGATTTAGTGCGCGTGCGCATTTAGAGTGGTTCTTTCACTGCATGATTCAGTCTATTAATATGCATTAAGAATGATCACATAATTCAAGATAAGGAGGCAGAAAATTTATATATTTATATCAATTCATATAGTTAATCTATATCACACGAAGAGTGCCGTTTTTTTCAAAAAACGACCATGGTTACAAATGTGATATTTATTTTATACAACAGTTCAATAAACAATAAGTTAATATCAAGAGACTTATGTTTTAGACACCATATTGGCTGTTTTTGTGCTATTTCTGTGCTATTTCGCCAACAAAAAAAACATTCCAAACACAGCCACAGTACTGTTGTGCGTCTCTGAGCAACATGACGTTGTTTTGTTTCTGAATGACTCAACCGTGTAAATGATTCTGTTCAATCACAATGACTCACTTAACAGTGACTTGCTGCCACCTACTGGCAGTTTTAATTTCACATTTAAAGTATCTTTTCATTTTTTAAATAATTTCAAATATCAGTATTCAAAGTTTTAATATTATAATATCAAAACATTATTTATGCACTTTTAACTGCAGGTTAAAGTATAACATTCCCCTCAGAGCTGCATTAAACGGTGTGTAAATACATCTAAATACCACTTCATATTCAACTTCTGCAAAGATAAATTTTATTGATACTGATTTAATCTGTTTAGTAACAGCCTAAATATATAATTATTATAATTGACTGATTAAATGTAAGAATTTGACTCAAAAGATGATGTACACTTTTAGAAAAAAATGGCTTTATAAAGGTAAGAATGCCCATAAAAGTTAAAAATCAATTTAAACTTATTGGAAAAGATTCATTTCTATCACTGCTGTGAACTGACCACACAGAATATGAAGAATATCAAAACTTTAGGAGTTAGCTGTCCACGAAAGTCCTTAAGATACCAGCACAATAACACACTCAGCAAAACATCGTCTAATTATCATTATTGATAAATCAATTTTTTGTTTTTGAATAAAAAGAAAAGATAAAAAGAAAATATTGAGATATAATTTTTTGTCAATATCACACACTCCTAGTACTGACAAAATGACTTGCAACGGTCGCTTTGTCACGCCCAGTGTAGACGGCCCCAAACTGTTGGTGTATTTCTGTCTTTTTATTTATTTTTTTGGCTAGTAGAAGTTATGAATGGCCGGTAACTTAAAAATTTAGTAGCCAAATTGGCTGGTGAGTGAAAAAGTTAATTTCAATCCCTGGTGATAAATGTAATCGGGCATTGTAGTGATTGGTCATGTGTTGTTTTTAAATTGGATTGTCAGAACTGTCTGTATATGCCTGATGAAGGTCATTGGACAGAAACGTTGTGAATAAATCAAATTTTTGTTACATTTGCAATTACTGATAGTGTGTGGGATTCATTTGTTTTTGTCGCCATTGAATGTTGAAAAATGCTGAAATAGAAATGTTTTGTAATATTATAAATATTATAAATATCTTTACTGTCACGTTTTTAAAATATGGATTCCTTTCTAGATATATCTTTAAAATTACAATAGTTTATAGCTCAATTTATATAAAATTAAGTATAATTATTACCCTGATTACTGTTAATTAAAAAGACAATATACGACTTACCAAGAGACACATATATAATTGCACCACAGGACATATCTATTGACCATTGAGCATTAAACAATATTGTAAAAAAGTTGATGTACCAGTTTGTCCTGGGAATTCAGCATAATTGCAGTTTGTCTCTAGTGGTTAAAAAAACAGATTCTGCCAAATGCTATTGCATTTTTCAAACTCAACAGGGCAGAAAAATACACTGGAGTATGGATCTAAATCAGGCTGGAACATTCAATATTCAGTCTCAAAATGGTTTTATACACATGATGTATCGGTTTGTTTTTGTTTTTCCTTTCTTTTCTCTTCTCATTAGCAATCATTGAACAAAGCTGAAAGAATATCACAATAATATGACTGTGGTTTTTATTCTTCCCTTCATGCACAGTGTTAACAGTTTATATGTTCAGCCAAGGATGGATTCACAAGTATGTCTAAGTATTAGACATAATTTCTTTATTTATTTTGTAATTACAGTATGCCATTCATATGCAACTTTTTATTTTAATTGATCACTTGTATTTTATTATATTTTTATTGGCACGCATTCAAGCACTGTTTGTCCGTTTGCATCAATATTACTTGTTTTATTTGTTAATTTATCTACATTAATGTCTTATTTTTGGGTGCCCCTCAGATAGAGGCTCCTGACAGTCAGAGGCCTCGGGTCTCAAAGCTAAAATGATAAAACACAAATGAATGCTCAGTCATTTTAACACAAACCCTCGTGGGTATACTGAGCTTTTTACTCGCATCTAATTTATACTAATTAAAGAGAGAGAGAAAAATAACTTAGAGGCCTAAGTGCACACATTTGTTTTTGAAGCAGTTAATTAATTATGAAGGTGTTTGTTCAGTTATTGTCTCATTTAAAGTGCATTAAAAATCCCAAAGAGATTCTGCATGAAATTAAAATTAAATTACAATTAATTATATGCTAAACATTTTGGGATTCAGGGATTGTAAACTTTGGTTATTTACTAATAAAACCAAATCAAATTCACTCGCCAAAAATATTTTCTTAAAAATTTCTTAAAAATGATTTCTATGATTCTTTGTCAATGCATTAAATGCATTATTGTGCCAAAAAGCATAAAGGGCTGGAATAAAGTAAACAAAACAAGACATGCAAAAGATATCTGTGATTGTTCAGTAATAAATGAGATGAATAACATTTCAACTGACAGGCAAGTTTGGAATCTTGCAGTTATAGAACAAATCCCCTCATCTCGATTACATTTTACCAAAACCATCAGTATGGTCCTCTTGAATTAAAAAAAAAAGACCTTGTATGCTTTTAGTGAGCCATAGAGAACAGTCGATCTCGCTCCCAAGTAGCTGAAATTGGAATACATCTCAGGCTTTGTAGTCGCCCCCACAAATTCTTCATTCTGCAGTCTGATTAGGGACTCCCCTGCTGGGATGTTGAGAGCAGAATGGTGACATGTATCTAAGTGGCTCCCTCCATGGGGCCCAACTGCCAGAGAGAGAGGAGGTTGACTGCTGAATGCAGTACTGTCAGCTCAGACACATTCCACTGCTCTCTATTTCAGTCCTGACACTTTCATATGTGCTTTATCTACTTAAAAGAGGGGTTTCATTAAATGTTCAGGACAGAATTTTCAGATTTAACCAGAAATCCTGAATCCTAGACATCATCATCGATCTAGACATCATTAAAATGACATGCAAAATGGTATAATTTACAGTCTTTAATGTCTTACGTACATCATATAATAAAAAGGGCTAGTGAGGAGCTTATGTTCAATGATAGTGAAATATAATACTGTAACGGGGCTGACAAGACGTGAGACATGTGGATCCATCTGCAGGCTTTATTAAAGAGACGTGGTAAACAGGCAGGGGCAAAACACAAGAATAGTCACAGGGCTAGCGTAGGTCACCGATCAGCAGACAGAATCACAGGGGCGAGACGAGAGGGAGAAATCCAAGAAAACAGGCAAAGATCAAAAACCACAAAAACAGGCAAGGCAAAACAAGGAAAACACGGAGACTCGGAAAGGGGTACAGGCTAAACAATACTCAGCCGAGAAATGTGGTTAGAGTGGGTGTTATATAGTGAATGAGGTAATTAGAAACAGCTGTGTGCAATGAGTGCAATCAGGGCAGTGTGCAAATTGTGCAAAGAATGATGGGAAATGTAGTCCGGGGTGCTATGCAACAGTTTGTGTAGTGCGAGAGTCAATGAAATGGAAAGGGTGGCCTCTGGTGGTGAATAAACAGAAGTCCATGGACTGAATTCATGACAAATACAAACCAGCTGTAATGACTAATAACTTATCTTCATTTGGGGACTTTTATAGCAAATGTTTATATACACTTTATTCAAATATCTGTGGCTAGCAAGAAAAAATATATATTTCAAATAAATGTTATTCTTTTTGAAAATTTTCCTGCTTCTTGGGCAGCAAATCGGCATATTAGAGTGATTTTTGAAGGATTGTGTGACACTGAAGACTGCAGTAATGCCTGCTGAAAATTTGGCTTTGCCATCACAGAAATAAATTTGATATTAAAATATATTCAAATAAGAAAAGTTATGTTTGTGAGCATGAGATATTTCTTAAAAAAAATCTTTCAGACCCCAAACTTCTGAATAGTTCACAGGGATGTGTCTAAAAGGGTGGCATGGGGTGGCTCCGGCCCCCTATAAAATATGCTTAGACCCCCCTTGCGATTTCGCAGGCTGCAGACTGCGTCTGTTCATTGTAAGTATTAATTATTATTATAGCCGATATATATATATATATATAAAGCTCCTTAGAGTTTGTCCTTAGTTGTGTTATTCAGCCGCAATGCACTAGCACCGCTTAAAATACATTTTTTTATGTTATGTTCCTTCCTGTTGTTTCAAAGATTAAAGGCACTTGTGCAGTGCCTTTTTTATGTCATCCCACTTGTGACACATGACTTTTCCCATGGGCCCCCCCTGTGCCACCCCATTAAAAAAATCCTAAAACTGCCCCTGCTGGTTCACTGCCAATTACTTCACGTATATTTACGACGCCATTGGATTAGAGTGCTGTCAATTACACAATGCTCAACGGCATTGGATTGCTGTCAATTACACAATGCTCAACGCCATTGGATTGCTGTCAATTACACAATGCTCAACGCCATTGGATTAGAGTGCTCTCAATTACACAGCTCAAACAAAAGAAGTGCGATTTCACAGGCTGCAGACCACTGCTGCGTCCCAATTCGCCTACTTATACTATGCCCTAAAAGTATGTACTCTTTTTTTGAAGAAAAAAGCATGTAGCAGAATAGCTTAGTTATGTGCATCTTGTCATAGTTTAAACTGCCATGTCAATCATCTTGTCAAAGTTAACATTATCCATATTTCGCTGTATTGGAGAGAAATGAAGAGGTACTTTGATCTACCAGTCGCTGGTCTATCATGCAGAGAACTCTACTCATATGTTTGCGTAATGATGCATTAAAAAGTTAATGACTAAACGTATCATTATAAAGTTCACAGTGTTGTTGCAGATGGAATATAATGCAGATAACATTGAATAAATATTTTTCATCAGGTTAGATATTATCACTCAAACCCCTTTCTCTACCTGTCCGTCAGTCTTGCAAATCCGCCATGTTTGTAGTTTTGTAACGCTGGTCTATCATGCAGAGAACTCTACTCATATGTTTGCGTAATGATGCATTAAAAAGTTAATGACTAAACGTATCATTATAAAGTTCACAGTGTTGCTGCAGATGAAATATAATGCGGATAACATTAAAAAAATATATTTTTAACTGGTTAGATATTGATTATTTATCACTCAAACCCCTTTCTCTACCTGTCCGTCAGTCTTGCAAATCCGCCATGTTTGTAGTTTTGTAACACATTTCATGCATGTTTGTAGTTCTAATCGAATCCTCGTCCACCGCGCAATGTGTTGTGGGCAATATTAGCCGTTAGAGTGTGCACGGATCTGCACTTCGAATTTTTACTGGAAAACTATCCGGGTACCTTTGGAATACTCTCTTCAATACTCTTTTCAACATACTACGATTTGGGAAATACTAATTCTAATTTCGAATGCTATTTAGGACTGATAGTAGCGAATTGGGGGACCCAGCACACGTCTCTGTTCATTGTAAGTATTACATTATAAACTTATAGGCCTCTCTCTCTCTCTCTCTCTCTCTCTTTATATATATATATATATATACACTGTATATTGAAATATGTTAGTGTTCTCTTGAAAGCTCACTTAGAGTTGTCTTAGTTTGTTATTCAGCCGCAGATCACCAGCACCACTTAAAATAGAATTCGTTGTTAGTTTCTTCTGTCGTGGACATTTTTATGCCATCCCACTTGTGTTGGGTGAACAGACTTTTGCCATGGGCCCCCCTGACTGGTCTGGTCCCTGGTCCACCCTGTGCCACCCCATTAAAAAAATCCTGGAATCGCGCCTGCCTACTGTCCAGCTCCTACTGCTCGAGCAGCGGGATCACTCCCTAGAGGACCACACAAGGAATTTTTTTAGATAGAGCATTCCTGATGCATTAAACAGTTGCCTATGCACGTTTTATAATGTGGGACTGAACACTGCCACAAAGGATAAGCTGTCCGGGCATGGTCCTCAAGGGAGCTTCACCGCATTTGTGGAGTGGGTGCTAATGAACTGTGGATCGCCTTTTACCAGCGGCCCAGTGAAGGAAGTCACCAGACCCACTCCCGACCCAAAGCCCAGCCAGCCATCAACCCGCTGCATGGAGCTTCTACCAGAGCCCACCATCGTGACAAAAGAGCCAGCGCAAGAGGATGCACTTGAGTCTGTTATCTCCCTGGAGTCCGAGTCTCACAATATGTCTGACCAGGTGTGCGAGCCGGCAACAACGAGCTTCACAGAGGGAGTATTAGTGGAGATTGATGGCTTAGAGCAGTGGTCGTCAACCCGTCGATCGCGAACAACTTGTAGATCTTTATCACTGTCCCAGTAGATCCCGAAAATAACAGTAAAATAAGTACAAAAAATGCATTACATTTATGGGGTTATATTAATGTATCACTGAAGGGAACTGTCTTGAGAAAAGTTTCGATGGCAATGGCATTTTCTTCTCCTCCGTATAAAGCGTTGCTCTGCTTTGTTTACAGCGGTAAACAAGGAAACGCTATATTGTGGGCAGTTCATAAGCAGTGTTGCCAAGTCTGCGGTTTTCCCGCGGAATTGGGCTACTTTATCACCGTTGCCGCGGGTTGTTCTTCATGTCCGCGGGTTGAAGCGACCCCAATAACGTGATATTTAGCCCCCGGAATGTGAATTTTACTGGAAGATCCCTGCCGAAAAAAAACGTGATATTTAGTCCCTGGAATGCGATTTTTACAGGGGAACCCTCCTCGAAACACGATTGGACTAGTTTTATTGCGAAAACCTGGCAACCCTGTTCATTACCCAGCAAGCAATAGCCGTCATTTCAACGTCTCTGTTAAGTATAGACGCGATATAGGCCTAGTCCGGCTATGTGTAACCCACTTCTAGCCCAAATAACCTTGAATTTGTTTTCATGTCGTTTTTTGGCAAAATAACTTGTGAGATGTATGATATTCCATCATGTTCGCAGTGTCAATAATATCTACAAAGATATAAGTGTCATTTCATGACATGGTCTATATGTAGCCACGATTTCGCTCTAAATTGGACGGGCTATGTGTAGTCTGCTTTTAGCCCACCTGGCGAAATCGAGGCAATCTGTGGTCTAATTTTAACGGCTTGGCTATAGCCCTATACCAGTAACCAGACCAGCCATGAGCATAGCCAAAATAGCTTTACCATTGTTTACATGTAATTTTCGCCCACGCACCTTCTTATTAAATGCAAGTAAACTTTTGAAACATTTAAATTAGCATTATTTTATATTTTAATTATTTTACAGCATTATTAAATATAGCATTATTTATTATGCCAAAAATAATGCTAATTTAAATATTTCAAAAGTTTACTTGCATTTGATAATATGATGTCATGCATCCCACAAGCTGTTATGTTACATTCATACACATTATATGATGTGATTATATGACATTATCTTTCATTTTATAAATAAAAATGCAATTGCAATTCCCAACCGCTAGATGGCAATTGTAGCCCTACTGAGACATGAGAGTTAGAGATCAGTGTTGTGTTTTGAATTTTTTTTACAGGAGAGAGCACTAAGTTTACTTGTCGGAGAGCAGCGGGCAAACAACAAACGATAAAGGACATTCCTACTTGGTCTTTTGACATGTGTTCATTATTTATCTATATTATTTGTTATCGTGTTTAGGAACCGTTAAATTTTCGTGAATTGTTGTTTTCGGGAGCAGATCGTAGTTGATAGTGATCCATGACTAGGCCCACGGTTCAGCACGCATGTGTTCAGAGGATTAATTGCACAATTTAATAGAGTAAAAGTTTTATCAATTGTATGTGTTTACAAACTCAATCGATTTTAAAACAGTGCAAGAAGAGCAAAGAGCAAACAACAAAACAAACACAGCTTTGACAAAGATTAATACATATTAATTTATAAAGTGAACACACTCAGAAGAATTGGAGAAACTGAGGAGGAGTTTCAACATCTGGAGCGGTTGGAAATTGAAAAGATCCGGTGTAGCAGTCGATTCTGTTTCCCTAGGAATGCCTGTTTCCCTTTACGCAACCATACTACAATTCTTACGTAGTTGCCTAGTTAGCATACGTACGATCAGAACTAGCGTGCGCAAGAAGCACAACTGGATGTACGGCAAGTCAAATGGTTCAAAATACCGTCTTTAATCCGAAACTTTAAAATAGTTTTAAGAAGAGAGGTTTTTCAACTTTAAATGTATTTCCTTTTTTTTTCCCCAATCAAATTTATTACCGATTTAAATGTGATGCTTAAGGCTTTGGCTATTCTGTTTTATACTGTCTTATACTTACTAATTTATGCTAATATCTTTTTCTTTTTTTCTTTTATGCCTGTTGTTGAATTTATGTGTGCACTGAAAGCTTAAACAATCCTCGTGTGTGGTGTGTGCAAAACATACATTAAAATAAATATACAATGAACCATAAATGTTGTGTACAAATTAGAACCCTATGCACACATGAACATTTTCATGGATACTGATTTTTTTTTCTTCTTCTTCATTCCTTCATTCAATAAACTACAAACCTGGTTAACATACTCTGTGCCTTGGTCAGTAAGAATTATCTTTGGTGCCCCAAATCTGTAAAATAAATTAATGCAGTGAGAGACCTTCAGATTTATTCAGAATAGCACATGCTATTTTTTGTGTAATAGTCAACCAGGACACAAATGTATTAATTTCCATTTTTGGTCCTGGTGACTTTCCCCACTAAATTCATGCCCAGCTGTTCCAGAGGCTTGTCCACCTTACAATTAAAATAGCAACATTAATACATTTACATTTTGTAACCTCATGACTTCCCTATCTCAAAACCCATGCACATCTGGGTACAACAAGCATACATACACATATTGGGATGTACTTGGGCTCCTGCTTGATGGACAGTCTGCTAAACTGGCACTGGGCACACTGCAAATCCTGATGTTCAGAAATAAGCACATGAGAAATGCATACCATAACATAATCAGTTTATATGTCTCACAGCAATGTTGAAAAGGAAAATATTTTGTAGCCTATTTACCCATTTATCAATGTCCACCCCCATAAGTTTGCTTACCATCAACTTGGAAACTGGAGGAACATCTGCAAATGAAATATTTCTGCTCCTTTTTATGACAAATGGATAAACACCTCGAGTTTTGTAATTTAGAATTTCCTCATATATGTTTGGATCCATTGCTTTCATATGCCAACAAGAACAGTCATTCAGGTGACAACATTTTGTGGTCATCTCCCTATTTTATAACTGAGCTATTTTGAATGATTGATCAATTGATTTATCTGGTGCACTCTGAGATTGTATGCCAATTACAATTACAACATTATGTTCCACACTTGTATCTTGTATGCAAGGCTTTCTTGTGAAAGAAAGAAAAAAGGTTTGGATAAGTGTTCTGATTAAATATATTCCACTGTATCAGTGAGAAGGTAAACAGATTAATCAAATAGAATATTAATTCAAATGTATTGTTGCTCTATATGGAAACAGTAATAGCCAATGCCCTGAGTTTGGACGTCAGCACAGACAGATTACACTAATTTGCATAGGCAAAATTAAACTTCAAAAACTCAGACATAAACAAAGGAACAATTGCAAGATGAATAAAAAAATCACAGAACATTAACTGGAGTGTGAGAATCATTTTACTATGCTGCAGCTGTAGCAACACATTTGTCTCTTTTTGCTTTCCGTACATCCAGTTGTGTTTGGTGTATTTGCATGCTGCAGTGTTGCCAAATATTTATTCCGCGTAATTGGGCTACTTTGGGGCAATGTTTGATTAACTATTTGGTCGGGTTTATTACACAGACCTGACAACCCGAGGGGGAACACAAATTCCAGAGGAGAACAGAATCGACTGCTACACCGGGCAGCAATGGTCAAAAAAACAACCCTCTCCAAAACAACATTTCCTCACTAAAGCTCTCATCTTTGACAAAGTCCATCATTTATTTTAATTATTATATTGAATTTATTACTGAACAATGGCTTGTTAGATACAGAGAGAGCATGAGCTAATTGAATAGAATATCTTTGTCATTGTACAAGTACAATAAGATTTATTTTGAAACTTCCAAATTGATAGTAAAGCTTAAGAATACAAATAATTTAAAATGGCAATATAAAATGATCAATTATAAAAAGTTTGCAGCAGTATTAAAATCCCATAAAAAATCCCTTAAAAAACCTAAACAGTACAAACAGAAAACATAATGAAATAAAACGGTAGGGGGTGAATTTATTATTCCATGTACATTTGAGGTTAATGTGTGTACTGGGCTACTTTTTAGTTACAGCAGCTATCACTGTGTTGTTATGAAGTCAGTTGTGCCAGACAATTTTGGAGGCAGAGACAGATTGTGGGGGGCACTAATAGGGAAAAACTTAAACTGCTGGAATAAAGAGTTTTAAAGGTTAGTGATGGAAAACTTGCAGGTCAATAGGCATCAGTGTTTAAGGTTGGTAAACACATGTACACGGACGCATATAATATACCCGCCTGACATTGGCATGTGTTATTCAGGTGTCAAAGTTGTGCAGAGTTGAAGGAAGAAACCACAAAGACAGTGCCAGAAGGATGCTGGACAGGTAAAGCCTACAAATCTTGCCACATTAATCAAACATTGTGGTGTCAATACTCAATAAGTTACAACGCAAATCAGAAATTTAAAAAATAATTCCTTTACTGGTCATTTTGAAATGTCAAACTTTATCTGCATTTGTTAACCACCTCAATCTGTATTATATTTTAAATAAAAATTCCCTCATGTCCAAATTCAACATAAAGGGGGGTGGTCCGCTGCAGAAAGAGGCATTTGAAAAGACTGTACTGTTCTCGGTCATCAGAGGTATGTGTATAAAACACACAACATTTACCAGAGAGCTTCTCTCTTTTTTAACACACTGAATGGTGATACACTATATATATATCGTTTTTGTTTCTAGTTGGCATCCAAGCAAAAGAGAATGACTCCCTGTCACAATTAGTGTAGTTAAAGTAAAAAATTGTCAAGCTTTTTTTCTTTTTTTTCCCTTATTTGGCAGATGCTGTGATGACCAACTTCCCGGCAGCAACAGAGTTGGACTTGAGGAATGCAGTTGGGAGGCATTTTAAACAAGAAATAAAACCAATAATTAATCATTTCCTTTAAGTTCACTGTTGGTTGTTTTATTTGTTAAAAGTAAACCAACAAAAGGGTTAATCTTTTTTTATGTTGTCATTTATCCGTAATGTTTTAATGTTAAGTGTGATAACATGCTCTTGATTTGTATTAGATTTTTTTTCTTTTAAATATCTTAAGTTATTTAAATATTTTATTTTTTCATTTTTATATTTTTATTATCTTAAGTTGTTAAAAACTCCAGATTTTTTTTATCATAATATTTATATTTAAGTGTATTGTATTTATAACATTTTATTTTGTCATTAATTCTTTTGTATTTTTATCATGTTGTATTGTAAGTTGTCCAAGTTGTTAAAATGTTTTATTTTTCTTAATAAAAGCTGTATGTATGGATTGCCATTTTGTTGTCTATTAGACGTATATATGTAGTCGTTTAATAGCGGTCTAATTGATGACTAGTCTATTCTTGGGCTATGATTAGACGTCTATTAGATTTTCACTGACAGCCCAAATTTAGCCTCGTTTTAGCCTAGACGTCTAGGCTATATTTAGATGTCTAATAGACGTCTTTTAAACTCAAAATTGCTTGCTGGGTAATGCCTGCTGTCAGAGAGTGTGTCTCATTCAGATCTTCTGTTGTTTCGCGCAGATGTTTCATGTAGCAAATAAATAAATAACACCTAAAGTCAGACCATTCAGTTTTCTTTAAATCCTGAAGTTAATCTAAATCAAATCAAAAACAACTGCCCGTGCAGATCGTGATTAAAATGCAGTGGTTGCCTCTAAAATCAAATTTTTGTTTAAAGCCAGTTTGTTTGTTATAAAGCAAATAGACAATAAATAAATTTGCTTAAAAATCTGTATCAGTATCAGAATCCAATTTGCTAGTTAAAAAAAAAAGAAAGAAAAGAAAATCTGAGTTCTGAATCAGCTAAGACCGGCGCATCACTAATTAAAATACTAAGTAAAAGGCCTCAAATTTGAAGCACAATCTGGGATGTCTTTTTCTATAAATTCTTCAAAAGGTAGATCTTGTCTTTTATAAAGGTCAGGGATCTTGGGCCTAAAAAGGTTGGTGACCACTGGCTTAGAGGAAAGCCCCACCCACACTCCTAACGCTAAGGGTGAGCTGCAACTGGCCTCTGGAAACTATTATGAGGAACTTACAGACATTTTTGATGTGGATTTAATTGACTGGGGAGGTGATAACCAATTCTCCTACGTCTCCTGAGTCTCCTACATCTCCTGAGTCTTCGCTGGTTCTGCCCTGCTCATGTTCTTCTAATTTTCCTCCCAGCCTCCCTCTCCCACCTCCACTCCTAGAACCAGCCAGTTACTCAGCCATGCCTCCACTGGTTACTGTCAGTCCCCCTTGGTCAGCTGTCTGCCTTCCTCGGCTACAGGATTCCACTCCTCTGGCTTTGCCTTGTCCCTCCATCCCTTTGGCTCCACCTGGCTCCTCCTTCCCTCCGGCTGCACCATTGTCCTCAGTCGCTCCAGCTCTGCCGCGGTCTTCCGGGTTCCCGTCTCTGCCTCGCTCGCATAAGCTGTTAGCTCCACCTTGGCCCTCTGGACATCGGGTGTCACCCTAGTTCTCCGTCTGCTTGGCTCCACCTGGGTCTCCACCTCCAGCGGCTCAGACTCAAAGCGCTTGAGAGTCTAAGGGCAGGCCACCTTCAGCAAACCTGTATCTTCTCTTCCCACCCCTGAACGCAGATAACCAGCCTTTGAACTGTGCTTTCAATGCAGGATTTACAGATGGATGTCTCTCTCTCTCTCAATCTCACATTCTTTGTAGATCCACCCACTGTGACAATAGAAGGATATGACAATAACTGGTATATGGGTCGGACTGATGCCGTTTTGACCTGCCAAGCTGATGCCAATCCAGCACCTACGGATGTTAGCTGGACAGTGTGAGTTCCTCTATAAAAAACTTTAAGCATAAATTAAAAATTCTGTCATCATTTATGCATGTCATTTCAAATCCATATGATTTAATTTGGTCAAACTAAAAAAGAGATGCAGAATGTGCACATTTAAATGAGATGCCTCTAGATTTGACGTCAGTTCAAGTTTATCCCTTGACTGATGGCGTCGGTTTTGAATGCGAGCACAAATGCTGTTTAAGAGCTACGATGCAGGGAAATACATATAAATACATATAACATACAAATAATAGCTTAAATTATCGTCTGTTCCTCATACAATGCTACAAGCAAATTAATTTCTCAATTGTGCATTGCCATTCAAAAGTTTATTTTCGAAAGTCTCTCCCAGGCTTCATTTATTTAATTAAAAATAAAAGTAAAAACAGTAATACTGTGAAATAATATTACAATTTAAAAATATCTGCGTCCTATTTGTAATATTTATAAAATGAAATTTTATTCCTTTTATACAAAGCTAATTTTTAGCAGTCATTACTCATTAGTCTTCATGTCACATGATCCTTCAGAAATCATTCTAATATGCTGATTTGCCGCAAAAAACTAGGGCGTCAACGTTAACCGTTAACGCAGCGATCATTTTATCAATCCCTTAACGCTTTAAAATAATTGAACGCAAAATTATTGAAGCACAATTTCTATTCTAACCCTTTAACCCAATTTTGCTTCTCTGCTTGCGATCAGATCATTTTAAGCCGCTAAACTCCGGGAACGTTTTCAGTTCAATGATCCAGTAAGCGAATGCATTCAAACAATCTGTCCTAAACAGCGCTAATATAAAGGAAACCAGGTTGATTGCATCAGAGATTGCAAAGAGAACAGAGACTTGTGTTGTGTTTTAAGTGAATTATTCATTCCAGTGTTTGGCTTTAAAACACGAGCTCTGTCATATTCTGTGATTGTCTCTGAAGAGCGCGAGCCCTCACACGTCACACGCTTGTGTGAAGTACAGACTGAACAGATTGTCAACACATCCCAGCGCTGTATGGCCAGATGAGATGCAAACTACGGTTTCTCGACTGGATAACCAGTCTCGCTAGTAAAGTTTTGATGGATGAAGACTGCAATCAAGGTAAAGACGATTGCGGTGGCGTACAGGAGTCGTACAGTACAGTAAGCACGCGTGAGTCCGTTATTATAATGCGTGTATGAGTGCTCTTGACGCACTGATCGCACATTGTATTTATGCACAGACATTCACATTGTTTCCACACACATTCATGTTATTGTTTTGATTTGTCATGTGTATGTTGCTGTGTTTAGTTATTCTGAATGGATCCGTGTACTGTAGTAGAGATATGCAGTCAGCCGTCAGTTGGTTTAGGGTTTCTTTGGCATCACCATGTGGTCCTGTTCGGTATCGCAACTTGACTTCTCTAAAATGTAAAAAAGCAATTTGCTGTTGCACTGTACACATACTATACTATTCAGATTTTTTTTTTTTGCTTTCATATGTGCTTGTATTGGGCTTCTTATATCATTTGGTTCTTTGGTGTCCTTTTGGAGTCCTTGCAGAAAATACAGATTTTTGAGAATCACCCTTAAATCTTTTGGTTTATTTTGCTGGATATTGCAAATGATGACAAAATAAACATTTGAAACAAGATAAATGGTCTATGCTTAATTTCATGAGGTGTGCGGTTAATCGCGATTAATCACAGAAAAAGGGTGTGATTAATTAGATTGAAAATTTTAATCTATTGACAGCCCTAAAAAAACATTTCTTCTTATTATCAATGGTAAAAACTGTTGTGCTGCTTAATATTTGTGTGGAAACTGTGATACTTTAATGAATAGAAAGCTCAAAAGAACAGCATTTATTTGGAATTTAAAATCTTTTGTAACATTAAAAGTGTCTTTATTGTCACTTTTGATCAATTTAATGTATTCATGCTAAATAAAAGTATTCATTTTTTTCTATTTTTAATCTTACAGAATTGTAATGTATATATAAAATAAATAGATGCTTGTACATTCTGCTAAATATCTCCTCCTACAGAAAAAAACCAAACATTTAGTTTGCAACAACACGCGCGTGAGTAAGTGATGACGGAATTATTTACTCAAAACGGGAAGGAAAAAACAGAAACATTTTTCATCCTGTTTCATTAGCATTACTAGTCATTTAGTCTGAAGAGAATCGATATTTCATATTTATATTTATGTGCTGTTGTTCCATCTCCAATATGACTGAAACAAAGTCAGATATGGCAGTTTCGCTGCTAACAACAGCCACAGGCTAATTTGCTGTGAATTGAGGAAGCATCTCTGCCTGCAGTATTAAGCAACAGCAGCCTATTAACGCTTCACTGGTTCAACTTCATTTTCTCACCAAAACAAAGAATGTGAATCGATACAGATCGAGAAACAACATTTATTAGCAAGACTTATTGGGGTGAAAGACGTAGATGTAGCAGTTTGATTGCAGAGTTTGAAGTTAGTTGACAAATATGCAACACTTACGGATTTATCTGGCGCTTTTTCAAAAGCAGTAGGCCTAATTATAATGGTGTGCATTAAAGTGTCATAAAACAACAGCACACAAAAGCAAAAACACACAAGCAGTCATTATTTTCCACCACAAGCTAATGTCTCAAAACATGTTTAACAATATATTTAGAGATATATGGGTGCATTTTCAGATATTTTATATTAATATTTCATTAGTATTTCTATAAATAAATATATTGATAATATAATATTGAACATCTAGATTGCATGAGTGATTAATTTGCATTTAATGCCTTTTTACTGCAGCAAAGATCTTACAACTGTGTTCTATATCAACAGTTTTTTTATTGTCAAATTAAGTACATAAAATACATGAACTTCACATTAGTTTTATTTCGATCTGTGTCTCCATTTTCATCTGTTGAAAGGGGTTTTAGCTGAAAGCAAACAGAAAATTCTAATAAAAATATGATATGAAAAATATGAAATAAAATGTGCTTGGAAATGGTCTTATATGTGATCTAAATAAATAAATAAGATTAATCCCTGATCTAAGCCTTGCATGTAACCATCATATGGAAAGCATTTAATAATACTAAAGATGGTTTGACAAATATTAAAACTTGACTTTGATTTGATGCAAAACCTCGAGAGTCAGTCGTAAAACTGGACAACAGTTAAGACGGCATGGTTTCAAAGACTAGCTACAAATGCTCTTTTCTGTGTCCATGGTTCCTCAGTGCGTCGGGTCAGTTCCCGCCTTCGGTTCGAGTGGATCAGAACCGGCTGCTGGTGAGGAAGGTGGACGAAACGGTGAACACCACTTTCGTGTGCGAGGTGAAGAACAGTCTGGGTTCTGGCAAGAAAGAGCTGGTCGCCATGGTCATCGGTGAGTAGAGCAATGCAGGAATGACACATGCACTATTGATGCAAACAGTCAGTACACTTTTCAGCTCAAGTACAGCGTCCAAACCTGGGACGCTCAAGTGAGTTGAAGTATTCGTGCCTGGTTAGGACATGGTGTTGCACACCACCTCCCTCGCACTTAGAAAAACACACACAACATGGGAAAAGGGTTTCTCCTTACTACTACAAATTCATGTACGCTTCCCTAATGTGGGTGGGCTTCAGAAGCCAGACTCTTACTTGGTGGTTGGGTTTCTAGTTGGCCTGCCTAACCCAATTTTGTGAGATTTTCTCCAGAAGTCTTTGTTCAATGTGGAGTCACTTGGTGTGAGCCAGTTTGCCGGGTTGCTTTTGATTTCTTCTTTCCACTTGTTGTTTTCTTTTCCCTCTTCACCATACCTAACAGCACAGTTCTGTTGTGTCTTTAACCTCTCTTAACAGAAAAAGAAAATGGATCGCAATTGTTCCTTTCCTCTCTGTTCCTTTGCATGGGTTTCTTTCTTTTCCTACAGCTTCGTTGTGCCGAAACGCACTCTTGCACACATTTTGTATGAGCGTTGGTTTTGATGGTCCATTTCATGAAACGTTACCCGTTGTCGATCAGCTACAGAGCAGCTACTTGACTAAATGGACGCGCGTGTAGGCCCGCGAGCCCTTTTTTTCTTTTTTTTGGCACTTTCTCATGCCAAGGCAAGTGCAAGAGCTGCATTTAGAATCCGTGGGAATCCTTTTGGAAGTTTCAATTGTCTTGTGGGAGAACAAAGGCTCTTTGTAGGCGCTCTGTAGCAAGAAAGTGTGGGATGTTGTTCCAGCGTTTTAGTTTTTTTCTTTCCACAACAGTATTATAGGAGAGAGTTTTATCACAGTCGTGAGGATGCCTAGTCCTTACAGAAACATTCACGTATAATCACTTCGTACAATCTGCTTAAAAGGCCGACTATTTCCATGCTGGTCGAGGTTGGTTTATGCTGGCCCTCTTTTCAGCAGGGTAGTAGAGTTGGTTTGGGGGGATTACACATCAGTATGTGTAATCTTTGATACTTTAATACACAAAGTAATTTAGTACTTGAGACAGCTGTGATCAATCATGCAAACCCTGCTGAAAAACTAGCTGCTTAAGCCAGCCTAAAGTAACAACTGATTTAAGATGGTCTAGCTGCTCTACCAACATGGCAAGCTGGTGTTTATCTAAATGACCATCTGACCATCTGAAAAATGTCAAAACCCCCTGCAAAAATCATCAAAATGAACCAGTCTGGCCTAAGTAGCTGGGTAGTTTAAACTGGTCTAGATGGTCTCCTAGAATGGTCAAGCTGGTGTTTCACTGGTCGGTCTAGCTGATCTTCCACTGAAAAGTGTCCAAAACCCTTCTAAGACCAACAAAACTTGACCAGCCTAACCAGTTTGCACAAAGTTTTTTTTAAGTACTTGACAACTAATGCCGAGTTCACACTGCACGATATTAGCCCGATTTTTCACTCAGCCGACAGGTTTTGTGAAATCGCCCGACAAATGCCCGACATCGGAAGCAAATCGAGAAAAGATACAGGGGCAGCGGGAAGTTCGGAGAGGAGTTATAGACCAGAATATCAGTAGTTTAATAGATATATGAACAATTATATCATCTAGAAACAAGCACAAACATTTGCTTGACCAGCCACAACATCAGCATAACAGTTACTGCAAAATTATTTACCTCCAACTCTCTTTGCAGAACATGCACCCAATCCCTGTTCCCTGCATCTCCCTCCTGCATAATCTGTTTTTCTTTTTCTCCTTGTAGCTGGAAATCAGCTCACAGACAATTTGCGGGCTATATATATATATTTTTAATAATTACAGTCTTGCTCGTGAGAACTCCGGTCTGACGCACGCGGGTTCTCGCGTTATTTCCTTATCACTTCTCGCGTGTGTTTTGTTACATAAAAAAACTTAGTTTGCGGACCAGACAGAGTTGTCGTCGATTCTTCCTATTGTGAAGTCATGCGGTGTGAAACCCCCTGTTGTCGATCCATCGTGCAGTGTGAACACAGTAGCAACTGAATGCTGGCCCAGATAGTCACGCAGTGTGAAAACAACGGCGATCCGACGAGTTTGAAAATCGTGCAGTGTGAGCTCAGCATAAGACATGATCGTAATCTTGAAACGCTTACAAAAAAATATATAAAAAATCTTAAGCAACGCAAGGCCTCCCAGTTTGGACTAGTTATTTAAGTCGGACAGTTTTTATGGTTTTAGAGGGGTTTTGGGAACATTTCAGCTAGACTGACCAGCTAAATGCAAGATTAGCATTAGCATTAGCAAGATTGGCTGGTTTAAACCAGTCAAGATGGTCGACCAGAATGGTCAGTCTAACTCGGGGCTGTCCAAACTCGGTCCTGGAGGGCCGGTGCCTGCAGAGTTTAGCTCCAACTTGCCTCACACCTGCCTGGAACTTTCTAGTAGTGCCTATAATACTTGAGTAGCTGGTTCAGTTGTGTTGTTAATTGTTTGAGCTAAACTCTGCAGGACACCGGCCCTCCAAGACCGAGTTTGGGCACCCCTTGTCTAACTGATCTCTCGCCCTGTAAAGTGTCCCCTCTAAAACCATCACAACCGATCAACCTAACCAGTCTGCACAAACCAGTTTATACCAGCCTAATGTCTCCCAGTTTGGTCAAGTTGGTTAAGTTGGACAGTTTTAATGGTTTTCCCTCCAGTTGGTCAGGGTGAGAGACTAATTAAAACTTAGCTGGTCTAGCCAATCTCCTATCCTGACTGAAAAGTGTCTAAAACCATCAGAATGATGCAGTCAAACCGGCTTGTCCAGCCCGGGAGACTAGCTCATAGAAGCTAAAACCAGCAAACTTCCTTAGGCTGGTTTAAACTTTTATTTTTTTTGGACAGTGAGCACAATTCAGTGTGAAAAACTCTTATTCACTACCCACTTGCAATTTTTAGTTTACCCATCCGCTATTTGTGCTGGTATTGTGCTGTGCCATGTGTATTTCAATTATATCATTAAGTCAGGTGTAAACAGGGCCTAATACGAATACAGACACGAATGTCACACCATGACAAAGCTCGGCGGATTGCAGGCAAGACTTGTGCTGACGCAAGAGGAATTAAAAAACCCCAACTCC
>JADLZN010004000.1:37500-42895 GCA_018155175.1 Sinocyclocheilus anophthalmus | reverse complement strand
AACACAAAACCACCGCACCGAACCACAAACACCGCACCGAAACACAAAACCACCGCACCGAACCACAAAACCACCGCACCGAACCACAACACCACCGCATCGAACCACAACCACAACACCACCGCACCGAACCACAACCACAAATCCACCGCATCGAACCACAAAACCACCGCACCGAACCACAAAACCACCGCACCGAACCACAAAACCACCGCATCGAACCACAACCACAACACCACCGCCCCGAACACAAACCCACCGCACGAACACAACACACTGCCCCCCAAAGTTTTCGAACATGTGAAACCACCGCACCGAACCACAAACACCGCACCGAACCACAAACACCGCACCGAATCACAAAACCACCGCACCGAACCACAAAACCACCGCACCGAACCACAAAACCACCGCACCGAACCACAAAACCACCGCACCGAACCACAAAACCACCGCACCGAACCACAAAACCACCGCACCGAACCACAAAACCACCGCACCGAACCACAAAACCACCGCACCGAACCACAAAACCACCGCACCGAACCACAAAACCACCGCACCGAACCACAAAACCACCACACCGAACACAAATATTCCTCCGCATTTTCAATCCACAACCCTCCGCATTTTTTTTAGAACCACAACATTCCGTGCACCTTCCAGAACAACAAACCACAAACCAGCGCACTCGAACACAACACCACCGCACCGACCGAACCACAAAAACCACCGCACGAACCAAAACACCGCATCCTGGAAAAACAGCAACAAACCAGACAGAATCACCGGAACCAGCAAACACACCGACACCGAAACCACAACCAACCAAACCACCGGCACGAACCACAACCACCGCACCGAAACACAAAAACCACCGCACCGGAAACCTCAAACCCCGCAACCCGAAACACGAAACCACCGCCATCCGAACGAGCAGATCGCACAACACACCGCCCGAACCACAAACCACCAGCAGGCGAACACACAACCACAACCACCACCGCATTCCGAACCACAAAACCGCACAGAAACCACAAAACCACAGCAGCCGAACCACAAAACCACAGCCACCGAACCACAAACACCGCACCGACCAACAAAACCACCGCAATAGAGCGAGAGGTTTGAAGTCCGAACCACAAACACCGCACCGAAAACACAATCCACGCACCGAGAACCACAAAACGACCGCACCGACCCACAACCACAACAACCACCGACACGAACACAAACACCGACAGCACCGAAACACAAATCCAACGCACCGAGAACCCAAAACACCGCACCGAACCACACACCCAAACCCCGCCAACGACCACAAACACCACCGCAACGCGAACCACACCACCAACACCCCCGCAGCCGAACCACAAAACCACGCCAGTTCCGAACCACAAACCACGCATCGAACCACAACACAGACCGCAAACGAACCACAAAAACACCGCACCCGAACCACAACAGCAACAGCTCGAAAACCACAAACACCACCTCACCGAAACCACAAACACCACCGCACCGACCCACACACCACGCATCGAACCACAAACACAACACCACCGCACCGAACCACAACACCACCGCACCGAACCACAACACCACCGCATCGAACCACAACACCACCGCACCGAACCACAACCACAACACCACTGCACCGAACCACAACCACAACACCACCGCACCGAACCACAAAACCACCGCACCGAACCACAACCACAAAACCACCGCACCGAACCACAACCACAAAACCACCGCATCGAACCACAACCACAACACCACCGCACCGAACCACAAAACCAGCAGCAAACGAACCCCACACACCGACATGAACACAACACCACCGCACCGAACCACAACAACACCGCAGTCGAAACCACAGAACACAACACCACCCGCACGCAACGCACAACACCACCGCACAGCACCACCCAACCCTTACGCTAACCCTCCTAACCTAAGCTTACACCACCGCACCAAACACCACCGCAACGAACCACAAACACAAACACATTGACAGACGGAACCACAGAACCACCGCAAGCACCACCTAACCATAACCCTACCTATATCCTAAACCCTACACCAGCCGCACCCCATACACCACCGAATCGAACACAAAACAACCGCACCGCACCACCTAACCCTAACCCTAACCTAACCATCACCCTAACACCGCACACAAACACCACCCACCGACCACCAAACACCGCACTGCACCACCCTAAACCAAACCTTAACACTAACCCTAACTACACCCCGCACCACAACCCCATCCGCACCGAACGACACAAAAGCCTCCACACGAAACGACGGCAGTCATTTCGAACGACATCAAACGATTACCATCTGTGGGCGCAGAAGATAATGATGTTAGAAGGTAAATGTCATTAACCCTTAACCAGTTTTGTCTTTAAAATTTTGGTTTTTATCATTTTGGCTGTGTTAATGCAAACAATTTGTATTTTATTGGCTTTTTAAGATTTCACCTTTATTTTCTCTCATAAATCTATTTTATAGTAGGTACACAGATAGTGAGGACTTTAGAGACAGAAATGTACCCATTAAAACAGCAGTATTTCATCCCAGTGCCATTTAAACAAACTCATGCATTCTTTAATCAGCTTTCATTCTGTTGACAAGTCTACAAAATTGTAGCCGTTTATAAAAATGTACAATATTTTACTATTTTGGCACCATTTTCTGAGGTTTGCTCTCTGGAGCAAATACTCGCTTTGTTCCTGTTTTCTGCTTCAGCTGGAAAAACACCAGTGGAATTGAACATTGTAGTTATAATTGTGTGGGTATGTTGGTGTTGATATCAGAGCGTGCTTTGTGTGTGTGCTGAGAAATTTTTGTGTTTTTCTTTTTAAATCTGAAACTGCACAAAAATAAAAATGCATCAAAATTAATGTTGTTTCTAATCACAGACATTAATAAACATGCTTAGCATTTAGAATATGGAAAGCAACAGATTTTTTGTGTTTTTTCATGAATTCATTAATTCTAATATAGTTATAGTCATGACTGATGTTGGTAAAAATATCTGTGTTAGTGAATGTAGTAAAAAATATATCATACAAAATACTTTTACGTCCATTTTTGGACACTGGCTGTTCTGTCCTCTTTTAATTGATGCACGAGGGTTAACTGCACTGCAACAAATCTGAAAGTGCATTTATTTGATGACAAATGTCAGTTTATGTGTCTATCCGTGTGTGAGGGTGTGTGTGTGTGTGTGTGTCTGTCTGACTGTGTGTGTGTGTGTGTGTGAGAGGCACTCCGTGCACTGCAGACGAAGTCGCTCTTGATGTCGAAGGGTTGAATCTGAATGTCGTAGATGGAGACGGTGATTCCCTTCTGATGGTCGCTGGAGATCAGTGTGAGCGTCTGCTGAGCCGCGCAAATGAACGAGCGTCCAGCCGGAGTCACCAGCGCACGGAGGAGATGGTGTGTGCTGGGTGGTGTTTCCCGCTGCGCGCACACACACACACAAGACAGACACACACACACACACACACCACTACACACACACACACACCGAGAAAGACAAAAACAGAGAAAGGCACACACACACACACAACACAGACAGAGACAGACGAGACACACAAACACACACACACACAACACAGACACAGAGACACACACACACACAAACACAACAGAGACAGGCACACACACCCACACAACACACCACAGACAGACAGACAGACGGACACACACCAACACACACACACAACAGACAAGCAATACAGAGAGAGACACACCAGACACAGAGAGCACACACAACACACACCACACACAAAGGACACACAACAGAGAGAGAGAGAGTGTATATGAAAGATGTTATGCAATAGCTTGACGCTGCACTTACAAAGTGATGCATTTCTAGTGTCATGAAGCGGGTAAAGAGTAAGAGCTGGCAGCTGTGTGAACAGGTAAAGCCGCTGGATGTCGCAGAGCTGCAGCACCCTCAGTTAAAGCTGTATAGATGGCATTTTATTGCAGATTTGGCAAACTATCCAGTGTGTATTTGTGTTTGCGCTCTGGAGAGCATCAGAAGGTTTCTATTTACATCATGTTTTTTGCAGCGTTGAGCAATGTAGCCAATCACGGCCATATCTGTTGATATCTTAAATCAGAGGCATTTAAGTTAGAATTCACTCACTGCTGAAATCGCCTGAGTTTTTGTTCTGGTGTTGTGTTCAGCATGAATCATCTCATTATAACAAAGTGTTGATGCAATGTAAATAAGAGATTCGTTGTGCAGCGTAGAGAACTTTATAGATAATAACGTATCTTTGTGAGATCGCGATGAACTAAGATGAGTGACAGCTTTTTTAGTGATTATGAACGGAGCGCTCTTTGCGCCATATGGACACCACTAATATAGCCTATATATATATATAGTTAGAGCACTCTCGCTCATTTACGAAGCACCCTCATTCTGGATCCGGGCCTGGTCTCAGCAAACCCAAAACACCAAGACAAGCTCATTTTGAACGATAAAACAAAACCTCAGTCAAATATAACTCAATAACCAGCAGCAGGTTAAACGCAGTCTGTGACGCGCGTGATTTTACATGAACGCAGCAAACTGGAGCGTTAAACCACAAAACAAGTCGACATTTGTTAATGATGATGATTTATTTACTCATCTCAATCTGTAGCCAATCATGAACGTTTGTCTGATCTTATGATGATTTCCTCTGAACATGAAGCTGTTTGACTCACGATTATAAGCGCTAATGAAGTGTGTCGCCTCTGAAGTGTCGTAGATCAGCTGGACCTTGTTTATCTTCCACACTTCAGTTTCTTTAGCTTTTCCATCACTGCCCATGGTGCGTTCTTTTTCCTGCACACCCACACACACACCACACACACACAAACAATATGAAAGCAGATACACACACCACACACCAGGAACGCAGATACACAGACACAAACACACACACAAACCACATGAACCGCAGAGATACACAGCAAAAACACAACACCACACACAAACACACATGAACGCACAGACCCGACCACACACCACACACACATGAAAGCCGATACACACACACACACACACACACACCACATGAACGCAGATACACACACACCCACACACACAAACACACATGAACGCAGATACACAAGCACACACACACACACACAAAACACAGGAACGCAGATACACACAGATACACACACACACATGAACGCAGATACACACACACACACACACACAAAAACACCACACACACAAAAAACGCATGAACGAGCGGTACAAACACAGAACACACACAAACACACAACACACACACACAAACACAAACACAAAAACACACAAACACACACACACAAACACACACACCACCACACACACACACACACACAAACACACACA
>JADLZN010004000.1:0-32500 GCA_018155175.1 Sinocyclocheilus anophthalmus | reverse complement strand
TTCACAGTGGAGAGTTTCTCAGCGAGTGCATCACCATCGTGAAGCCTCCTGGAGTTACTCAGCAGCGCCTGCAAGCAGTCAGTGTGTCTGAGATACCTGGCCACCTCCACTGCAGAGTTGCCCACCTCATTTTGCCGGTCGATCTGGAGACCCAGCCTTTTGAAAGAGCGCACCAGGAACTCCACGACGGCCGAGCGTCCGGCCACGGCGGCATACATGAGCGGGGTGTTCCTCCAGGCATCCGCTGCCTCGGGATCCGCGCCGTTCTTCACCAGGATCTTCACAGCATCCAGGTGTCCCATCTCGCAGGCGTAGCTCAGCGGCGTGCGGCCGCTCTCGTCCGGGAGATTCACGCTCGCGCCCCTCTGCAGCAGAAGATTCACGAACCTGCATCTCGCAGGTGAATCCTGGAGGAATACGGCGGAGATCAGAGGCGTCTGCGCCCCTTCCATCTCGGAGTCGATGATTTTCCCATCCAGAGCGTCTAAGACGAACCTGGCGAGGTGGATCTTGTCGTTGGAGATGGCGTCCAGAAGGATTCCGGTGTCGGTTTTGGAGCCGCACTTGTCTGAGGGTTTGAGCATGTTTCCTGATGGAGGCTGATGGAGATCTGCTTTATACCGCCGCGCTGTGGAGTTTCCACGACAACGTGAATCTCATCATCATACTTTATTGTTCGTAAGTGGATGTGTATTAATGTGCTGATTTTAATAAGGGCTTCAGAGAAACACGCCGACTGAACCGTATGAATACATGTGCCAATTATTGACTGAAACGCTGCTGTTCTGTGTGCTGGAGAGACTGAGACAACTCAAGACACCGACGGCTGTCGTCTTCATGGCTAAATCACACATTTGCAGCCTTGCACATTGAACAGTACTTTCAGTGACGGTGCTGTAGGCGTTTTGTTTGACAGATATCAGTGAAGTTTTGCTTAGAGAAATTTCAACACACTATTTCACTTTTATTTAATACTGTAAAGCTGCTTGCACACTGGCATGTTAAAAATGCGCTGTATAAACTGCTTTTTTCTTTTTTTGCTACGGTGACTTGATTTGTTAGTTTTGACCATCAGTGTTTTCATTTTTCTTGAACCTCTCAACCCATACTCAAAGAGGCGACCACGACGGTTTTATGAAATTAATATGGTTTTACTACAAAGGAAAGCTCAAAAAACACAGATGGGTTAATTAGTTAAACATGGTTTGCTACAGATTTAACCACGGTATTTGTCGTAAATGTGGATCGTAGGGTGGTAGACGCGCGGGGAACAAAGTAGTTGTAACACATCGGTTTATATGTCACGGTATTTTTACGGGGATTTACTATCAACACTACTGACAGAACCAGTGCCCGCCAAAATTCAAACAACTCTTTGGAAGACGCGATATCGCTGAGCATCGCAAAAGTACATTTCTGGCTGAAGTCAATTTTATATCTCAGTTTTTAGTATTCATTTAAAAAGAGACAAATCTGCTTGACTCTCCCATCATGGATTTTTGCAGGTTAGATAGTTCTTTAAAACACTTCGGTAATTAGCAGAAGACACCAACTAGTTTCAAATTCCAGTTGCGCAGATGGGGAACGTTGTAACTTTGGCCCACTTGGTATTAAGATGCGTTTTGGTCGATCGGATCACAAGTGGACAACTCTAAAATACAAGTGTAAAAGTGTGAACGTGATTGAGCTCATCCATTTGACCACGCCAGAATCACCCGAGCAGCACAGATCTGGGTGCACGGCAGGGAGCGGGTTGGCTGAGTACAGTACCTGGATGGGAGCCTCGTGGGCAAGACGTGTGCTGAGGAAGAGGTGTTAGTGAGTCCAGCAGGGGGTGCTCACCCTGTGGTCAGTGTGGGTCCTAATGCCCCAGTATAGTGATGGGCACACTATACTGTCAAAAAGCACTGTCTTTCGAATGAGACGTTAAACCGAGGTCCTGACTCTCAGTGGTCATTAAAAATCCCATGGCACTTCTCGTAAAGAGTAGGGGTGTAACCCCGATGTCCTAGCCAAATTGCCCCCCTGGCCTTTGTCAAACATGGCCTCCTAATAATCCCCAACCACTTGACTGGCTCTATGACTCTCTCTCCTCTCCACCTGTAGCGGGTGTGTGGTGAGCGCACTGGCGCCGCTGGTCTGTGGCTGCTGTCGCATCATCCAAGTGGATGGTTTTTTATTAAACAGTGCAAAACATTAAGACAGTATATAAAACAAAACAAAGAAAAGTACACACAAAATACACCCCCCCCCCCTCCCAATCCGTAAGAAAAATTGACATGGTTTATTCGTGTAGGAACCATGTTTTGTTATATCACCGTTTTGTACAAATACCATGGTTAGTGAGCAAAACATGCGGTTAATTTGTGATTACAGTGGTTTAACTATAATAACCATGTTTTTTTCTGTGCGTGTTAGTAAAACCATGGTTAATTTTCGTAAGGGATGTGCTTCCAGGTTAACACGCACAAAAAAGTAATACACTTCACCTATCCTAACCCTAAGCTGGTTCTTACTAGAACCAGGAAGTATGACCATATTAGCCCGGTTCTGTCAACACTGCACTGGCTCCATATTAAACATCCTATAGATTTTAAAATCTTGCTTATTACTTATAAAGCCCTGAATGGTTTAGCACCTCAGTATTTGAATGAGCTCTTATTGCTGCGCTCTCAAAACTCTGTTATATCTAATACCTAGAATATCAAAATCAACTGGGGCGGCAGATCCTTCTCCTTTTTAGAGCCCAAACTCTGGAATAACCTACCTAACATTGTTGCAACACTCAACACTCTGTCAGTTTAAATCTAGATTAAAACACATCTCTTTAACCTGGCTTACACATAACACACTAATACGCTTCTAATATTCAAATCCGTTAAAGGATTGTTAGGCTGCAGTAAATTAGGAAACGGAATAGGGAAACACTCCCATAACACTCGATGTACTTGCTACATCGCTGGAAGAATGGCATCTACGCTAATATTAGTCTGTTTCTCTCTTATTCCGAGGTCACCGTTGCCACCAGATCCAGTCTGTATCCAGATCATATGGTCACTGCAGTCCCCCGGATCCAGTATTTATTCAGACCAGATGGTGGATCAGCACTTAGAGAGGACCTCTACAGCCCTGAAAGACAGCTGAGACCAGGACAACTAGATGAGCCCCTGATACAGATCTCCAGTGAAGACCTTGTCTCCTAGACAGTCATTGGGACAAGACCACAGGAACCAGTTGGGTCTTCTGCACAATGTGACATTGCTGCAGTCTTGAATTGAACTGCTGGTTTCGTCTGGCTAGAGGAGAACGGCACACTATTTCGACACACTACTTCCCTGTTTAATACTGTAAAGCTGATTTGACACAATCTGTATTGTAAAAAGCGCTCTATATACATTGGTGACTTGACTTAAAGAGGACACAAGATGAATATAGCGATGCAGTTTTCACTGCTTTAGGATTCACAGAAGTTTAGATAGCTTCATATACTTGTCTAGATCAACTCTGAATAAAGAAAACAGAGGTTTTGAGACAGATTTTTGTTTCTGTGTGACATTTAGCTAGCAGGAAACACATATGAATTAGGTTATATTTTCCTATATTCTCTTTCGAGCAATCAAACAATCCAAAGAAAACAGATTTAACCTCTTTGTATCGGGTCTGAAGGGGCCTGGAGAAGTTTGGCATGCCCTGACATTTGTTTTTTTCAGTATCTTAAATACATTGAAACGGAAAGAAAATTCACTTACAAAATGTAAGGAAATGTCTCTGTGGCAAACAATGAATCTTCCTCAGAAGAGACAAAAACAGCAACTCACTTGTCTGACTTATATTATAATTATGTCCATAAGCTTTTTGTGAAATTTGGAGAAACTCAATAATCTGTTGTTTGACCTCTTCATATTTAAAGAGAGAAACTTAATAATTGCAAAGTCGGTCAGACGCTTGTCTCTGATTTTCAACTGAGTGCAGCGGATCAGCAGTTTAGATAGAGAGCTACATGATCCTACAATATCCAGCAACATACTAAATTGTACATTTTGATCAACTACAACATTTTTAGCAAACAGTTAAAAGTGTCTGCCGTTTCGTCCCCAAATGTCAAAATGAACCATTTATAACAATATTAAAAATTAACACACCCAGATGAGATGACTAAGTCTTTTCACGAGAATATCATTGTTTAGAACCGTTGAAAGTTTGAACCCTGATTGTGCTTTATTTCTTTATGTATCCAAGATTGAAGGTCAGTTATTCATTGTTGCGCTTTCGTAGGCTCTGAAATAATATTTAAACTCACATTAAACCCTTTTAACATTGAATAAAGCATATGTATTGTATGATGCTGTTCCAGCCGATCCCCTGCCGCGTGCCGCAGCGTCTGGTTAGTACAGCGTTACAGAAGTTTGGCAAAAACAGCACCTTTAACGCTTTACAAGGATGCACAGAAATACCCCAGCATGCTTTAGCACTAAACTCACGGTCACATTATCCAGCATTCTCATGAAATTACCATGTCCAGACAATAAACAGACCTGCAACAGTTATCATTTAACACCTGGGATAGTTTATTGGTACACATACTATAAAACAGTATTAAAGTAGCAGGATAACAACAGTACTTCGAGTAGTTTCATTGCTAGAAGTTTGACAAATACGATATATATATATATATAAATACAAAAGCACTCACAGCATGATCCATTGAGAAGCTACAGAAAGCTCAGGAGACAAACGAATAGAAACGGATGAAATTCAGAGCGCGACAGTTCTGCAAAAATAATCTGCTTTTCCCGCAAACTATAATATTAGAGTAAAGGTCTACGTGGAAGTCGCACGACAGAAAACATTCAGCTAGTGCAAAAAGCTTCTAAGAAACCAAACGTAGTCTTAAACTACTCACTATAATATATTTATATATGCATCTTTATATAAATAACCCCTTATTTTGGCATTTATCATGTAAAATAATTTAAACGTCCTACATGACATATAGTGGCACGTTAGTAAGCGATGGAGATTTAAAGCACTTTGCTTTCACACGAGATATGTGGCCAAACACTTGAAAACATGATGCAAAGAAAAAGAAGACTCACAACAACCAATAAACATATAATCTCCAAAGCCCTCAAATAAAACCGCACACCAGCAGGGATTTACACAGCAAAAAATGAGTATTTCTGTCTTGATTTCCAGTACAAATATCTAAACAGCCTTAAATCAAAGTACACTTACTTTAGATGCAAAAATCACACAAGATATGACGTTTGTTTTTGGAAAAATCTGTCAAAAATGAAGCCAGTTTAAGATTAAACAAGAAGAAATATAGCCTTGGGCTCAGTTTTCTGACCATTGGATATTTCTTTCTTGTTTTAGCACACTTCATTTCGATACAGTTTTCAGAAAACAAGACTTCATGTCTTTTTGATTGTCATCTTGATTTATGTTTTGCTGTTTAGTTATTTTCACTGGTCGAAATGAGACAGAAGTGCCTAAGAACATGATTTATTTTGCAGCGCACAATCACCTCTCTTTAAAACAAGTACCAATAGATTACACCTAAAAATAAAAGAACACAAACACAAGTGCAACCAAAGTTCAGTGTGGTGTCAGAGAAAGCAAATGGTTTGCGTCGATGAGTCACGTCCTTCCCGATCCGTGCGAGGAGGATTCTCACGAGAACAGAACCAGCAATTCACCATCACCAGCCCGAATAAAACCTCTCAAATAAAACAAGACTCGGGTAAAACGAGGTGTGCGTCTGATCTTAAAAACACGTACAGGAACAGATGAAAAACGCTCGGGACACTGGTGTGATCTGGCTTCCAGACGCGTCTACATTCGTCGTGTACTGAGGAAAGCTAGAGCTCTGCTACATCGTCAAAGATCCTTGACATCCTATCACATAGAAAGTGCTCAGGACGGGAGAAAAACAATGGTGTGACAAACTAATCAGATTCGTCTGTTCGCCTGACTCTGCTACGGTTAACTAGCTCAGTTAAGATACGACTTGAGAAGTTCACAAAGAACACTTTTGAGTTGTCGACCCATAATGGCTGCAGCACTGCTGATGAAGATGATGATGGTGTATAAAATCGTGTGTTCACCGCCTCCTCAGGAGCTGGTCTGAGCAGCGTGGGCGGAGCTACGTTAAGAGCCGGATTGGCTGGACGCCGCTGCAGAGGAGGAGTTAACCGCAGTGGGCGGGGCTAGAGCTGAGGTAGGGCGAATGGGCGGGGTTTACAGACTGCAGGGGTTCAGGAGCGGGAGTCGAGATGAAGCACAGATGAAGACGGTTCGCTTCGCTCTCGTCTCAGTTGACGGGTGGAGCGCTTACACCACCGTGGCTGGTCTGCGGTCCATGTCCTCCTCCAGCTTCACCATCTTCTGCATGTCTTTGGCCTGGAGAATCACAGCAGAGTTACAGGATCTCGTCTTTAGAGTTACGTATGAATGATTTCAAATGCTGTTCATATTGTGCTGGCAGAATGAGTGTGATTTTGAGCTACAGGCAAAAAAATGTCGAGGTTTTCACAAAAGTGGGTTCATTAAGCCCTCGTCTAGTGATCCCAATGCTCCAAATAGTTAATTAAACATCGACCATTATCTTTATTTGTGGGTTGTCTGAGAGGGAGTACTTATGAGTGCCGCACCCCCCCCCCCCCCGCCCGAAACTGATACATATACACAGAATTACAGTATTTAAGTATTCACGCAAAAATAATCTGTTATGTCTTAAGTGAACGTTTGAGGAACTGTTGGGGAAAAACATCGATGTGTAACATTATATTAGATCCGTGCATTACAGTAGGTCTTAATATATAGGCTGTCTGTCTCATTAATGTTAATCTAACAGTAAAAGAAAAGAGGGAATCACTTGATTGAACTGCTTTTGTAGTTTGAATAATCTATTTATTTGTAAAGGAAACACTAAAGTGATTGAAGTGTTTTTATATTTGTTCTACTGTTTTTTTTTTTTGCATCTGTTCTAGTTTATAATAACAAAGATATAAAAAAAATTAGCTATAATTGTGATTATTAATATAGTAATTATTATTAAAAAAATAACTAGGGAGAAGATGCAGTGTTGCTCGGTGATTTTGCTTTGCTGACTCTTTCGGCTTCAAACGGGTTTAGCTCCGTCGTTTTTAGTCTGATTGCAACATTGTGAAGGGCTTTTAATGGAGAATGTGAAAATATACAGTTTTGAAAATGTGCTCATTGTGACTCATTTTGCCAGCACAGGCCACACATTGTTAAGAGGTGTATTCAGGAACTAAATACTTTTTTTTCGTGAAACGTTGTACTGAAGATCATAATGAAGAGGGAAAAAAAACATTAAACAGTAGTTTAGCATATTGTAGGTCTGTACGATAAATCGTCATGTAATCATGATTTCTGCTTCTCTTGATTTATTACGCATAATCGTCTGCGATATTTGCCTGCTCGTAATTTATCCTGAAAATATTTCATTTTAATCTATCTTGCATTGGGTAACGAGCTTTCATGGTTGTGCTTGCCAGAGCTTTTCTCTTAAATCGATACCTTTTCTGCCAGAGTTTTACTTTATCTTGCACATGAAGCAACCATGCACACACTCTCTCTGCATTACAGACAACACGCAGAGGAGCAGAAAACACGGCACACATGCAAGCTGGAGCTGAACAAACTCTTCCCAGATATTCTGCTCAGATAATAGAGTCTGTTCTCTTTCACAGTGAGAATTGTGCTTTGCTTGCTGCGACTAAATCTGTGAACAAAGCATGCCAGTTGATGTTTGCTCGAGTTGTGCTTATGTGAGAGTGTGAAAACATTAAAATGACAAAATCGTGATTGTATTTTTTGAGCAAAATAACAGTGATTAATAGTTTAACCGTTATCGTGCAGCCCCAGTATATTAGTTTCTTTATTCAGCCAATTTATAAAAAGAAGCAGATAAGAAACATCTGAAAAACTCTCGTCTCTCAAATCAATGGATGTCGTGGAAGGAAGGAAGGAGGCGTGTATGTGTCACATGACAGGAAGACCACAGGCAACTGAATCATCTGATGACTCACTGAATCAATCTAATGATTCGTTCACTCTCTGAACATTTCGGAACGCTTTTTGACTCGCTGAACCACAGGCCGTTACTTTCGTCATGTTCGACATCAAACTAAATCAGTGTAACTACTAAAATATTCATTAATGGAATCATCAGACTCAATGAGCTCAATATCACAGGAAACGCTCTGCTTCTCTGTTAATAAAGGATCTGATGCTCAGCAGTGTTTGAACAGACAGAACAATGGTGTTCAACTGAATGTGTTATGAACAGGTTAATAACAAATTCCTCAGGAAATGTTGTTTGTATATTATAGATCGCATATATTATATAAATATCACACACCCACACACAAATAAATCTCTCTCTTTCTCTTACATATATATACATCTATATATTAGGGCTGTAGGCGATTTAAAAAATGCAAATTAATTAATTACATTATGGCCATGATTCGCAATTACGATTTTGGCTGTGAAAATACCTCCAAACGATTATTTTAAACTATTTTTGTGTTAAATGAGAAAGTATTAAGTAGACATTACAAATAGTAGCTTTAGAAAGAAATACTTGATTTGATTCAACATAAAATGTATTACACAAACGTTTAGACTACATCGGCCTAACATAAACTACGGAAAGCAAAAGAAGATGATTTGAGAAACAGCTCAGATTTTTTCGTTCATGCAGTGAAAGTCACTGGTGACCAAAACAGCTCTGTTACCAACAGTCTTCAAAATACCTTATTTTCCAATTTCCCTTTAAACAAAGTACCCCCCCCCCATTTTTAAAAAAAAAATGAAATAATACTCTAAATAAGAAACTAAAACGATGTTCTTTATGAGTCTTTCATGATTCAGTCAGGAAAGAAGGGGGGTAGAGTAAACGGCTCTCTTTATGAATGGGGCTTTGAGTCATTGATTCACCCGATTCGTTCAAAATGCGGATTCATTCAGAAACTAAACACCGCTGTGTTGCTCGGAGACGCAGAACAGCTCTGCTCTGGCTTTAAAGGTAATATTTTTGTTGGCAAAACTGAGCAAAAACAGACAATATTGTGTTTAAATTATACTATTACACAATATTAACTTCTTATTTACTGTACTGTTGTATAAAATCACATTTGCACTCGTTATATTCTGGACAAACAGCAATCGGTTGATATCGCTTATCATATTATATAAATATGAGACAAAAACTCATACGTGGGCATTTTTGCCCCAGTATCTTGAATTTTAAGGCATAACTGCATTTATGGAGTAGTTGCCCTGCATCATATTTGTCAACTGTATGACGTAAGATGACGTACAGGTCTGGGGTTAACTTTTTTTTTTAACAATTAAAAAAAAAAAATCAGGTTTTTTCATTGTGCATTCCAATTAAACTCAATCAAACTGCAGTTGGGTTATTTTGATTAGGTAAAAAAATAAAAATTAAAAAAAAAAAACAAAAAAAACAAACAGCTAACTAACACAATAAAAACAGGATAACATAATTAAAAAAACATGATTTTTGAAAATGTCAAAAAAACCCCCACGGAGTTAGGTTATCTGTGTTGTAATAAACATTCAAATCGATACTATTATTATATATTACTGTGCAGTTCCCGGTGTCATAGGACACAGCAGAAATGAGTTTGATTTGAAATGGAGCTCAATGACTGGATGACTGCTGTCTGGCTTCTCTATGATGATTGGGCGAGTTGTCAAATGGGCGGGACTTCATAACAAATGGCCAATAGCTGAGCAGCGTTCAGCACGTCACAGTGAATGTGTTCAGTGCTCATTTACAGTCTGTCCCGAACACTACTGACATTATTAATAGTCTGAACTTCATCAGTCAAGTTGTCATTAGGTTTACCGCAGTAGTCTGTGTTATCGTTATTACACAGTGTTACACCGATTACTTTACCCACTGTCGTTTTGATTCTTTATTTAGTTCAGATCCCGAGAGTCTCTAATATCTGATCCTGTCAAATGTGCAGTGGAATCACCCATGTTTAATAGCCGCTGGTAAAGTGCCCTCACCGCGGCGTCTCTAGTTGTCATTGAGTAAAGTCTGTTTAGTAAAGACAGAAAGGAGACAGATGGAGAGCAATGCGTGAGCCTACCTTGAGTCTGACTGTTTGCATGATGTGATTTCAAAAGCTGTTCAAAGAAAAGGCAAATCATATTTAAGGAATGGCTTCAGACGTCACGTGTACGGAATATGAGTAATGAGGACAAAACACAAATGAAATGAAATCAAGGGAGGGGCAGCGCTCTTCTGAACTCCCCGGCTCTGTGAGCGGCCTGAGCTTTACCTGCTCGTTGAACTTCTCGAGTTTGTCCAGCTGCTCGCGCTGAGATTTCTGCAGCTGCTCCAGCTCCTTCGCCTGCTTCATGGCCAGCTGAGGAAGAAGAACGTCATCATCATCTTCACCAGGACTCAACCGCATGCACACCAGTGAGAACTACTACCGTAACAATCATTTAACAGATGCTTTCATCTGAAGCCTTTCACAAGTGAGGAACATCACAAGAGAATCACAATCATTCTGCAACATTAGAACTGCTATTTTACTGTTCATCTCTGTGAAGCTGCGTTGAAACAATCTGCAATGTATAAAGCGCTGTAGAAATAAATGTGACTTGACTACTGCATCATTTCAGACTTCTAAAGTGAAAAAAAAAAAAAAGCACACATTGCTGCAGAAACTCCTAATCTCAAGAAATAGGCTTCAGTATCTTGAGATATTCATTACCATTTAATTAATTTCACAAAAACAATACCTCTGAGTATGGAAATAACTTTTACTGGACCTTCTGATTAAACTACAAAAAAACTGATGCTCTTCCTCATTATTTTGTCTTGCTTTCCAGTGCTAATGTCTAAAGATCCTCAAACCAAGACACATTTACTGAAGATATGAAGACTTGTTTTCTGAGAAAATTATAATCAAACTCATTTTGATCTATTTCTCAGAAAACAAGACTTCATGTGTTCATTCTGCATCTCCAGTAAATGTGTCTTGATTTAAGGATATTTAGATATTTGTACTGGAAAACATTTTTTGCAGTGTGTGCAACATTTACTGCCGTGACTTCATGAATTTCAGACTTTCTGCTTTGATTTAAGACATTTTTAGGCCTTACTAATCCGTGATCCTTCGATCCATAATTTTTTGAATTAATAGTGAACGTAGGGAGACACAAAAAAAAAACGAAAAAAAAAAACGAGAATTCAGCTTAAGCTTTAATTTTTCGTTCAGGGGTGGAAAAATTAATAAACAGCTTGAATATTTGATTTCTACATGTGGGCGGGAATTAAACGCCCCTTTCTGCTGATTGGTCAGACGCAAGACAAACCGTGCCTTCATCAGTTTATTATGCAGTATCCTGCAGCAGAATAAATAACAGAATAATAGTCCTCTGCTGCTGCAGTTGTATGGATTTTTAACGCATTTATTGCAACTACATTTCACCTTTTTTCATCAAACAAACAGGCTAATGAATAGATCGACACAACTCATACCGGGGCAGACTCTAGACAGGGCTTTCTTCTGTGTAGATATAAATTCTATTCTTTGAATCAGCTGGGCATGGCAGGGTATGATATGACAGCTGCTCACCCAGTAAGTCTGTTTGTTTAATTAAGAAATTAATTAATTAATTCATTTCAAAATAAATATTTTAAACAATAAGACAAAAAGGAAGGAATAATAAATTGGCTTGGGTATATATAGGCCTATAATGTTCAAGCAAGAACTGCCATTCTGACTGACAACCAGAGAACAGCAGATATTAAATATAGCCTACTGTTAGAGTTTTATAATGTAGTCTTGTTTTATTAAAATTGATTATAATTGATATCTCAAAAGGATATGCACTTGTGCGCAGCTTGAGCTGCAACGCAATATTTTCATAAAATATAATAGCTTGCCATTTCAGTTTGTTTCTCACCGAACCCTCAGTATACCTTCAGAATGCTTGGAATATACGCCACGAGATGCATAGGATTATTTTACCACAGATATGCATCCGCTTAAAAACAACAAACAAAACCTAAAGTCACCATTCTCTGCCATTAAATTGGCAAGTGCCAGCACGACATTTTTGTGTTATTAAGTAATAAGCCTTTAGAGCAACATTAAGGTGAATAGTCACTCTAGTTCACAATAAATTGCATTGGGTTTTAAATAAAACTCAATAGCAGGACAGGAATACAGTCAGGAAACACCGCCATATTGAAGTGCAGAGGCCAGAGAAATAAACAGCAGTATTATTGAAAGCAAGTTTTACATTAAATGAGTATGATTGATGTTCTCACTTGGATTTTTTTTTTCCCGTCGGAGGGGATAAAGGAAATAACTTAATATCGCTGTATTTTATAGTTAGTACTATGGTAAAATGGAATTTTTATTTGTGTAATGTTACGTTCAAAATTACTACAAAATGTCATGCCTTTGAAAAAAATAAAGAGAACAACAGAATGCACTGCTCTAGCGTGACTCGGTCTCCTTGAGCATCTTTCTGGAGCATGCCACAAACATGAACCACAGCGAATACATGTCTTTTAAAAGGCTTCATTTAGATGATTTGACGTTAAATGCATCATAAGTCACTTTGGAATAAATCACAATAGGCCTATGTATCATGATAAAAAATGGAGCTTTAAGTCGGAAAATACTTAGGCATAGTAACTTATTATAGGACCCCCTTATAACTTGAAGAAAACCGCTGGGTCTACAAAGAAGAAAGCCCTGTCTAGGGCTCTGCCCAGGTACCCAGTTGGGTTCCAGCTATTATTAGTATCTGTTTGATGAAGGAGAAATATGAAATTGATTTTAAAATGTGTCGTTTTTGTTAAGAATCCTACATCTGCAGCAGTGGAGGACTATTATTCTGCTGCATGATACTGCGGAAGAACTGATGATGGTACGGTTTGATCTTCGGCTGACCAATCAGTAGAAAGGGGCATTTAATTCCCGCCCACTTGTAGAAATCAAATATTCAAGCGGTTAATTCATTTTTCCACCCATGAACGAAAAAAAACAAAAAATTTTTAAACTTTATTTAAGCTGAATTATCGATGTAAAAAACAAAAAAGGAGCGGTTTTCTCATTTTTCTACTTTCAATATTATATAAAAAAACTAATGATCGAATGATACACGGATTCTTACTCTTTCTACGCCAGCGTTTTTGAAAAAAAGTTGCCAGCCAAATGCCAGCGGTTTCTTGCTGATATTTATTTTCATAAATGTCAGTTTTTTTTTATTGAATTGAATGTGTGTTGTTATGAACTGCATTCATCACAATCAAGATAGACATCTACTTTCAACAAAAACAAAATTGTTTTATTTCTAGCTTCAAGCATGTTTTTTTTTTTTTTATCAACACTTGTTGAATGTAGGGTAGGTTTCAATAATTCAAAACCAAACATTTTTGAGATAAAAAGATAGAAGAAGATCGCATTTGTATCAAATACTGACACTGCTGGTCATACTTCAGTAATAACAAAGCCACGATGCATAGATGGTTCCATCAGTACTCCCCAAAGATCACAGTCCTTTACACTATTGCTGGAATCAAAATTTAACTAGGGGAACATTAGCTTTTAAGACAGTTTATTGTGATGATGCAATTATTTTTCAGATGCATCATATGTTACATAAGAAGATGCGTCATTTCTGGGTCTTCCTCGTCTGTATGTTTTTTGGATCGGTGATTGTCTAGACTCATTCAGATGCTAACACCTCGGGAGAACACGGAGGAAACCCAGGGGAAAAATTCCTCTTTTTTGGCGGGGGAAGGAAAGAGGTTAAGACCCGCAGAAAGTCTCGTTCTTTGATTTTGGGAGTTTTGTTTACACTCCTGAGATAATTGTAAAGCAATCGAATACAAATAAATTTTGTAACAAATGCCAATTTACTGCATCAACCTCTGAACACAAAACCATTATTACACAGACGGAGCCACAGCCGTAAGCATCAGCTAAGGCCTAAGACACTAACCAACCCTTTTCTCCTCCAGGACACTTTTTGTGTTGCTGCTGGTTCAGCTCCCGAATCTCCTGCAACACAAATAAAACACCGAACCTATTAAACTGTGACAGACAAACGAACGATTTTCAATCACACTGTTGCCATACGTTGTTTGTCATGCGCACCTATGCGCTCGAATATGTTTTTGATGATCTTGTGCCTGCTGAGGATTTGCTGTTTCTCAATCGACCCATCTTCGCCTCTGATTGCCCTTCATATCTTGCTTTGCCTGTTGAATTGATCACAATAACGAATGTTCCGCACACAATCAAGAGGGAATCAGTGTATGAATATGGAAAAATTCACTCCTGCTCAAGGGTCACGGCTGTTACTTTCTCATGGATGCAGATCGGATGCTGCAGAACAAACGGAGAACGGCGTTACAGCGAGGGGAATATCAGGTAATTAATAAAGACTATTGAGACTGAATAGGACGGGGGTTCGCTCTTGTCCTGGACTTACAGGAATCAGCAACATGAATGCCTCGTTATTTTATGGAAGACAGCCTCGTATCTTATCCTATGAGACGCCACATCAGCATTATATAATAAAGAGGAGAAACCATGGCCCAGATTAATATTATTTCATACGGTGGTGGTGTTGTTAATCGATTTTCCAGCACATAGTAACGGAGCACATTCTACGCTCAACAGTTAGTAGAGTCCACACTACCAATCACTGCTTCTTCATTGAACAAACAATACAAACAGTTAGGTTGATTTTCATTCACAATTTTCAATTTTTGCTAAGTCACTACCTTCGAATTATAAGTGCAATCTGTGCTGATAAATTTTAGTGCTGAGTATACCATAGAAAAAGGTTCTCCACGATCCCCCAATGATGGATAGTGATGATACGTCAGGCGAGTAGTGTGTCACGGATAATGAGATAGTGGTGATTGACACGTGGCCATTAGGATGTAAAAAGATGGATGTTATGGGTAGCGATTATAATGATATAGGATGATAGTTGTATGGTAAGCAGAGTTTATAATGATGATAATGGATAGTAGGATTATAATGATGGCAAGTAGTGATGGTAGAGATTATTATAAGAGATAATGATGGTAGCGACTATAATGATGGACCTGTGAGGGGGTAGTGATTATAGCCGTTATAAGATGATCTGATTGATAGTGATGTTAGAATTTATAATGCTGATAATGAGGGTAGTGTGATGGTAGCGCTATATGATGTGGAGGGTCGTAGTGGATGGTATAGTGATGTGTAGCGACGTTTTTATAATGTGATGTGGGTGGATTGGTTAGAGTTTATAATGATATTTAGTTGTGAGGTAGCGTTTGTATAGTGATGGTAGTGATGGTAGTGTTTATAATGATGATAGTGATGGTAGTGATGGTAGTGTTTATAATGATGATAGTGATGGTAGTGATGGTAGTGTTTATAATGATGATAGTGATGGTAGTGATGGTAGTGTTTATAATGATGATAGTGATGGTAGTGATGGTAGCGTTTATAATGATGATAATGATGATAGTGATGGTAGTGATGATAGTGATGGTAGCGATTATAATGATGACTGTGAGGGTAGTGATGATAGTGATGGTAGCGTCTATAATGATGATAGTGATGATAGTGATGGTAGCGTCTATAATGATGATAGTGATGGTAGCGTTTATAATGATGATAATGATGGTAGTGATGGTAGCATCTATAATGATGATAGTGATGGTAGTGATGATAGCGTTTATAATGATGATAGTGATGGTAGTGATGATAGTGATGGTAGCGTTTATAATGATGATAATGAATTGGTAGTGATGGTAGCATCTATAATGATGATAGTGATGGTAGTGATGGTAGTGTTTATAATGATGATAGTGATGATAGTGATGGTAGTGATGATAGTGATGGTAGCGTTTATAATGATGATAGTGATGGTAGCGTTTATAATGATGATAGTGATGGTAGTGATGGTAGTGTTTATAATGATGATAGTGATGGTAGTGATGGTAGTGTTTATAATGATGATAGTGATGGTAGTGATGGTAGCGTTTATAATGATGATAATGATGGTAGTGATGGTAGCGATTATAATGATGACTGTGAGGGTAGTGATGATAGTGATGGTAGCGTCTATAATGATGATAGTGATGATAGTGATGGTAGCGTCTATAATGATGATAGTGATGATAGTGATGGTAGCGTCTATAATGATGATAGTGATGATAGTGATGGTAGCGTCTATAATGATGATAGTGATGATAGTGATGGTAGCGTCTATAATGATGATAGTGATGATAGTGATGGTAGCGTCTATAATGATGATAGTGATGATAGTGATGGTAGCGTCTATAATGATGATAGTGATGATAGTGATGGTAGCGTCTATAATGATGATAGTGATGATAGTGATGATAGTGATGATAGTGTTTATAATGATGATAGTGATGGTAGCGTTTATAATGATGATAATGATGATAGTGATGATAGTGATGGTAGCGTCTATAATGATGATAGTGATGATAGTGATGGTAGCGTCTATAATGATGATAGTGATGATAGTGATGGTAGCGTCTATAATGATGATAGTGATGATAGTGATGGTAGCGTTTATAATGATGATAGTGATGGTAGCAATTATAATGATGATTGTGGATGTTGTTGAGGGTAGTGGATGATAGTGATGGTAGTGTTTATATGTATGATAGTGCTTAGGTATGAGTTTATAATGTGATAGTGTGGTGGGTTTAGAGGTTATAATGGGATAGTGTGGTTAGCGATTTATATGATGATAGGAATGGTAGCATTATAATGCTGATTGTGCGGGTAGCAATTAAAGCCATTTATAATGATGATTTGAGGGCTAAGTTATAATGATGATAGTGATGATAGTTATGGTAGCGATTATAATGATGATAGTGATGGTAGCAATTATAATGATGATTGTGAGGGTAGCGATGATAGTGACGGTGGCCATTATAATGATGATAGTGATGGTAGCAATTATAATGATGATAGTGATGGTAGCAATTATAATGATGATAGTGATGGTAGCAATTATAATGATGATAGTGATGGTAGCAATTATAATGATGATAGTGATGGTAGCGATTATAATGATGATAGTGATGGTAGCAATTATAATGATGATTGTGATGGTAGCAATTATAATGATGATTGTGAGGGTAGCGTTTATAATGATGATAGTGATGGTAGTGATGATAGTGATGGTAGCGTTTATAATGATAATGATGGTAGTGATGGTAGCGATTATAATGATGATAGTGATGATAGTGATGGTAGTGATGATAGCGTTTATAATGATGATAGTGATGGTAGCGTTTATAATGATGATAGTGATGGTAGCGATTATAATGATGATAGTGATGGTAGTGATGGTAGCGATTATAATGATGATAATGATGGTAGTGATGGTAGCGATTATAATGATGACTGTGAGGGTAGTGATGATAGTGATGGTAGCGTCTATAATGATGATAGTGATGATAGTGATGGTAGCGTCTATAATGATGATAGTGATGGTAGTGATGATAGTGATGGTAGTGTTTATAATGATGATAGTGATGGTAGTGATGGTAGTGTTTATAATGATGGTAGTTATGGTAGTGATGGTAGCGATTATAATGATGGTTGTGAGGGTAGTGATGGTAGTGATGGTAGCGTCTATAATGATGATAGTGATGGTAGTGTTTATAATGATGATAGTGATGGTAGTGATGGTAGCGTTTATAATGATGATAGTGATGGTAGCGTTTATAGTGATGGGTTGGGAGGGTTAGTGAAGTTAGATAGTGATGATAGTGACAGTAGTGATGATAGTGACGGTAGTGATGACAGTGATGGTAGTGATGGTAGTGATGGTAGCGATTATAATGATGGTAGTGATGGTAGCGATTATAATGATGGTTGTGAGGGTAGTGATGGTAGTGATGGTAGCGTCTATAATGATGATAGTGATGGTAGTGATTATAATGATGATAGTGATGGTAGCGTTTATAATGATGATAATGATGGTAGTGATGGTAGCATCTATAATGATGATAGTGATGGTAGTGATTATAATGATGATAGTGATGGTAGCAATTATAATGATGATAGTGATGGTAGCGATTATAATGATGATAGTGATGGTAGCGTCTATAATGATGATAGTGATGGTAGTGATGATAGTGATGGTAGCGATTATAATGATGATAGTGATGGTAGCGATTATAATGATGATAGAGAGGGTAGTGATGATGATGGTGGCGATTATAGTGATGGTAGCGATTATAATGATGATAATGATGGTAGCGATTATAATGATGACAGTGATGGTAGTGTTTATAGTGATGGCAGCAATTATAGTGATGATAATGAGGGTAGCAATTATAGTGATAATAGCGATGGTAGTGATGACGTGATGATAGTGGATTGGATAATAATGGTAGGGATGATAGTGTGGTTCCTGTGGCGATAGGGATGGTAGTGATTATAGTGATGGTAGTGATTGTAATGATTATAGTGATGGTAGTGATGACAGTGTTGGTAATGATTATAGTGATGGTAGTGATTGTAATGATTATAGTGATGATAGTGATGGTAGTGATAGTGATGATAGTGACGATAGTGATGGTTGTGGCAATAGTGATGGTAGCGATTATAGTGACGATAGTGATGACAGTGATGATAGTGACGATAGTGATGACAGGGATGATAGTGATGGTAGTGATAGTGATGATAGTGACGATAGTGATGATAGGATAAACAGTGACGATAAGAATTCAGAATCAGAATGAGCTTTATTGCCAGGTATTTTTACACATACTAGGAATTTGTTTTCATGACAGAAGCTCCACAGTGTAACAGAATGACAGTGACAGAACAAAAAACACAGATAATAAAAATAGAACAAGTAAATAAGGAATAAAAATATATAAATTGACAGTTGTATGTGCATGTATGTTACAATAGACAGTTTTTGTATGTACAGGTACTGTATATTATGTGCAAATTTGAGGTGTAGACTGAGTATGTGTGTTAGGTAAATAAGTGTATGAGTGAATAAATAGTGTGAGTTCCACAGTTATTGTCAAGTGTTCAAGAGATGGATGGCCTGAGGGAAGAAACAGTTCCTGTGTCTGGCCGTTCTGGTGCACAGAGCTCTGTAGCGTCGACCAGATGACAACAGTTCAAAGAGGGAGTGTGCTGGATGTGAGGGGTCCAGAGTGATTCTGCCAGCCCTTTTGCTCACTCTGGTACAGTTCTTGGAGAGAAGGGAGGGTTGTACCAACGATTCGCCCAGCAGTCCGGACTACCCTCTGTAGTCTCTTGAGGTCAGATTTGGTAGCTGAGCTGACCCAGACAGTTATTGAAGTGCAGAGGAAGGATTCAATGATGGCAGAGTAGAACTATTTCAGCAGCTCTTGTGGCAGGTTGAATTTCCTTAGCTGGCGAAGGAAGTACAACCTCTGTGGGCCTTTTCACAATGGAGTCAATGTGAGTGCCCCACTTCAGGTCCTGAGAGATTGTGGTGACCAGGAAAAATTCTGAATATGGACTTACACTGCTGTTCACAGTGCTGTCCATGATGGTGAGTAAGGGGAGTGCAGGGGGGTTCGTCCTGAAGTCCACGATCATCTCCACAATTTTGAGCGTGTTGAGCTCCAAGTTGTTGAGACTGCACCAGTCAGCCAGCTGCTCGACCTCCTGTCTGTAAGCTGACTCGTCACCGTCCTGAATGAGGCCTATGAGTGTGGTGTCATCTGCAAACTTAAGGAGATTGACAGAGGGGTCTTTAGACGTGCAATCGTTGGTGTAGAGGGAGAAGAGCAATGGGGAGAGAACACAACCCTGAGGAGATCCAGTGCTGGTTATACGGGTGCTGGATGTGTATTATCCCAGCCTCACTAGCTGTGCCTGTCTGTCAGGAAAGATTTGCTTTTTTTTTTTTAAGTTTGTTTTTTTTTTCCCCCCCCCCCCACTGACCGCCGGAGGTGGGCACGGAGAGCTGAGATAGTTTGGGCAGGAGGCGGTTTGGGATGATAGTGTTAAAGGCCGTGCTGAAGTCCACGAACAGGATCCTCAAATAAGTTCCTGGTCTGTCTAGATGTTGCAGAACAAAATGCAGTCCCATGTTTACTGCATCGACCACAGACCTGTTTGCTCTGTAGGCAAAACTGAAGAGGATCCAGCAAGGGTCCAGTGATGTCCTTCAGGTGGGCCAGCACCAGTTTTTTAAATGACTTCATGACCACAGACGTTAGGGCCACAGGTCTGTATTCATTAAGTCCAGTAATTTTGGGTTTATTTGGGACGGGGATGATGGTGGAACGTTTGAAGCACGCAGGGACTTTGCACAGCTCCAGTGATCTGTAGAAGATCTGTGAGAAGATGGGGACCAGTTGGTCAGCGGTCAGACAGGGATTTCCGACAGACTGGTGTAAAACAATCTGGACCTGGTTCAATCGTCTTCGATGATCGAATGAAGGCCTGTTGAGGGAGAGGGGTTTTTTCAAACCGCAGTTCGAACTCGTTCAGATCGTCTGCCAGGTGTTGATTATCCGCAGTGCTGGGGGATGGTGTCTTGTAATTGGTTATTTCTTTTAGACTTTTTCACACTGATGCCGAGTCGCTGGAAGAGAATTTAATCTTTATTTTTTTCAGAATAATTCCTCTTTGTCACTCTGATCTCCTTTTCCATTGTGTATTTAGCCTGTTTATACAAGATGTTGTCCCCTTCCTGTAAGCATCTTTTTTGGCCTGACGAAGCTGTCTGAGTTTGCAGTGAACCATGGTTTGTAGTTGTTGTAAGTTAAATGAGTCCTGGTAAGAATGCACATATCTTCACAGAAACTGAAATAAGATGTTACAGTCTCTGTGAGCTAGTCCAGATCGGTGGCAGCAGCTTCAAAAAACACTCCAATCAGTACAGTCAAAACAGGCTTGTAAATCCTGCTCTGCTTCATAAGTCCATCTTTTTACAGTCCTTAATACAGGTTTAGCTGATTTCAGTTTCTGCCAGTAGGTCGGTATAAGATGAACCAAACAGTGATCCGAGAGCCCCAAAGCTGCCCATGGGACACAGTGATATGCATCCTTTGTTGTGGTGTAACAGTGGTCCAATATATTACTGTCTCTGGTGGAACATGTAATGTGCTGCTTGTATTTTGGCAGTTCCACGGGAGAGATTGCGTGATTAAGTCCCGAGAATGATTTTTTAAAAATTGTTGTTGTTGTTGTTCTGTGTCTGTGATCAGATCAGTGAGTTTCTGTAAAGCTGAGCTCTCGTGTGCTTGCGGAGGGATGTAAATAGAATGAATGAGTGAAACTCCCGCGGCGAGTAGAACGGTTTGCAATTAATGAAGAGCACTTCTAGATCTGAACAGAACATCTTCTTTAACACAGTTACATCTATACACCACCTCTCACTGATGTAAAAGCATGTCCCGCCACCGCACGATTTCCCCATTGATTCTGCGTCGCAATCCGCTCTGAACAGCTGGAAGCCCATGGCCCACAAGAATCAAAGCACTGTCTGGACTACTGCGAGTTTTTCAGCCAGGTTTCCGTGAAACACAGAGCAGCAGAGTTTGAAAAGTCCTTATTTGTCTGGGAGAGCAGAAGTAGTTCGTCTGTTTTGTTGGGTAGAGAGTGGAGGTTTGCCATATGGATGCTAGGCAACGGCGTTCTGACTCCGCGCTGTCTGAGCTTCACGAGCGAGCCGGCTCGCTTCCCCCGTCTGCGCATCCCGAAGCGCTTAATCAGCGCAGCAGCTCCCCAGACAACAATGTCCAGCAAAACATCCGAAAACCGGTGAAATATCGGGTGGTATGTACTTCCTAATGTCCAGCAGTTCGTCTCTGGTGAAACTTATTGCAGGGATATAACTAAAGACAGGAAAAACTAACAAAAAAAAAACATTAAAAACAATGCGTGAGAGCACGCCACGGGGCAAGCCCTCAGGGCTGGCGCAATCTTGAGCATCTAATCACGATAGGTGATGACAGTGAGGATAGTAGATGGTAGTGATAGGATGACAGTGATACCAGTGACGATAGTGATGGCGTGATAAATAGTGAACGATGTGGATAAACATGACGATTTCCAGTGATGGTAGTGCGATAGTGATGACAGGTGATAACAGTGACGATAGTGCAGGTGTAGGTGTTAGTATTGGTAGTGGACGATCGTGATGACCCGTTGATAACGTTGGGGTAGTGACGATAGTGACGCTAGTGATGTTAGTGGCACGATAGTGCTGACAGTGATAAACAGTGATGTAGTTAGTGAGGTAGTGCGGAAAAAACGGGGGGGGGGGGGATGTTTTAAGTGATTTGACAGTGATAAACAGTGACGATAGTGATGGTAGTAATGGTAGTGACGATAGTGATGGTAGAGATGACAGTGATAACAGTGACGATAGTGATGGCAGTGACGACAGTGATGATAGTGATAACAGTGACGATAGTGATGGTAGTAATGGTAGTGACGTTAGTGATAACAGTGACGATAGTGACGGTAGTGATGACAGTGATGGTAGTGATGGTAGTGATGGTAGTGACGATAGTGATGACAGTGACGATAGTGATGACAGTGACGATAGTGATGACAGTGATGTTTGTCATGGTAGTGATGATAGTGACAGTAGTGACGGTAGTGATGACAGTGATGGTAGTGATGGTAGTGATGGTAGCGATTATAATGATGATAGTGATGGTAGTGATGATAGTGACAGTAGTGGGGATTTTTTTCGGGCAATGATGATAGTGACAGTAGTGATGATAGTGACGGTAGTGATGACAGTGATGTTTGTCATGGTAGTGATGATAGTGACAGTAGTGACGGTAGTGATGACAGTGATGTTTGTCATGGTAGTGATGATAGTGACAGTAGTGACGGTAGTGATGATAGTGACAGTAGTGACGATAGTGACGGTAGTGATGACAGTGATGTTTGTCATGGTAGTGATGATAGTGACAGTAGTGATGATAGTGACAGTAGTGACGGCAGTGATGATAGTCATGGTAGTGATGGTAGCTGAGCGTGCAGTGAACGCATGTGTGTCGGTCGTGTCTCTCACCGCTCGTGGATGAGCTTGAGCTGCAGTGTCTGCTGCTCCTGAACGCTGGCCAGCAGCTTCCTGAGGAGCTCACACTGCTGCGTCACATGGGCGTCCTTCATTTCCTGTTCCTCTGTGCTGTGACAGTTGATCATCTCTGACCACTCTTTAGTGTGCTGCGCCACCATGTCCTTCACCTGAGAGGGAGGAACACCAGCACAACAGACACGCTTGCTGACAAACTCTATTGTGAATAAAAACCATTCAAACACAGACGACTGGGGTTTCCATCAGTACATCAGCGGTCAATCATGACTTCAGAAAGATCTAAAGCACAGGATCTAGACTGATGCATAACTAGAAATATCTACAACATTTAGGATATGATTAACTGCCAATCAAATCCGATCAATCAAAAGTAATTTTGTTTCTGTTAGATGTCATTTAAAACAATTACATTGGCAGGAGCTCCAGTGACATTTTCACAGTGGTTTTGCATGCGCTCAAGTTTTGCTCAGAATTCAGGTAATGCACTTGAAAACGAACATGTGAATCACACTGTAAAGTTTAAGTTTCATATAAACATAACTTTCAAAAACTGAAATCAGTTCGGAATTATTAGTGCATGTAAACAAATCTACTGAAGCGTATTCTTATACTGATTCCTGCAAAAGTGCTAAAGCCAGTCAGAACAGAGCATGTGATTATGTCATTGTTGTGTGTTATATGGCCAAATGCTGCACGGGCGAGAAAGTTATAAGACACAAAGCATGATGGGATTTTCTTCCGTACCTTTTCTTTATGGTCTGTCGTGAGCATCTCAACCTTTATGGCCGTCTCCTTCTTTAACTCGGAGCAGTTGTTTTCACTAAAACAGAGAACAATAACATCAGGACTGATTGACTGAGATGATGTTTCCCATCATGCTTCACTCACCCTCTCTTCTTGATGGCCTTCTCCAGCAGCTTCTCCAGCGTGAACTTCTCCTTGTCATGCTGAGCCACTATTTTGTCCACCTGCGTGCAGTGTGATTTCTGCATGGCGTTGTGTTCCTGCGAGCAGAAGACGCGTTCATCATTTCATCGGCGGACAGGAATCCTTCCAGAAAGAAACAGCGTTCTAATGATGGTCTGACAGTGTCACTGACCTTAGTGTGTCGTTTCTTTAGTGTGTTCAGTTCCTTCTGCTGCTTCTTCATCAGTTTAATGAAGGTCTAGAGAAAAGAGATTTGTGGGATTTACGAGATTTATTCTTTCAAAAAAGACACTTTACAATCAGCGAAACTACAAAGAGTGAAATGCAGAACTCAAAACGAATCAGTGAATCCTGAACAAACTGACTAACAATAATGAATCAGACTTTATGTTTTGATTATTGACATCGTGACAAGAACCCAATAATGCAGCATTTCATCACCAGCACTGGGGCAAAATAATCCAATACTGTGTATATGAATGTTTTACCTTCATCTGCTTCAAATCTTCAACGTTCACCTGATTCACAATGGCAGAATTATCTGGAAACAGAAGAAACAAACAACTTCAATGATGCAAATTGTATTGTCATACTTGCTGATTATTCATAACCTTCATGAACTAATTTTAAATATTCAAATATACTGTCTCTTTAGCTTTGTGTTATATTGTGATGGTGCGTGTGTGTGAGAGAGAGAGTGTGTGTGTGTACGTGCATGTGTGTGCGTATACAACCGTTTGTTCTCGCTGACGTTGTTCTGTGTGGCGTTCACCTCGGAGCTGCTCTGCGGCGTCACGTTAGTCTTCACCTGATTCACTTTTCCCTTCTTATCGCTCTTGCAGTTTTCATTGGGAACGTCTGCGATGTCACTCTGCACCGCCAAAACAAACACACGTCAGGACACACACACACACACACACACACACACACCACTCTCGCACACACACTCGCACGTTGGTGCAACACACACACTCCGCACACACATATCGCACGTGCACAACACACTCCGCACATACACACACAGCACACACACACTCTTTCACACATCACAACACACACAAATTGGCACAATTGAAACACACACCACAACACACACACACACACACACTCACATGGACACACACACACACACACACGTCTGGTTTGCTATCCTTGTGGGGACTCTCCATAGGCGTAATGGTTTTTATACTGTACAAACTGTATTTTCTATCACCCTACACCAACCCTACCCCTAAACCTACCCCTCACAGGAGACTTTGTGCATTTTTACTTTCTCAAAAAAACTCACTCTGTAAAATTTATAAGCTTCTTCTCCTTGTAATACCCGTCATACCCATGTTATTACACAAATTTGTGTCCTCATATGTCACAAAAACGTGCATACATACACACACACACCACACACACACACAAAAACACACTTCAGGGAATCAAACAATAACCGCACCGTTTCAATCCCGAGAGCTCGCATCTGGTCGGCACGTTTCTCTGCGATGGTGAGGAACTTCTTTGGATCAGAAAGAGCGTCAACGATGGCTGGAAAACACACAATCACACTGATATCAGCCGCCATGAGACAAAAATACATGAGATTTTGCTTATAAGTTAAATTCGCAACTTTGGATGGAAACACAGCTACTGTCAGTGAAGAACAGGTGCTGACTATACATGAACACGTGAGCGTGGTGAGTGTCTTTGGTTGAGTGAGTATGTGTGAGCTGTGGATGTGTTGTTGTGTGTCGTGCGCGTGAGTGTGTGTGAGTGAGTGTGTGAGTGTGTGTGCTTGTGAGTGAGTGTGTGTGCTTGTGAGTGAGAGTGTGTGCGCGTGCTTGTGTGTGTGTGCTTGAGTGAGTGTCGTGTGTATGTGTGAGGTGTGTTGGGGTGTGATGGTCTGTGGGACGTGGTGTGTGGGTGTGTATGTGCGTGAGTGTCGAGTGCGTGCGAGTGAGTGAGTTGAGGTGTGTGTGTGTGCGTGCGTGCGGGGATGCGAGTGAGTGTGAGTGTGGTTTGAGGACGTCGCGTGAGTGTGTGATGTGTGAGTGAGGTGTGAGTTGCTGGTGTTGTGTGTGGTGTGAGGTGTGTGTGTGTGTGTGTGTGTGTGGGAGTGAGTGTGCGTGTGTGTGTGAGTGAGTGTGAGGGTGTGTGTGAGTGAGTGCGGTGCGAGTGAGACGTGAGAGGAGAGGAGAGTGGGGAGTGTGAAGTCGTTGAGTGTGTGTTGTGTGTGGTGAGTGTGAGTGAGGTGACGTGTGTGTGTGAGGCGAGTGCGAGGGCGATGTGAGAGTGCGAGTGAGAGGAGAGAGTGAGAGTGAGAGGTGAGTCTGGGTGTGGGAGAGTGTGAGTGTGAGTGTGTGTGTGTGTGTGTGATCAACGCCGAAGCCGTCTGGCAAGTATGTCTGCAGGACGATGTTGCAGAAGTACGGGGGACAGCGCACAGTGGCTTGTTCCTCATTGCGCAGCGAGATGTGTCGGTAACCGGCCTGCAGTCCGTCCAGCGGCAGGATCCTCTGACCGATCAGCTTGTTGTTGTCGTCGTACACAGCGATGCGCAGCACGGCCAGATCCGGCAGAATCAGCTGACCACAAACCAGAGATCACATGATCAAGTCAGTCTGACCGCAGCTTCAGGATTGAAGCAGGGCAAACACAGAGGCATGATGGGATACGACACACGCCGCTCACCACATTAAACCCTCCACCGCTGTCTGTACAGGACCTTAGTGAAACCCCCACCGGACAACACAAACACACAGCAGTGAGCAGTAAATCAACACACTGATTCATGAAGCATCATCTCAGATCAGAGTTGAACTAGGGCTGGCCGATATGACCTAAAATCAAAACCTCGATTAATTGAACACTTCACCTCGATTATGATTACTGAACCATTATTTTATTTATTTATTTTTTGCCCTCATAGTTCATTAAAGGTTTGTACTGTAAATATAGCTACTCAACTATTAAAAGCGGGATATTTATTTTCTAATGAAAGAGTGCATTTCTTATCTTTCATATTTTTGCAAACAAAATAAATGAATATTGCCATGTCAAAAGTAGAAAATAAGCAGCATTTCTTGCAAACAACATACATTTTAAATATTGTCATGTGATCTCAGTGATCTTGTCCTGTCACTCTATATGTTTAAGTGTTTACTCTCGGTTCCTTCTGGCCATTCACACAGAACACATCTTTGTGTCTAAGACCGCGACACGCAGCGCTCAGGAATGTTTTTTGCCTACTCCGCCATGCTGCCGTCAAATACAAAAGTTACCTTGCCAACCTGCTACTGTAAGCAAAAGCTTGCAACGCGTGCTCCGGGGTCTTCTGATTGGTCCACTGTTTTGGAAATGACATTGATGAACTTCATTGCACTCTGCCAATGGGCTCGTTGGTTAGTGGATAAATTGGTTGCAGTTGGTCTATAATCTAAGACAAACTAGTTAAAATAATTCACAGAAGCAAATTTAGTACTTTAGTGCGTTTGTTAGGCCTATTCAGAACGAACTCAAGCAGCATATACTGGTAAATGTCAGTCAACATTCTTCTAACATTGTTATGACGTTTCTGACTTCGAGAGCCACTGTAGGGCTCCAGACTAACATTTGAGACACCGGCACCAGTGCTGCTAAGATCTTCAGAAGCTGGCTCCAGCAGCCGACAGTAAAGCACTTCATCACACATGTACATCTCGGAGAGGTCTATTTGAGGTCTGCATTTACATACGCAAGATGTATTTTTGAGAGTGTTTGCTCATCTGCAATATGTCTCGAAGACGTCTTCTGTCAGATGTCAAATAGACATTTATTAGAATGCATTCTGAGACGTTTATCGGATGCATTTCTGCCGCAAGTTGTTCCTGTAGTTTTACTGTTAAAGCCACGGTGAACGGTGGTGACGTGTGTTTGTTGAACAATGTTTTTCCTGGTTTCCACATCAGTGGCGTTTGTTCTGATATCTGTAGCTTTAACAGAATTCTGCTTCTCACAAGATTTCACAGAGATGTTACTGATTCTGAATTCGACTGCTTTCTTCACTGTATCTCCCAGCGCTGTGTATAACGGTGTCCCGTGATCGAGAGCAGATAAACGAGTAGCACGGATTCGTTCCGCTCAAACTGTTCGTTTGTCCCATGTAGCTCTTGTAAATCAGTCATGATGAGAACGCAAGGCTGTTCATGCCATTTTTGAAACCTTTCTTTGACTGAATGCGTGTTGCGATGACGTCACGGGACGCGTCTGAGCCCAAAATCTGCGGCAATTACAAAAATGTGCGAGCTCTTGCGAAAATTGCGGAGTTTGCTTGATTTTGCGATTAACTCCGCGATCACAGAATCCTGGAGGGGACATGTCTGTTAACAAATACACTGTGTTTTAAATTTGAAACATTTAACAGGTGTGCAGTATTATTTATATTATTGAATGATATGTTACATTACCATAAAATATAAAAAAGGTAGTTTACTTTGTATTGGAGCATTAAAAGTGGAAGCATATTTAATGTGGATATGCTAATGTCAGAGTCACATTACTTAATATTTGTCACAAATACAAATGTTTGAAATTTACATTTCATAATTCCTACAATAAACGTTATAATTTCTAACATAATAACATGTCACGGACGTACTTTGTTATCTGTCCTTATTTAACAGGACAGAGAACTACAGTAGACTACTCCTGCACATGACATTACTTTTTGCTTAATTTATAATAATTATTTATTAATTAGAACAGCCCAATTAATTCCTTCCTTGTGAGCACATTGTATTATTTCTTTCCCATTATTAAACAAGAAACGAATAAATAAAACCTGGCCACGGTTTAGCCAAAACAATGAAACTATAAATACTGGACAAATTAATAAAACGTCTAAGTTTAAACTCACAAGTTCTCTCATTATTCAACAAAGACATTATGTAACGAAATAGTATTTTGTAGAAATAGTACTAATAAAGGGGTACTAAAACTCTCAGCTGAAAATTTTCCAGACATCAGAAAATTAATAATAAACCTGTTTTATATTTTAGATTAGGGAAATACACATGCTTACGGACGTGACAAAAAATAGTTTTTGGGAGACAGCGTATTTTGTAGATGTTCTGTAATTTATAATGCACAAACCATAAGCAACAATATTTGGCAAATGGAGGTTTTTGTATTTCAGAGGAAAAATCAATGGGGACGCGACTATGGAAACGCGTATAAAATGCTTTAAAAACTTTAACATAGAAGTCGTAGTCGTTCGTTTAAGCCATTATTCAACTAATCGCACATTTATATTAAATCAACTATTAATCCATAATGAGCTTTAATATATTCCGCGCTCAAGCACACGCATAAAGTTTGCCACAAAGCACAGGCAAAAGTAGCCCAATGATTAAGAATGTATAGGAAAAGGAGACATTTTAATGATTTATTATTAATAAACTAATGTTTTCTAGTCGGCTGCGAGATGAAGTTTACAGTGCTGACTCTCATCTCCACAGTAGCCCGGACAAAATGCAACCTTGATACAGATTACATTATCAGGGAGTATTTGATTTTGTTTTGAATTGGTTCATTAAAATGTCGATATTTCAAGTTTGTATAGATATATTTTTCTTGTACTGTATGTGAGACAGCCACACAGAGTTTTGGTTCTTTTTTTGAGACGCGCTCCAGTTCACAGAGACGGCAGAAATCCTGTTTGTTTTCATTATTTTACAAAAGCACAACGTTTTGTTGTTATTTTGAGTTTACATAAATAAAATCAGTTTCAAACTGATGTGAAGTTGTTTCATTATCAGGAAAAAATGCAAGTGGTCGCGCGGGCGCCTCTGCCATGCATGAGCAAAAACACTTGAATATGGGCCATAAATATTGCACATTTATAGGTTAACTAGAGTTTGGAATCCGCATTAAAATAAATCTTCACCAGTCTACATCCGAGGCAGATGCAGTTATAACCTATAAATTGAAGGCTATTTGAGGTTTTAAAATGATCTAACGGACACATGCCGCTCCAATTCGCTGCATGATCATTAGTTGTTGTTGATCAAGATTAAACGGAAAGAAAAAAAACTTGTCACAGCATATTTCAGCAATGAGTGAAACGTTGGTTGTTGACCAAGATTAATCGGATGCTGAAATAATGTGTTCTGTCCTATATTCACCCAGTCAGACTTCCTTATCAAACACAATGCCTTGAGGAAATCTCAAATTGGATTCCTCCCAAAATGCCGCACATCTGATCACATTTTTACACTACAAACACTAATTGATAAATATGTACATCAAAACAAAAGCCAAATTTTCGCCTGTTTTATTGATTTCAAGAAAGCATTCGACTCAATCTGGCATGAAGGATTATTCCTAAAACTCATCGACAGCGGAATAGGAGGTAAATTCTATGATTTGATCAAATCCATGTACACAATCAGCCAATGTGCTGTTAAAATTGGAAACAAAAGAACAGAATTTTTTCTTCAGAGGCGTGGAGTGAGACAGGGCTGCAGTTTAAGCCCCACCCTCTTCAACATCTACATCAACCAATTAGCCAATGCTTTAGAACATGCTCCCATCCAAGGTCTCACTCTCCATGACACGGAGATAAAGTGTCTTCTTTACGCAGACGACCTGCTTCTCCTGTCGCCCACTAAAGAAGGGATTCAGGACCAGCTGAATCTGCAGGAGGATTACTGTCAGACCTCGGCCCTGACAGTAAACCTCCAAAAAACAAGTCATGATCTTCCAGAAACGCTCCAGACCTCAGGGACTAACACACACATTCACACCATCCCACAGAACCATTGAAACCACAAAAACATACACTTACCTCGGCCTAAAAATTACTCCAACAGGTAACTTTACTTTGGCTGTGAATGAGCTCAAAGAGAAACCTCAAAGGGCTTTCTATGCCATCAAAAGACCAATTAAAACTCGAATCACGATCCACTCTGGCTCACAAAACTTTCAAATCAAAATTGAACCAATTGTATTATATGGCCTGAAGTCTGGGGTTCCACTATAAAATTGATTTTTAACAACCTGGGGGAGAAAAAAAATCCAGTTGAAAAAATAAAAAATGCATTTAGATGTCTGTAAAAAGAATCTCCAAAGTCCAAAGAAAAAACACCAACAATAACGGAGCCGGGCAGGAACTTAGGGCCAAGACCCATAATTCTAAAAAATCCAAAAAGGAGCCATCAAATTCTGGAAACACCCTCAAAGACAGGACCCAGCACTACCATTATAAACGCCCTGAAGCACCAACGACGCTGAGCCTCACGAAGAGTCCCCTATTCAGTGCTGCTGAGACTGACCGAGACAGCCAGCCTCAGGAACCAATCACTCTCAACCATCGGCCCACACAGATCATTCAACACAAGAGAAAAAAAGTACATCACCCATGGACACACACCACAAAAACCAGAACAAGATTAGAAGGTTTTTCGGCACAAAATCGAGGGGATCCACCACGGCAAGCTACTGAGCACAGTGACTGATGTGAGACTCAGGAAACCTGACGATGGACAGACTAGCAGAGAGCACAGTTGTCTCACGACACAGACACAGACACAGCACAGACAAGACACAGACCACGACGCAATCACTCACTCACGCACTCACTCATCACATCATCTACTGAGCAACAGATCTGGTCTCACACACCACACACAGACAGACCCCAGACCAGACAACAGGACACAACAGACACGGACACAGACCACAGACACGGACTCACTCATCACTCACTCACTCACTGAGCACAGTCTGTCTCACAAACCCACACAGACACAGACACAGGGGGGACACACGCACACCCACACACACAAACACACACACAAACACACACACACACCCACACCCCACACAAATCAGACCTCACTCCACTCACTCAACTTAAAGACTCACTCACTCAGCGAGCACAGTCTGTCTGTAGAGACGGGCCGGCGCAGACAAACCTGGCTCTCTCGTGAGAATATTTATCTCAAAATAAACAAACTATTTCCCCAATTTAATAGTTGCACCCCAACCAAAAAACTTTGTTTCATTCTCGGCGAAAAAGCCAAATGGGCAAAAATATTGCTGCAAAATTAGGAGAATGGTGGCCATGGACAGATTTATATGTCCAGCAGTTGCTACAGGAAAATCATTATTATTATCATTTATTTGATTTATTTATTTTTTCCCTATATGTATCTTTGGGCATACATTACATTTCCATATTAGTTATATATTACATATTAGTTAAAATATATAAATAAATGTTAAGATGTTCTAATGTAAATGTTCAAATGTTAAACCATTCTCTTTGTTGTCTTAATGCTTTGGCAACACAAAATGCATTTTTGTCATGCCAATAAAGCATTTGAAGTGAATTGAGAGAGAGAGAGAGTGTGTGTTGGTGTGTGTGTTGGTGTGTGTGTGTTGTGTGTGTGAGGGAGAGTGTTGTGAG
>JADLZN010003999.1:0-160655 GCA_018155175.1 Sinocyclocheilus anophthalmus | reverse complement strand
ACATTTGTACCATTTTTTTTCTTAAAAAGATTGAAAAGAGAGCTTAAACTGAACTGACACTCTCATCAGTGTTTTCTGCTTGAATTTGACCAATAGGAAGACTTCTATGCCGCAAACCGTCGTCATGAACACTCAAAATCATTGAGGAAACCCACAGCACTATTATATAAAAAAATTATATGATCAGTCATATCATGGTAACGTGTTTTTTCAATATTTTAATAAGTTAACCAATTTCAATTTAATTTTTAATAATACAAGATTTAACTCATTTTAGTCAGTTTAATATAATTTAAGCAAGGTTGAAATTGAAATGAGCAACTGAAATAAGTATCTTTACTCAATCTTGCTGTATTAATAAAATGCACGGTCAAAATAAAAATAGGTTTAAGGTTGAAAAAGGAAACATGTTCCTCATTGAAAAAAAAGCATGCTTTTTTTGCATGCTTTTATTCACTAGCTAAAACTAAAACTATGATTTAAAAAAAATTGTTATTAGAGTAAAGACTTAGCTAAACTAAAATTAGAAATGTTGCCTTAGAAAGTAACTCAAATAAGTTTAAGTTAAAGCACTAAAATTCTGTCACTAAAATTATAAGTGGAAATAAAACTAAAGTAAAGTAAAGTAAAGTAAGTAAAGTAAAACTGAAAAAAGAGAAACATAAACAGACATATTTAAAACGAGAAACATGCACTAAATAAAAAACTGTAAAAAAAAGCTCAAAAGTTGGAAGGAAAACATAATAGTATAAAATATGAAGGTATATAAATAAATACTACAATTCAGCACTGTATGAGATCAAAACGAGATCTTGAACAGAATTTTTTAGATGTACAGAGATGCTATGGAAGTGCAAAAGTGCATGCCGATCATTCTTGAAGTAGGAGTGGATGGGGATCTTTACTTTCCTGGAAGATTTTATTGTAAATGTGATTCTTTTTTCTTTTTTTTTTGAGATGACTTCCTCCATCAGGTCTTTAAAAGGGAACGTGCTGTGATCATTGGTCAGAACTCATTCATGAGCATCATCATGTCTGTCTCTTCTCTGCTCTCAGCTCTGCTGCTGCTGGCATCCTCAGCTTCAGCCTCACACTTCTATGGAGGATCAATGACGTTCAACCCGATAAAGAATCCTGATGGTTCCTATAGGGTGAGACCTGTATTATATTTCTTCAGTCATGGGTACTTTTTATGAGGATTTTTATTAAAACTAACTAAAATTATACAGTGCATACACTACAGGTCAAATGTTTGGAATAATCAGACAGTAGCTATGCCAACTTAATTTTGAGAAATTACTTACATCTGTATTTTTTCAGGTGGATATCCGCTTCAAGGAGGCCTATCATAGCTGTTATGCAACTGACTCCTGGACGTGCAGGTCTGGAAACTGTGGCAGTAGAACCTCTTTTGTGGGTGGTCGTGTGGACAGCAGTCCCAATGGTGGTAGCTGGTGCCAGACTGAGGCAGTGATGAAAAGAATCGTCTCCAACAACAGCCCATTTCAGCTGCAGTACGCAAAATTAGAGGAATTCGATTAATCTAATTAACCATAATATAATAGCACTGTAGATAATCTAAAATGTGTTTATTATAAATGAAATGCATGTGTCAACAGACAAAGTAGTTGCTGCTGGATCGCTACCACATATAACATATATGGTGGAAACTGGGGACTTATCACACATATTGACCTCGGAGAAAGATCTGACACCTCTAAACCCAACAGATCTCCAGTCGCCACCACACTTCCCATTGTAAGGTAAAATCAGTTTGTCTTCATCAAAAGATTTTTGTGTGCACTAAAACTTCTCTTTTTCCATCTGCTTCTTAAAGTAATGTACAACCACCATTCATTTGATTTAAAAAAATTTGAACCTAAACCTAAAAATCTATTTCATGTCCAATTTATACTTTTAGGGATTAAAAAGAAATTTAAGACCATTTAAAGAAAATTCTGATCTCCCATTAATCGACAGAATGTTAGAATGTTCAGCATTCATAATGTAACTAACATATTACAATGATGTTAGTGTAATATTTAAAAAAAAAAAATTATTTGTATATTACATATTTTATATATTTTCATAAATTATAATTTGTTCCATTCCATTATATTACTATTGTATTAGTAGTAGTATTAGTATAGCAAAAAAAAGTTTTTGCTTTTCTTTTATTCTTTCTTTCTTTCCTATTTATTTATCTTATTTTTTTATTCAAGATGTATAAATCTATTTTCATTTACCTTACCATTTTTATTGATTATAATCAAGTAAAATTCACTCTAGGACCAGCTAGTGTAAAGTAATTGCAAAGACAATTTACAAAAGTGTAAAAGTCAGTTCTGAGAAAAGGTCTAGCATTTGAATTGGTATTTTGCTATGTGCGCAATAGCATTTCCACTTTTTAAAAGTCTCTTGATGTTCTAAGTCAGGCAGTCTTCAACTAAAATTGCTTGAGGTTCAGTAATGAACCCTCCTCACCAGCCGAGGTCCAGGCAATTATATCCCTAAAAACATGAATTGATGGTTTTTGCCAGACCAGGTTTCAGTATCAAAGTATCAGCAGGATATTTAATTTAATAATAATTTATGCATTTAGCAGACGCTTTTATCCAAAGCAACTTACAGTGCATACAGGGTATAAATTATTATTTTTTACCCAGTATGTGTGTTCCCTGGGAATCAAACCCACAACCTTTTGTACTGCTCACACAATGCTCTACCACTGAGCCACATGAACATTTTTAAGACCTTTTCTTCAGATCTACACAAATGAATTTTTTTGAAAGACAAATTGATCAATTAATCAACTTTGTAAAAGAAAAGGAGTCAAAAGTACAATTATTATATTAATTTAAACAATTATTATCAATTGATTATTATATTAATTCAATAACATATAACTATATTTGACTGGCTTAATTTTTTTATTTTTATAATGCATTATCTTCTTATCGATCCACCAGTGCACATTTACAACTATGTGTGTCTGCTGCGTAAAAACATGGGTTGATTTTCACAATGGTCTGAACAAAAACAGCAGACAGGCTTATTGAAAAAACTAATTCATACTCTGCCATTAGGTGGTGCTATTGGAACGGCAGAAATATAGCCGTTTCCCCGGTAACAGCTGTACACAAAACAGCGCAGCACCTAACTTTGAAATGTGCGGCACTCATATTTATTCAATAAAATCACAGCCTTTTGAAGTTTAATCGTAACATTAAGCTATATCGAAATTCTTGTCTTTCTGTCCCCAAATTTAAGACCTCCTGAAATCATAATTAAGACTTGTACCATTTAAGATTTTTATGACCTTTTATTTGATACAACAAAATTTAAGACTTTTTAAGGACCCATCAACTTTCCTAATTTTTGAGAATGCCATTGTTTTTCACTCACTGAAAGTTTCATCTCTCTTCACCGCACGTCTGACTGTAGCAACAGTTAACCATATTAGCAACCGTGGTGCCGTAGGACCCAAACGGATCTACTGAGCTGACCTTGATGTGCTTGATATAAATTAGATTTTGTTAGAAAATAGCGTCTGGCATTTATTATTTCATTATGTCAAAAGGCTTCGCGGTCCGGATGGACGCATCTTGTAGGTCTAAGTACTTCTTGGAGCCTGTTTACCTATACACATTTCAAGATGACTGTTTTTGGATTGTTTCTAGAGTTCCTCAGAACTGCGCCAGGAACTACAATCTTTTGTCCTGTGATCCAGATAAAGACAAGGTCAGGTGTAGATATGGAATTTTATCTGCAAGTGAGTGTGGAATGTGCCACCAACCTGCAGGATTCACTTTGAACCAGGTGAGGAATAATGTATAACCATGTATGTTGCCATGGACAGCAGTGAAATATACAGTTAACTTTTTCCTTTCATTCTTTGACATGTTCTTGGCTGACTTGCTTGCTAATAATTAGTTTTTTTTTTGCTAATTTCTTTCTTCTTTCCAGAGCACCTGTACTCTGTCAAACGCTGTCAATGCTGCACGTGGTTTTTATGCATTTGAGCTGGTCATGGAGGACTATCCCACCCAGAACATAACTCTAAACTACACTGCCATGGCCCCGGCGGCCAGATCCCCCTTCGTTAATGCATCCAATCCACCATTGAGCAAAATACCTCTCCAATTTGCTGTAGAAGGTACCGTTCACTGCTGAAATCATTTTTTTAAATTGTGTTGTTCTGTATAACAACCGTTATTATTATGTTTATGTTTTAGTGGAGGCTCCTGCACCATCTTGCATCGAGGGTGAATATCTACCGCGTTTCGTCCACCCAACACCTCATCAGGGAGAACATCTACAGGCTCGTGTCAATCAAGAGCTAGAGATCAGAGTAAAGGCTACTGCAACCTTCTCAAGGTATGATGGAAATGTCTGATAACAGTAAACAATTTTCTCTGGACCAGGGGTGCCCAATCCTGCTCCTGGATGGCCAACATCCTGTAGAGTTTAGCTCCAAAACCCCCCCAGCTCAACACATTGTCTAAATTTCATAGTGAGAGTGAAGACATTGATTAGCTAGTTCAGGTGTGTTTAATTAAGGTTGGAGCCAAAATACTCCAGGAACAGGTTTGGACACTCCTGGACTAGGCGAGACTAGATCTTCAAACTACTTTCTGAGCTCAACCTACATCCTCAACTTTAACGATTCACACTTCCTTCTGAGATCAACTAGACTGAACTAGTTCTTCAACATAATTTTCCTCAGAGCACAAACTGGATTAATCTAGATCAGGAATGTTCAATCCTGCTCCTGGAGAGCCAACGTCCTGCAGCTTTTAGCTCCAACCAGCTCCAACACACCTGCCTGGAAGTTTCTAATAAGGGTTGGAGCTAAACTCTGCAGGCCAGTAAGACCCAGAAACAGGTTCGTACAATTTTACAACAAAGATTGGAAAAACCCGTCCAAAACATTCTCTGCCAAAAGAATGTAATATAATTATATTGTCATGTTGACCAAGGTTGAAAGGGACCATTTTTATTGTGGGCAGTGGGAGGCCTTGGAGTCAAAAAGGCAAAAAACTGCGGATCTAGATCTTCACTATAACTGGTTAATTTTAGTTCAATTTCTAAACCAATATATGTGCATCTTATTGGATGTTTTTTTTTTTCAGGATCTCTGATGTGGTCTTTAGTGGACCTCTGAACAGCACAAAGGAGACCACCACCACTGGGGAGTATGTGATCAACTGGACACCAACGTCAGATAATTTTGGCCAACATTTTCCAATTTGCTTCATTGCAGAGGGCCTAAATGGGTATGATTACACAGCGAGATTAATTCAATAAAAACATGCCATATCAAATGAAGCTGATTAATCTTCTTAATATTTTAGGTCTAGGAACTATCAATCTGAGATGAGGTGTGTAATTGTTGTGGTGGAGGCTGCAGGTAATTTACAGTGTTCATTGAAATTTGTCTTACTCTTAGATTTGATGGTTTACTTCCAACACAGGATCATTGTAAATATTTGACTCTGCCTAAATTTCTGCAAAACCTTTTTCATTGTAGCTGTGGGTTTATTGAACAGCACAGTGTCATTAATAAAACGAACCTGACCATAAACCTAGCTGATAGTGTTAACAAAAGCAAACCTTAGATGAGAACACATTTGCTAAAGCAACCATGCTATTTGAGATTGCGTCTACAAGTCTTTTGGCTCTTTTTTTTATGGAGTGCTGTGACTCATGTTTCACTCGACTTGTATCAGAGAGCTTTGCAACACAAATGCATCAGTTTCACATGCAGTGAAATGTATGTATATTCATGTATATGTTTGCAAAAGTCGGCAGCGTAAGGTATTTCCAATGAGCCTGGGTTGTTTAACTCTTTAATAGTCCTGTAGTGTCCTTGAAGTAAATGTATGTTTATACAACTGCATTCTTACAATTGTTCTGTATTTGTTCAAGGTCCAAGAGCACACGTGACCTGCACTAAGGACAAAATGTCAGTGTCAATAGAAAGAGCCACTATTTCGGGTATTCATGGAGATCACTTGCGGCTGAACAACAACGCTTCCTGTGCAGTTTCTTCCAACAACACGCATGTGTTTACAACTTTCTCTCTAAACGGATGCGGTACTCAGATTGAAGTAAGGAGTTCAATCAGTTTTATTAGATATAAATAACAATAAAAGCTTTCACTGCATCTAAACTGCTTTTATATTTGTTTTTCTGTAGGAGACTGATGAACATCTCCTCTTCAAGAACACAATTGTTACCTTCGATAATCCAAACCACATCATAACCAGGAAAAACGTATTTGAAATTGAAGTTATGTGCAAGTACCAGAAAAAGAGCAGCATCACCACGATGTTTGATGCTCACAGGCCTGCGGTCAACTTCACAGAGAGAGGCTTCGGCTCATTCAGCTATCAGTTTGAGTTTTTTCAGTCTAGTACCTTCAGTAACATAAGAAGTCCCAGCAGCTACCCACTGGATTACAACGTTGGAGACATGATCTTCATGGAGATCGCCCCTGTCAATGTCGTCCAAAACACTGAGGTCTTCGTTGAGTCCTGTGTAGCTACACCCTTTGATAATCCCAATTATCCCATCTCTTATCCCATCATCACAAATGGGTAAGAATCCAAAATCACTCAAATCTATAAAGCCATATGTTTTACACAATGACATTTCAATTTAAATAAGTCAGGTTTATGTGTGGCACGGAAACACAGAGTTTGATTGTCATATTCCAAATTAAGTCAGTATCATTTCTTGCAAAGTTGCAATTTAAAATTTATTTCAGTTAACAATTATATACAGTGTATACACACAGACACACACACACACACATTTATTGCAAATAACAAAAATAATTATGTTAGTTTTTAGTTTTTCCCACCACATTATCATGCTTAGACAGCACTGTCATTTTCCAACAAATTAATCCAATCCATTTTGTCAATTTATGTCAGATGCGGGGTTGATGAAACTGTTAAAATCTACTCAAGTCACCAGCCCAATGTCAAGTTCAGTATGGAGGCCTTCAAGTTTATTGGACAATATGACCAGGTAAGGATGGACCAAAAATAAATAAAAGCAAGCCTCATTTTACTGGAACAGAGAATGTGTTTTTTTGAATCGTCACTCTTTCTCTCTCTAGGTGTTTATCAGCTGCTAATGATGATAGGTCAAGCTGTGTGTGTGGTGTGTGTGTTTGTGTGTGGGTGTGTGTGTGTGGTGTATGGTGTGTGTGTGGTGGTGTGTGTGTGTGTGTGGTGGTTTGTGTGTGTGTGTGTGTGTGTAGTGTGTGTGTTGTGTTTGTGTGTGTGTGTGTGTGTGGTGTGGTGTGTACCCAAGCATTCACACACATACACCACCTACAACAGGTTCCATTGCCACTGAGGCAATGAGACCTGAACAAATGTTCTTTCATCAAAAGCAACACACACAGACGAATATCATATCCATTATTTTCCTCTATTCTGCTATCCTTTTTTTTTTCTCATCAAAATATATCAGTATCGATCCATGGACGAGAAGAGGGTTCTGTTATATCTCATTTTCATCAATAGATGAGGCTGGGGGAGAGGTGGGCAGCATAATAATGGCTCCCGTGGACGACAGCTCGTCCCAGGCAACAGCAGGACCTAGAAATCGTCCACAGCGACATGCAGAACGCCCGCTGCTCGAAGCGCATGGTCATGAATACATCAGCGCACATATTCTCTCATACCTGACACCCACTGCATATAATAATAGACTGCACAGAGCGTGCATGCAGAAAGACATTAGCGGATGCTTCACACAGGCACAGCATGTAGGAGAAAGAGATGTGACGTCGTTTACCTTCATTTAACTTTAGTCATTTATAGGGTGAACTGTCATAAATCACAACACGATACTTTGATATTCAATACTCCTGCTCTTTCTTTCAAAGTTTTGGTGTCTTTGTCAAATCTAGCACAGTCTTAGACATTGTTGAAATGTTTTTTTAACCCTCATGTTGCGAGTCATTTGAATTGAGTTTTTCAATAATTTCTAGTTAATGTTATCTCATGGAATGAAACTGAATAAAATGACTTATTCACACAGGTCTGACGCTGCTATATTATTACCAAATATTGGATTCAATCCTTTATCAACTTGTTTTCTTTCCATTAGCCCAGGCTTTGTTTTTTTTCTTTTTGGAACTGATTGATTGAATGCAAAACCTGTGCTAATTGCAAGAAAAGAAGGTGACAAAAAGAGTGAACACAAGTTTTGGTGATAGTGTAGCATAGTTAGAGATTTATAAGCAAACAAGTTAGGTTAAGGATTTTCAGCAGGCCGCAAAAGAACAAATAAGTTAACATATGTGCTATTTTTAGATAATTTATTTATAAATCTCACAGACAAGATGTTTAACCTTAGAATGCATGCCCCCAACAAGCCTGCACTCAGTCATAAAGGGGGTTGAAATAACTCATTGTTTCGTTTATTTAAAACACTATAAAATACATTCATGTATCTTGTATATATACCATATATCATGTATCAGACCACCAAGGAAGGAAGTCGTGGCCTAATGGTTAGAGAAACGGACTCGTAACCCAAAGGTTGTGGGTTCTAGTCTCGTACTGGCAGGGATTGTAGGAGGGGGGAGTGAATGTACAGCACTCTCTCCCCCTTCAATACCATGACTGAGGCGGGGGGGTCTGGGGCTGCCCTTGAGCAAGGCACTGAACCCCCCACTGCTCCCCGGGTGCCGCAGCATATGGCTGCCCACTGCTCCGGTGTGTGTGTGTTCACTGCTGTGTGTGTGCACTTGGATGGGTTAAATGCAGAGCATAAATTCCAAGTATGGGTCACCATACTGGGCCACATGTCACGTCACATCACACATAACCAGCAGCCATGCCAGCACCACAAACATTCTTTTGTTGGGAAAGCTGTATTGTCAATTGAACAACTCCATCTTTGCACCACAAATAACTAAAAGGACTTTAATGGTTTTAATTGTCAAAAAGTCTGCAGTGTAAAAAAAAAAAAAACTCTGAGAGATTGCATGTACCTGAAACATGCATATAGACAGCTGATCAGCCTTACAGTGTGCATTGTGTGTCTTTTTTTCCCAGTTTAGAGACGTAGCAGTTGTGAGATGCACAAGGGAAACATATGGCATTTCATTATAGAGCCAAAGCATAGTGTGTACAATATGCTTGAAGATGGCCCGCTACATCTTCATCTACGAGAACAGAGGGATACGCTCCACAGAGTTGCACAGAGATCTAGCTTATATGCCTTCCCACTCCGAGCACGCATACTGCTCTGATTGAGTGTATTTTGGTTGTGTGACGCTTCTTTCGACTGTCCTGCTGTGACTTCAGAAATATCTAGGGTAAATCTCAGCTGGTGTGTGAACAGCTGGTCTTCTTGCATGAGTTGAATCGAAGGTGATAGAAACTATAATAATAATAATAATAATATGAAGGCTGTCAATTGTTATTATTATTTATTTATTTATTATTATTATTAATTCATGACAGGTTGATAAATCCCATATGTAAATATTTGCTGAGAAATCCCTCCAGAAGAAGATCATATTTTATGTCAAACTAAAGCATTACAAAGACGAAACGTGGTTCAAAAGTCAATTTTCTTTATTTTTTTTCTTTATCTCTTTATTTCTTCTGATTAGCCATAATCGTTAATTCTCCTGCTATTTACAATTCCAACTATTTTGCAATAGTTTCTGTCATTCTGTCTATGGTACAGTAGGTGCTTGTGTTCTTATATTTCAGCCTCAGTGTTTATTTGCATTGTTTTTCATACTATAATTTTTATTTATACACTGCGACATGTTAAAACCAGTTCAGCTTTAAAGAAAAGAAGACTGGGTGTCTATATATATACTTTACGTTGGGGGCATGATTAATTGCATCCATTTCGTTATAATTAATCACACCAAATTAACTATTAAATTGACTGTTAAATTAAAAGCCCTTAATAACATCATATTTGATGGGTCGACAACACAAACATCAGTAAGTATAGTAATATTAGATTTCTTCTACTTCTTCTTTATATTAAGTTTCACCCCATTAGACATCCTATTAACCTTTTCTGCCATTGGGTCATTAATCACGCTATTATTAACAATGTTTAGAGTGTATAGAAATACTTCCATAAACTACAAACTACTGTAGGTGTATAATTTGTTACAGAGCTGCAACGGTACTGCATACAAGGAATGAATAATATAAAATGATACTACAACTTATTATTCACATACTTGTCTGTTAAAAGGAAATGCATTGGAATAGTTATTGTTTATTTTGTTTTATTCAGCTGTGAAGAAAGCAGATTTTAGACTGAATAAGTCCCAGTCTTAAGGCTCGTTCACACTAAGAACGATAACTATGAAGATAACTATATTAGCGTCCGCATATCGTCTGTTTATTCCAAGCGCACGCTCGTCTGCCACTTTAAATTCTCCTGCTCGTCATAGCAGGATTGATTCTGATTGGCTGTCAATTTTTTTTTATTGTTCATCAGCTGGAAAAATCGTTCTGAAAGTGATTCCAACTATATCGTTTCTCTGTGCCTTTATCGTTAGTTGTGGTGTGGACTCTGTTATTCTTTATTATTGAGAAAGATTTTTTTGCACTGTATCTTTAACGTTATCTTTATAGTATCGTCCTTGGTGTGAACAGGCCTTAAACTTAGCAAACACATTCTGCTGCTGCTGATGTTTAATAAATAGGAAGCCTTTTTTTCTTAGCAGAGAAGATTAGAGGCTTCACACTTCTCTCAGTAGTCATCAAGGGGCTGTCATTTCTTCCCCTGACCAATGCACACAAATCAACAAAAAAACCTCCCTCAGAGAAAAGACACAGTAAGACAGAAGCGCGAATTGCAGTCACTTACATCTCAGTCGCTCTGAGCTTCCAGTGCCTTTCAAGTTCTGGCCCCTGCCATGAAACAGAGAAGCAACCTCAAATGTAGATGTGACAAGAGGATGAAAAAGTATTCAGGCCATTCCAGGCCTTGCCCTCACGTCTCCTGCAGAATCCAGCCTGCACTGCTTCCTTCAGCCGACAATGTTATATATCTATATCTATATAGATATATATATATATAATATTATTTTTGTTATATATTTCGTGAAAACTATTTATTGCTAACACATGGTAGGAGGAAGTCAACAGAGGCAAGCTGTCCTTGGAAGGGGAAAGAACAGCACCAGTAATTTAGGTTACAAAGGGGTTATAAAGCCATCAGCCATGGCTAGTCCTATATGAATTCCCCTGTTTTGGTGTCCCTTAGACCTCTGCTCTTGGGTTGGCCATGGTTCAGTGTCCACAAAAATCACATCAGATTGTGCAAAACTGTGCCACGCTAGCATTAAGAAGAGCAGTACTGTAATAGCCTACTGCTTATATTTTTGGCACCTCATTGGAAATTGTTGAATTGTTGTGGAAATGCTGGTCTATTTTCTAGGTTGGAACTGTCCATGGATCAAAAGGGATCAAGGAAGTATTCTAAAAGGAACAGGTTAATTGGATAATGTTTAGAACTGTGTTAAATTTTTGTGACAAAAGCATTTACATAAGAGAGATGTAAGAGCTACTGTAAATGAAATGGAAGTTGGCCTAAAGCATTTCTGGCACTTATTTGGTTTCAGGAAATGTTAGTGCGTGCTACTGAAATATCACCCTTAGTAATGCATTCGCTCCATCTCTTGAATTTAAACTCAACAACTAAAGATTACTTACAAATTGTAATCCATTACAGATTACTGATTACAGATTGATGAAAACTGTAGTTAGTTACGTAATCTAGGTTACTTATTGTAGGTAATGTATTATGACTTTTTAGATTACTTTTTATGTAACTTGTTTAAATTATATTAAAACATACCTATTGATATAAAAAAAAGCAAAGCGAAAGAAAATATATTACATTTTTTATATCAACATCATAAAATGCAATAACCATTACATTACACCAAGGTTTCCCAAACTGAGGTTCGTGAAGGAACTGCAGGGGGTTTGTGAGTTGATAAAAAGCTAAGAATTAAATCATAAAAATGATCTTAAGTCTTAAGTTGCTTGGGTATATTTTTAGCAATAGCCAAAAAAACATGGTATGGGTCAAAATTAGCGGCAAAAACATCTTAGGGTATTAGTTAATATGCATTGCTAAGAATTCATTTGGACAACTTTAAAGGTGATTTTCTCAATTTTTAGATTTTTTTTGCACCCTCAGATCCAGATTTTCAAATAGTAGTATCTCAGCCAAATATTGTCTATCCTAACAGACCATAAATCAATGGAAAGCTTATTTATTCAGATTTTAGATAGGTATAAATCTCAATTTCGAGAAATTGAACCTTATGACTGGTTTTGTGGTCCAGGGTCAGAAATGTAAAATAAATTATTAAAAAACTTGAACACTAAAAACAGAACAATTTAATTTGTTTACCTGCATGTCAACATTAAGCGACATCAAACTGTAAACATGTGGATGTCTGATTAAATTATTGAAATATTAACTTCCTCAGAGATATTTCAAGTAAATATCAAAGGGGTTTGGCTGACAAAAACGTTTGGGAATCCCTGCATTACATGAACAAACATGAAAACAGCAATGACATTACACACCCAAAGTCTTTCAGGTTTTAAATATTTTTGTCCAGACTTCCAGAATCAACAGGGGTCTCAGGGCTCAGTGATTGGACCATTTCTCTTCTCCATCTACATGTCATCATTAGGATCTGTCATTCAGAAACATGGCTTTTCCTATCACTGCTATGCTGATGACATTCAGCTCTACTTCTCATTCCAACCAGATGATCCGACGGTAGCTGTTCGCATTGCAGCCTGTCTGACAGACATCTCTGGCTGGATGAAGGACCATCACCTTCAACTCAACCTTGCGAAGACAGAACTGCTCGTGTTCTCAGCCAACCCAGCACTTTATCACAACTTCTCTATACAGTTAGGCTCATCAACCATAACTCCTTCAAGAACAGCCAGGAACCTTGGAGTTGTTATCGATGATCAGTTAAGCTTCACAGAACATATTGCTACAACGGCCTGGTCCTGAAGATTTGCCTTATACAACATTAGGACCCTTCCTATCAGAGCAGGCCACACAACTCCTTGTCCAAGCTCTTGTTCTCTCCAGACTGGACTATATTAATGCTCTTCCGGCATGCACTATCAAGCTTCTGCAAATGATCCAGAATGCATCAAGAGTGGTCTTCAACAAGCCGAAGAAAGCCCACGTCACACCTCTCTTCATCAGTTTGCACTGGCTGCCAATAGCTGCTCGCATCAAATTCAAGGTACTGATGTTTGCCTACAAGACAACAACTGGCGCTGCACCAATATACCTCTCGCTTGTTCAAACTTATGCACTCAGAGGCAGCATTCTGAAAAATCAAAAATGTTGTGGTGCCATCCCAAAAGAGGCACAAAATCACTCTCACAGATATTTTCCTGGACTGTTCCCAGCTGGTGGAACAACCTGCCTATGCCAATTTGAGCAGCTGAATCTTTAGACATTTTCAAAAAACATCTAAAGACACATCTTTTTCGTCAGCACCTGACCAATTAATGCTAGCATTTACCTATTCGTTTTTTTCTTTCTAATAATGACAACCCATTGTTCATCTACATCCGATTACTACAAAATATAAAAAGTATATTAATATATAAAAATAAAACAAAGAAGAAATGAATACATATGTTTATTGATGTAAATAATATAAATCTTAAATCCTCAAATGTAACCTAATTCCAACATTACCCAGAATGCAAAGAAAACCCCACCAGAGGGCTAAACTTCAAACTGAGGTTTTCTCTTATTTCATAAAATGTATTTAAATCCTACATAACTGCTTTAATTGAATATTAGCAGTTCATATTTACTGTATCTCACATATCAGCACCAGAATCTAATAGGTCTCTTTTTTTTCCTATCAGCCATGGACATTTGAGCTGGTCATAACTATAAGAAACACAAAATTGGAAAATATACCAGAAGCGACAGAAGCAGAAAGCCCAAAGAACACAGGGAGCCACACCGCAGCTTCTCATCTTTCCGTGTAAATGCCGTGGGCGATCAGGCCACGCTGGGAAAGATGCATTCCCGCAATTAAATCGGTACAATCTTAAACTGTCCTGCCGACTCCTCACTGCATTTCTGAATGATATCTCGCACTCAGCCAGAGGAGGAAACGGTTTGAGGTAACTGCCTGACAGACTGGAGGGGAGTAGGATTGAATTGTGTTTCACGATGTCGGCTAAACAGCTTCCAATACCAGTGTTATGGATAGATAGGGCTTTTTGTAGCGAAGCCACTGTCTGACAATCAACTCGTTAAGTTTCACAAGGCTTGGCTTTTCAACCGGCAGACCTTGTGTAGGCCTATGGTGGGCAGTACAGGATGCTTTACCGTTTTATAGTCATATCTGCCAAAGCAATAGCTATAATTTTACATAGAAGAGTGAAAATAAATGGCCTATTGGATTCAGGTCAAGATCAAACGCTCAACAAACTAGGCTCATTCACACACTGTCTGGATAATCCATCAGTTCCAGTACGAAAGAAGATTCCCAGTCACCTTGAATATTTCTATGTGAATGTCCTCAAAAGAAACTTGCTCACTCTTCTTCTTCAGAGCGCTGAAGGCTTTTCTTTCACCACATCTTCATAAAAAATAAGTAGAGAAGATTTGCTGGCCAAAGTTGCACAATAAACACAATTCTGAGATAAAAAAAGAAAAATAGCAAGAGAGAGAAAGAGTGCAGAGAGCAAAAAGCTGGTTCAACAGAAAAGCATGGCCTCATAAATCTCTCCTCTTTCCTTCTAAGGATCGATTGATTTGATAAACGTGGAAAAATATGGTGGTGCTAGTCACTTCTTCAAATCTGCCTGGTTTCACTGTAAGCACAGGGACTTTAAGTAGCTCTAGGAGGAGATGGTCTGGCTCAGAAAATGCCTTTATTGCATTAAAGTGAAACCTCAGTCACACATGCTAGCTAAAGGGCTTTGCTGTTTAGCTAAAGGGAGGGGTGTGCTTACATTACAACAGATGCATTTCGGCCTACATAGTGCTGTTTTGATCGCTGAGCTGCACTATGAATTTGAAAGCTTTGATATCGAGACCCCCGTGACGCAACCTTGTTTATTTATGGACAATTGTTTGAAATTGACCACTCAAGCAAATTTGTTTACCCTTATGTTGTTAAAATAAATGTTATGGTTTTTGTTTGAGGGTCCGCACCCCATATAATGGTTATTTTGAAACTAACCTGTTATTTTGCCATCACATTTATTTTTAATGTTCGTCTTACCTAGTCAAAGAGAGACAGATTTTATTGAAGCTGTATCCCTCAACTCTACCACAAGACCTAGGGCTGCGCTACTTCAAGATATTTTTTTTCCTTATAAAAACTGTTAATACAATTTAAAATGTGATTTAAAATTATATTTAATAATAATAACAATAATAAAAACTTTAGGTTTGTTGTGGCTATTTGTAGTGCTGCAAACATAAATAGCATATAACAACAACAACAACAACATAATAATAATTATTATTATTATATTATTATTTTTATATATTGTTGTTATTTTATTATATTGCTATTTTATGCTAATTTTCATGGTGACACTATTATAATAATATTTGTTATTTTTGCTTAAAGTTTCATCTTACAACAACAAAATAATATGTTAATCCATTATAATATAACAATAATACATAATAAAATATGGTTATTACTATAAAAATAAAACTACCAATACATTATTATTATTATTATTATTATTATTATTATTATTCAAAAGCATTATGCAAAATCACTACTAATACTAATACTACTACTACTAATAATAACAATAATAACTGGGTCAAAAAATATTAAGGAAACACCAGGGATAATGGTTGGGTTCAGTTTTAACAGCAAGCACACTTTTTAGAAATATACAGTTAAGAAAATGTAATTTAAATTAAAATTTTTATTTATAATTTAAAAATGGCAAACAGAACATAATGGTTAAAATACATTCTCTCAGAACACAGCGCACCCAATTTCTAGACAGAAATCCCCAGTGTCGCAACATACTAATACACGCTAAATACACCACACAAGGAAAATTAATGTTATGCTGTTTAGACGACTGTGGTATAGAGGATGGAAAATACATGAAAAACTAAGCAAAGGCATCTTTAATAAATGGCTGAGGCTCCAGAAATGTTAAATAAATGCGATACATAAAGAAGACGTGCAGAAATGTTTAATGTTTAACCTCAAGGTGAAGTGTGTAATTGCTTTGATGTTAAAATACCTTTTCCTGTCTCAGCTTAATGAGGACAGACAACAATTAATGCATCTTTCATTTATTTCATTAGTTAATTTCCCTCTGAAACACTCAGTGGTGCCTTCAAAAACACAAAGAAAGATAAATGTTTTAGTTTTACTAAATTATTTAGTAATATGTGATATAAAATACGTATAATGTGTATAATACACATATTTTCATGATTAGGAATACAAATGTAATTGTATTAAATTATTTAGTATTATAATGTGATATAAAATATGTATAATGTGTATAATACACATATTTTTATGATTAGGAATAAAAATTGATTTTTTTTTTTTTATTCTAATCAGGAACCAAATATAGTAGCCATTAAAGGTAACATCTAGATTTTAAATAACAGCTTACTGCAAGTCATTGAAAACAGCCATTTTTATTATTACTTTTGCAGTAGCACAGAAATTACACATTTCACTTTTAAATTATTAAACCACTTTGTATTCAAGAAGAAAATATGGCCTGAGGCAGGGAGAATCCTTCTCTTTCATAGCAATGATTCCAATTTCTTTTGTTTTGCAAGATTAGCATCTTTTCTTTAAGGCTACCTGTTGTCGGCTGTCATTAAAATCACTATCTAGGCCAGGGAGAGCTGTTTTATCTGCAGGGCTGTGGCACGTCGTTTTAATTAAAGCGTGTCGTCTCACTCCGGTAGAGGGAGGGGAGGCATAGTGACGACCATAATTAAAAATTGATCTGGGGCACTGCAGGAATGATGAAATCTTGGGAGGAGGGAAGAGGAGGTGTGGTTGATCAAAATGCAAACTCAACATTTTGACAGTCTGCAGCTTTGGGTGCTATATAAGTCAGTATGTATTCCATTCCAGAAACAGTAAAATCTGGATTAAAAAAATAATAAAAATCATTGTATGTTTTATGCATTGTTTTTCACACAAATACTATTGTTCACACGTTTGGGGTCTGTAAAATGTAATTATTTATTTTTTAATAATACTGAAAGAAGATTATTTTGTTGCTATTATTTGATCAAATATCACAATAATTTGTGAAATTGTATTACAAATTTAAAGTAATGTTTTTCGATTGAATATATTTAAATGTATTTTATTCCATGATACAAAACGTCTTGGTTACATATGTAACCCTCGTTCCCTTAGCGAGGGAATGGAGACGTCACATTGTGATCGACAAATTGGGATCTCGCTCCGAGAGACCAATCTACTTCGAGTGTAAACTAAACGAGCCAATGCACATTGGCATGCGATGATTGCATCAAGCTGCCGCTGATCACAGCATGAGCATAAAAAGTCAGCCGGTGCAACGCATACCAGCTTTTTCCCGAGGCGCCGAGCCGGTGACCCAGCCCATTCGCGGTGGTACAGCACGCGGCGACGGGACGTGACGTCTCCGTCCTCCAGGATGGGATTCAGGCTGCACCCTCTTTCCAGAATTCCAGCTGATCTGACTTTCAATGTATTTGGTGCCACAAATGTTGACTGTCTGATTGAACCTGCAAGCACAAGAAAAAAAAAAACATTATTTATTAAAGCAGTGTTTACGGAATTTGCTTCAACTGTCAAACTTGTTGGTGCTGTACGCACTTTGACGTTAATAAAAAAAAACTTGATATACTACATCTGAACGCACCTACAAGGAACGTACATAATTAGTTGATAATCCATCATATTCAAATTATTAAAGCTCAGTTTTTTACAATGCATTCTCAATCAGTAGAGCAAAGTGTTGAAATAATGGGTTTGATTCCAGGGGCAGTTCTACAGTGAGTGGATATCCGGGGCTTAGCCCAGAGACAGTAATGTATGTATCTGAATACACAGGATACACTTCAAATAAAATGTTTAAAAGGTACATTGGCTAAGTGGCTTAATTTTTAATTTTTAAAGAGACAAGTATAATTAATTATAATTTGCACTTACAAATTGCATAAATAATATTACAGTGTTTCCCACAGACTTTATTTGTGGCGGCATATATACATAGATATATATATATAATATATCAAAACTCATTCTCTGCCAGCAGGAGGCGCTGTGTGAGTGATAGAGATCGAGGTTTCCCCGGTAACGCTGTACACAAAGCAGAGCTCCACTCACAAACGCTGCATTATCAGACATTACAAGCAAGAAGAAATGAAAATGAGTTTCCTTCAGAAATCCGTCAAACTTTTTTTTATTTTATTTTTAATAAAATCATTTAATTGGAGATGCTTTTGATTATTAAAATGGAATGGAACCATTAAAAATGGAATCCAGAAAATAATGGAAAACAGAATTTGGTAAAGATAAAACTGTAAAGCTCAATTAATTAGACAGGCTTTTAGATTAAACCATTCATTTAACCATTAAACAGAGTATAGAAAAATTAAAACTGGAAAAAAGGAATTTCATAGGCCTATAATTATAATAATTGTTTTGTGGTAATAAAAATAGACCTAAGCAAACAATAGACTTTAAAATGACTTAAAATACATATATAATAGCAATGAGGCATTAATAATTAGTTCAAATAAAGTATCAAATGCAAGAAATCATATGGTTTTATTGAATAAAACCGTTAAAATACATAATGTATTATAAACAATAGAGCTAATGTACATTACGCATTACAACAAAGGCCTGCAGAGGGCGCCAACGGCCTGATGATTATTTTTACACATTACCGTGCGATCTAATACTTGTTTAATATTAACCAAGTACCATTTAATTCAAATGTCCACTTAATCTTTAATATTTGGCCTTTTCTTTAGGACAGAAATGCTATAGCCATTGTAATTAAATTAATATGTGGACATCAAAATGTGTAAACTCAGAGTGAGGGTTTGAGCTTTTATTTTGAAACCGTGATGTATTCTCCTGTGTTTGCGTAGATTTATAAATGATTTACCTTACAAATCTGATGAAATGGTGCACGTTGTGTTCCCAGATTCCCAGAACGTTATTATAAACCCAAACTCACAACAACATGAAGAGATGGAGTTGGAGCCACTCCACACATGTAAATGATAACAGTTACTGTGGAACTACTGTGAACGGAGCCGCATGTACATAACCTACACGCATGGAAATAATTAAAGCACATGTACTGTATTAGAACTGCATCGCATATAAATATTTAAATCGTAGCGTTTGTGAATTCACAATTATGCTTAATTATGCTTTTTAAATGGGTTTAATATATCATGCAGCCTTGGGAAACAGTCTAATAATCACTGATCAGTGCTAATAATGTGTTTTATGGATTCTCTTCCGTGAAATGCACCACTTCCGGTATTTAGCCGGTTAGTCGACGCGAGCAAAATGAAGTCGAGGATTTAAAAAAATCGAATAGTTGAATAAAATCGACGAATCGCGACAGCCCTACTTCCGTAATCGGGCCACCGAGTTTTGCCACCCCCCCCCAACCCCACCCAAGCAGGAAGCGACAGACCCCATTCCTCCTGACTGCACGACGAGGTCGCTAAGGCGTGGCCTGCGCCCCAATCGGCTCACACTCACGCTGGCGGGTCGGAGATCTGCACTAGAGTCGACGGGGCGGAAGCCTGAGGATATACGCGCATTCCGCCCAACGAGGAATCCATCGCAGCGCACCTCTGCCCCTCCTCTGCCTCCCTGGAGGCGGGTGCTACGCTGCCATCAAGGCCCTGCCGTCTGACCGCACACTTCACGGATAAAGTGTATGCCGCCTTAGGAGAAGCGATCTCGGCGCTGCACATGATGGCAGTGCTCCAAGTTTTTCAGGCACAGCTCCTGAAATCCCTGGACGAGGGTGGGGCGGATCCCGAGGCGTTTAAGGATCTATGCGCAGCGATGGATTTTGCACTTAGAGCCACAAAGAAGACGGCCCAGGCGATCGGACGGAACATGGGCTACATGGTGGTGCTCCACCGGCATCTGTGGCTGACACTCACTGAGCTTAAGGACGCGGACAGGAGGGCGTTGCTCAACACTCCTGTATCTCCATACAGTATCTCAACGCTCCTGTATCTCTGTATCTCTGTGGAGACGCAGTAGAGGCTATCGCGGAGCGCTTCTCAGAGGCACAGAAATGCTCCAAGGCGATGAGTCATTTTCTGCCGTGCCGAGCCCCCAGCACGTAGTAGATCCTCATCTGCTTCCAACCGGCTTACCCCCTCAATTGAAAGAGGAAATATAAAGATGCGAGTAGTAGCCTGTCGAAAGCTATTTTACTAATAAAAGTTTCCGTGCTGTGTTGTCGTTGTTGTGTGCACTAATGTGTGTGCATGCGTCTATGAAAGCAGCGTAGCCTAGGGTACTGCATATAGTTTTAGTTTAGCTATAAACCCGAGCCCGACCCGAACCCGAAGCTATTCATTAAACATTAACCCGATCCCGACCCGGGTCGGGTAGCAGACCTCTACCGGGGAGGCATGATGCTGTGGCCGAATGCCCGTCTGTATGCGTTCCCCCTCGCTGAAGATTTTGTCACAAGTGCTGCACAAAATCAGAGAGGAGAAGGCATCAGTGTTATTTGTCGATCCGTACTGGCCGAACAGGCCTTGGTTTCCCGATCTGCTGGAAATACTAACGGCTCCCCCGTGGCCAATCCCGCTGAGACAAGATCTCCTGTCACAGGCAGACGGCTTGGTATGGCACCCATACCCTGAATGGTGGAAACTTCAGGTGTGGATGGTGTGCGGAAACCGGTAAACCCGGGCTCGTTGTCTCGCCTCGTTACACGATTACGGAGGCGCGAGACCCTTCTACGAGATGCCTGTATGCCTGTAAATGGGCAGTATTTGAGAGATGGTGTGAATCGAATGGTCGGGACCTGGAAAACTGCCCCGTGTCTGACATTCAGAATTTTTTGCAACAACGAATGGATGGCGGCAGTATGCCCTCCACTCTTAAAGTTTATGTTGCAGCTATCTCAGCCTTTCACGGTGCTATCGACGGGCGCTCAGTGGGAAAACACGATCTAGTGATCAGATTTTTGAGAGGTGCGATAAGACCTTCTCGCCCTCCTACAGTGCCATGCTGGGATCTGGCTCTGGTGCTGGGGGCGCTAGCCCTCTCGCCCTTCAATCCACTTCAGACTGTCGGCTTGAGGGAGCTCTCGCTTAAAACCGTGCTGCTGCTTGCCCTTGCTTCGGTCAAGCGCGTAGGGGATTTGCTAGCACTCTCTGTGAATGCAGACTGCATGCAGTTTGGACCAGGTGATTGTAACGTCACGCTCAAGCCAAGATTGGGCTACATGCCTAAATCGCTCTCGACACCGTTCAGAGTGCAAGTGGTGGCGCTTCTTTTTCTGCTTTCACTCCAGAGTTGGAGACTTCCTTGGATGCCGCCCCGAATCAGGTGTTGTGTCCGGTGTGGGCTTTGCGAGTTTACATCGACCACACGGCTCAGTTTCGGCAATCTGAGCAGCTGTTTGTATGCTATGGAGGCAGCGACAAAGGGCATTTCTTGTCTCCAAAACAAAGGGCATCACTTATCGGTGGTTGACGCTATTGCCTTGGCATATTCCAGCCGGGGAATGGAATGTCCTATTGGTGTCAGAGCCCATTCGACGAGGGCGGTTGCCTCCTCGTGGGCGTGGACTAAGGGCGTTTCTATCAAAGATATTTGTATGGCGGCTGGATGGTCTTCGCAGAATACCTTCGCCAGATTCTACAATTTGGATGTGTGGTCATTAGCCTCACAGGTCCTGTCGGTGAGTACGACACATGGTTCTACCTGCAACCACTAGCCGTTTGACTGTGCTGGTGGTTTCGACTAGGTCGTGTAGGGGGATCGGGGGCGGGGCCATCATCATATTCAGAATGTGGCGCCCCGGATGTGGCCGTTCTCTATGTGTGTATATTGTTGTTAGTATTGTGCCCGGCCTTGCTGCTCACATGCTTCGTTGCACTATTATATTACATACTTGTATGCGTTTGCCATGACTATAATGTCTTAGCCTTGTATGGCGATGGCGCTGCATCTCTCTCTCAATAAGAGACCTGCCATCGGACATGGATTCTGAGTAACCTGTTTGGATCCCTAAGCGGGAATCTACATCCAATCCCCTCGAGGCATGTCGCAGGGTCGTATTTGATTGTTTGGGGATTTTTTTTTGTGTCTTGCAAGAACTGTTCATGTTAGCTCCGCCGAGGCTGAGCCTTTTTTTTGGCGTAGGCCGCCGTGTTCACTGCTCAGGTCTGCTGTGCTGTTGGTTCAGTCTGAAGATTCTGAGCTTATGCCGCCAATACGGCGCATTACATAGTGGCAGGGGCCCCGCCCCTATTCGCCGTCTTGGCTGGCATTGGCCAGTGAGAGCTGCAACTTCACTGGCATTGTGCAATAAAATTTTAGGTAGATTAGGAAGGAAGGGAGTCCCCAAGGCATTAACGCCATGTCTCGTTCCCGTCTCTCAGGGAACCAAGGTTACGACGTTTCGTTCTGCTTTTAGCGCATAAACATTAGACTATATCGAACTTTTCATATTGTTTTATCAAGGAACATTATATGGCAATAATTATTGTTTTGTTTTATCGCCCCATCCTTATCTATTATAAATGTTATGCATGTTATAAAAGAAATTCTACTCTGCATGTTGTTATAACGTTAAACTAAATATAGTTCAAATAATGTCAATGAAATCTCATAACAGCATGTGGTGCTAGTTCCATAAAACAAGACAAACTTTATTACATCATGATGCTTTGCCCTAAATTTGACACAACAGGGAGAAACTGATGAAAACATGAAACTGGGCTACAAAAACGGATTACCAACATACCAATTGTTCAGTAAACAAAAACACATGACAAAATGTAAATTAAAGTGCCATTTATTATAAAGAAATAAATAATACAAATATACTTTGCATGGAGTATTTACCAAAATCAGTTATACAATATATAAAATAAACACAGATCAAAATTACAATAAAGTATTTGCATTTTTGTTTGTGGAAAGGTGTCGTAGGTAAAGTGCTGAACTACACCTGTCATTATTATAACTTGTCGTGTCTGCTGAAAAGTTAGTAGTCCTTTTGATCCACCTGTTTTATTATTTATAACTCCACTTTTCTGAATTTTCATCTTCAAGGCTGTTAGTTAGTGTATTTGTAGGCTATTGAAGATTTCTTTTTACTCTTTCTGCCATTTAGATCGTTACGCCACTAGGTGGCGACAAGTAACTTTGTCATTGGTACAACATATAAGCCAATTCATTCAGAAACACTGATTCATTCCGGAACAAAACTCCACCTCTGCCTTCTGTATTAGATTTAGTTTTTTTTTCCCCCAGCTTTTTCCCCCAAACATTTTATTGAAAATGGAATTATCTGGCCATAGGATAGGCCTATACTTTCTACAGCCCAGTATGGGCCTTTATGCAATTCAAGTTAATTAGGGTGACCATACGTGCCATTTTCCCCAGGACGCGTCCTGGACAGGATTTGTTTTGGCTTTGTTTTCCTGTTTTCATGCTTGCTGAAGGTAATGATCGGAAAGTAGTTTGACCAATAAAATGCAAGCATTGTACATAATGGACCAATCATGGCGTGTGAGAAGGTGGGATCTGCGGTCAAAGCGACGCAATTACGCGTACATATTAGGTGTGTTCGACTTAAAAGCAGTGCAGGTCAAACCGATCAGTGTTTGACATCAAAGTACCTCGAGAGCGTTTCGAAAGCATAACCGTCTGTATGGTACTTTGATGTCATACACCGATTGGTCTGCACACGCAAACAGCCAAAACCTAGATATTTTAGGCAATATAGGAGTCCTGGCCAGGACGCGTCCGGGAAAAATGGCATGTATGGTCACCCTAAGTTAATGGTCTTTACCAGGGGTGCCCAAACTCGGTCCTGGAGGGCCAGTGTCCTGCAGAGTTAGCTCCAACTTGCTCCACTTAGCTGGTTCAGGGGTTACATTGGGGTTGGAGCTAAACTCTGCTGCCACCGGCCCTCCAGACCGAATTTGGGACCCTGGTCTTTACGAATCCGTCATCTGTCTGTTCATTTCTCTCTTTTCTCAGTGCTAGGCTTCTTCTGATCATTAGATGACGAGGTCCTTTTTGTTCACCATTTTACTGCAGTTTAGATTATCGCAGCAAAAATAAGGTTTTATCTTCAAATGTCTGTTTGCAATCGTGACCCGCACATATTCATATAAACCACATTTACGTACCTGCCCCATTTGTAAACAGAACTTAAAGTATTATATTCAGAAAGTGGTGGTTATTAACTATAAAAACAAAAAAGAGAAAGAAAAAAGCCCAATCTTTAGGTATTGCATGTTGATGATAGAAAAAAATTGGGATTTCAGCCAATGCACAGTATCTTCAAAAGTTATTTTCTTTTACACTGAGTATCCTTCCATTCCCTAATAGAAACAGGGGGACCGCCCTGCTAAGCATGGTGTCAAAAGTATTCACATTCATTACTCAGGTAGAAGTATAGATACTAGGGTTTAAAAAGACTTCTGTAGAAGTTGAAGTATCAACTCAAGCTTTTTACTCAAGTAAAAGTGCAAAAGTACTGGTTTCAAAACTACTTAAAGTATAAAAGTAAAAGTAATGTAAGGAAAAAAATGCCATTAAGGACAAAAGCTTAGGCCGCGCCACAGGGGCCTATTGTGCACTACCCCACCTCCTCAAAAAAACATTTTTCTAAAGGCCATAATGACTATGTTATATTAAAATGTTAATGTTGAAAAATGTGGGATGCACTAGACTACCTGTTTCAGCCGCATATATGCCCATTGAAAATGAACGCATTTTAGTACAAAGCAAATACATTAAAGAACCATATATGTGTACTACTGAGCATTAAAATGTGTTTCATGGAGCGGAAGATATGATGACTAGTTGCTTATAAGTATTGTAATGGTGCAAAAAGTCAAACTTCAGAGGCATGTCATCAATAACCTTTATTTGAATGTAAATGTACATCCAAGCTTAGCTGCAGGAATCTGTGAGGGCAACGGACAAGAAAATTGGTGTACCCAGGGCAGGCTTAGTAACAATTACCCTTGTATGGTTGTCTATATACAATAAACATTAGTGCTGTCAAAATGAATGATTAATCCAAGTGATTAATCAACAAATAAAAATAACTCATAATCCTGATACCTTCCCGGAATGTACTATGCTCAATTCTATAGCTAATGGCAACAATGTCACATTTAACTAGAAGATGCGTTGTCAATCGCAAACGCTAATTTATTCAAACGTCTCTCTGCCGAACTACCGACTGTAGTTTAATTTGCGGAGGACGAAGAGAAAGCACCCGTTTGATAAATGAGCCAGTAGTGGCGAAATAATAACTTTTAAGAAATAATCTTTTTTGAGTAACGACCCCAACACTGGCTATGTCCTTGCTGGAGTGTGACGTGATTTGTGTCATGTGCAGGTGCGATGGATCGCATACAAACCAATAGGGTGTCGGAATGGTATATGCTTATACTTCTCATCCAACCACAATCAAATTCACTCTATCCGGATGGCGCGATTTATCTGGATAGGTTTTTTTTTTAACGATGACAAGCCGGAATGAAATAGAAGTAACGAGGGTATTTTTAAAATGTAAGGAGTAGAAAGTACAGATAATTGCGTGAAAATGTAAGGAGTAGAAGTAAAAAGTCGGCTGAAAAATAATTACTCCAGTAAAGTATAGATACCCAAAATTTCTACTTAAGTAAGGTAACGAAGTATTTGTACTTCGTTACTTGACACCTCTGCTGCTAAGTGTCCAAAAGTCCTGTAAGTAGAACATTAAGTGTATTCTCCCTGTCCACAAATTTACTGCTGTCTGGCACAATGCGCTCAGGGTCAAATGTGTGATGAAGCACCATTAAAATGGTTGACTTGCTACCTACAGAGAGAGAAAAAATAGTCACTGTCAGCTTTTGAGTATATATGCAATCAGGGCCGTTTCTAGCCAATTTGACACACTAGGCGAAATCCCTATTGCCCCCCCACCCCCCACACCCTAAAAAATGTATATATATATATATATATTATATAGATAATTATTTTCAGGACACCAGTTGCTTGACACATTCAAATTGGTTGTCATAGTAACGACAGTGATTTGTGGAAATTCAGTGCATTGAGTTCCACAAATCAGAATGCATTATTTGTAAATTGACTGTCAAGATAAACATTTTGCACAATTTAGTATCTGTAATATCATCACTAGATGCCTGTATAGCCCTATGTAGCAATCCCTAGTGGCTAAGACATTGCACATAATTTACACATAAATCACACATAAATAAATTTTATTGCATACTATATACTATACTACTACATATTGTTTAGATATTATCAATGGCTACTTTTTTGTCTTTATCTTTTTTTTTGTTCAATTGTTTTGTTGTTGCTTCTTGAAACATTGATTTAAAGTGTCAGCTATTGCATTATTATTTCAGTCAAACCTATAAAACCCCTTTGTTACCCCAAACTACATATAAAAGCTTTATCAGTGGCATAAAAGTAACCAATGCAGCTACTTAATCATTTGCTACTCGGTAACGTCCCCTTTAAATAACGTGACGCTTTGCCCTCTATGACGTTGCTCCCATTAAGCTCTGTTGGAAGTGAATTAATTGATTCAGCATTTCGTCACCTCCGTAAGGAGGCATTTAACTCGACAAAGCGGTCTAATAAAGGATGCGTTGATCTCGTGAATTAGCAAATTTTACTATACAAATATTTTTTAATTGGATGTTAAAGTTTATATGGGAATATTACATGACACGCTGATCCTTTAACAATGCATTGGCGCAAAAAACGCACACCTTTATATATGTATAGTCAGATTGACAGTACTCTAGCCCAATAATGTTGGGGGATCCAGTGGGGGCGCCAGTCATATTTCAGGGTGACCGTGCCACTCTGTATGACAACACTACTAAAAGTGCCAGTACGTGCGCCTAGCTCGCCTATGCCTAGAAACGGCCCTGTATGCAACTGTTTTATATTCAGGTGTGCTTATGTTTTCAAACCTGTATGACTTACTTTCTTCGTGGAACACAACAGGAGATGTTAGACAAAATGTTAACTACTGAAAAGAAAAGGATTTCTGTGCACTGCTCAAAAACAGCAGCTGCTGTTGATGTTTTAGCACACACTAACCACACGGTGTCCTCAGAGGCCTAACATTGGCACACAGACACACTGAACGTTTGTAAACGTTCCTGTCTTCCTTTGCGAGGGATGTGATGTTGTGTTTTTCAAGGCGTAATGGCCGCCTCAGAGTCTCGGACTGTACGTCGGCACACGCAAACACACACGCGTTCACGTTCACACTCGTGCCTGTTATGATCATGCGGCTTAGCAGGTGGTTTTTCCTCGGAAGTCATTTCAGAGGCGGCTGTCTGTCTAGACTTCAGTCACACACACACCTTTCCAACATGGACGGCTATGTTAAAAAAAGACACAGGACAATTATTTCGGTTCTCTCATTCTTTTTTCATCTTTTTTTTCATAAATTGGAGTGACATTGTCTTAATCACAGGCAATAATCATTGAGGAATTTCTGAATTCAACAAACATTTCTACTATATCCATACCATACAGTCTCCCATTGCCCACCCCAGCCCAGTATTTCCCCTTACTCACAGAACTGTACAGTAGCCCACAGCCTATTCACTCTCTAAATGAAACCCCTTTATACACAATTGTAAATGAATGTTTCATAGAATTAGATATACAGAAGAACAGATCAACTTTACAACTTTACACAGACCCCTGATTGTGCATATCAGACCCTTTTCCCCAACAATTGCAGGTACTTAAATACAATAAAGTATTACTTTTCTTTTTTAGTATCTTTTTTCTGGACTATACATAGATAGTCCATACCTACAGTATACATATGACCTTGGCTGTATTTCTACATCACTTAATACTATGTTAATGTTTTCTGGAAAGAAAGTCTGGGGACATACAATTTTATACACAAAACCAGACTCAATAGAACTGTCATTCTGAAGAAAGAAAAATCCCACTGCTAGAATGCAGAATCTTCAAACATTATTTCCACTGTTCTAGAATAAAAAGCATGTTTTACAGCTGCTGTGTATTAAATAAGAGCTAATATAGACAATAAGGCAATCAAAATATAGAAAAGAAAAGACATGGAGTAAAACAGAATAGCCAAAAATGCTTTGCAGTTGGACTGGACAAACACACACACACAAAGATGATTTGATGGTTTCTTTGTTTTTGTAATGGTCTACCTATGAGGTGGATTAAAAAAGGCATATGTCTTGCTCAGAATGAGAAGTAAACACAGAGGTTAAAACTCGGAAGGGGACTTTATTAAGCCCACTCCACATTATATTCACCACCTGTTGTTGTTCTGTTAGATTTAATCCCTAGTACAGATTATGAAGCATGTGAACGTTTTGGTGGGAGGTATGCATGTTATCTGTAATCACTAACAACCACTAATAAGTGATGTGGATGATGAGTATAAATACTGTAAGCAAATGTCACCTCTATTAAACACTTAGAAACGATGCATTGAATGTCACGTTTTTACATATAAATGAACCTGTATATAATATGTATAACCTAAGGAGACTCTTATTTTTACATGATAGAAAAGGCATTCATATAAGCACTATAAGGCTTCATGTTGATTCCTGGTAACTGAAGGCAGCTGTTGTACTATGTGAGATATTGAGAATACATTGGCAAAATAGGTGATAGAAAATACACAGATTGTGTAGGCAAACGAGGAAAATATTGGTTACTAAAAATCTGGTATTAAAAAGCATGTTTCCGTTTATGAGATCACTCATTTTCCTCAGTGCATGATCGATGGTAGTGTGTGAGTTAGGAATTTGGCACTAAAACAGGATCATTTTGTTTTTGCAAGTTACATACACTACACAAAATAAAATCTAGATTAATTAGAAAATTGCAGAAGCCAACAAAATGAATCGTAAAAGTCAAAACAGGGGTTGGAGGAAAAAAAAAAAAAAATCTATATATATATATATAAATATATATAAATACACACACATACATTTCAGCAAAGACAGGCACCGCCGCCCAGATGGCAAAAAGACCCCTGTTCCTTGTAATCTCAATTGTAATTGCAATACTGAACAAATAAGCGACGGCAGAGGAAACTGGAGCACATTCTCTATTACAGTTGAGTTAAGCATGGTGTGTGTAAAAAGTAAGTGCATGAGTGTAAAAACCAGTCAGAATGTCCATCAACAAGTCTGATGGAGGAAAATGTGATATATGCGTTGGCTAGTGATGTGTTAAATCATATAGCAGTTGAGTCGGTGATAACAGAGCTGCAATGTAAGGGAGCAACAGTTTTTAAATCTGAACCATGCGAGTGTGTGACAAATAACCTGGGCGGAGGGAAACACTACATTAAAAACACTACCCCTGGGTTATATGACTAAAGACCAAGAGGACATGGACACACACACACAAACACAAAGCAGTTGCCATATATTGATCAGGACACATATTAGGCATTGCTTTGTGGATCATAGCCATCTGTGCCCACTATGTCGATTAATATAAGAAAGAGTGGATAATATTGTGTTAAGTGTTTATCTGTGTAGGAGTAGATGAATTCAAATAAAGATTATCAACAGCAATATAGTATATGCAATCAGTTTTGATCTTACTGTGTGTGTGTCCAGATCGAACTGAGGCACAACATGGCTAGCTTAGACAATGATTACCACACACACACACACACACACACACCACACACACACACACACACACACACACACAACACACACACACACCACAAACACACACACACACACACACACCACACTTCAAGCACATACACAAATACCGCACAGTAAGGCAATCTGATTATATAAACCATAGCAAACAAAGCTCTTCTATCTATCCAATAGTTTTTCTTCACTTCACTTGTAACTATCTGTCTTTCGACTTTGTTCAGCATAGCGAACACAAAGGAATGGGAAAGCAAAACAACAACAAAAAACTAAAGCATTTTTTACAGAGCACATTGAGACCTGCATGTGTAAAAATGGCTACAATCAAAAATGAGGCACTTTTCTAAAAAAAGTTGTATTTATATATAGATAGATATATTCTCAGTAATATTATGTCTGCTATATATTTTTGATCTATCATTATACTATTTAACATCTCTCTTACAATAATTGAAAGTATGTGGTAGAGGAAAAAAGGAATATCATTGGCTCCTGGTTGGCAGTCAGAGTCGCAGTGGCCCTTCATAAGCGGCTGAAGGACATGTCCATCTCAGTGATGTCTGACGGAAATGACCGATAGTCTTTTGGCACAAATTTTATTTTGATCGAACCAATGGCAACCAATGAGAGTAAATGTTTTTATGAGGCAAGGGCAGTTGCATGTCCACTGCTGAGGGATGTGGGGGATCGCACCATTTTTCAGGACACATCAGGTGCACACACAGACAAACACACTCACGCAGGAAGGACAGGTGCTGACTGGTCCGAATGCAGGAGCACATTAACAATCTGCAAAAAGAAAAACAGACAGAGACACTCGATTAGGCATCTTAAAAGTATTTTTAAAAAATTCAAAAGTACTTATTTGTTAAGGACAAAATATACACATCTAATGTCTATTGCAGGTGAGCAGTAAAATAAATGAATTAAAATAAATAATTATATACACTAACGTTCAAAAGTTAATCGGGTAAGTAATTTTTTCAAATAAAATAATAATAATAATATATAATTCATGATAATAATAAGGAATGTTTCTTGAAGATCATGTGACATTGAAGACTGGAGTATTGGCTACTGAAAATTCAGCTTTGACATCACAGGAATAAGTTTAATTTTATTTAAAATGCAGGTGTATTAAAATAGACAAGATATTTTAAATTGTAATAATATTTCCCAATATTTCCTTTTTATTGTATTTGTAAATTTAAAAAAAAGCAGCATTGAGCATAAGAGACTTCAAAAACATTTAAAAAATCTCAAAATGCATTCTTTCCAGTACTTTTGAATCAGCAAATTTGGCCAGAAAATTTGTTGTGCTAATTTTTTCAGAGATACATTTTTGCCATAAAAATTGGGTTTATGTTTTGCTTTTTTATTCTGAATTCTGACTGTTTACAATCTCAAGGCAGCAAACACAAAATTATGTGTTTTCAGAGTGCTGCCTTCAGATGTGAGGTCATTAGAGGACATTGGTGCCAGTCTACTGTATGCCATTACCTACGCAGTCTCATACTCTTAGTCTCAATGTTAAAACAAACAGCATACCAGAGGATAACATAGTCAAAGAGGCACCAAACCACTTTCAGTTCAGTCTAGAGACAGGAGGACAGTGGGAAAAGATTCAGATACGCACAAAACACACACACACACACACACACACATTCAAGCAGAGAACCACACACTTGAAAAATATCAAAAAGGAAACTGAATAGACAGTAATGATAATAGCGTAACTAGAAACTGATCCTCACTTTTGATTTTTTTATTCTGTTTACTTGAGAGTCTTTCTTTCTGTCTATTTTTTTCTACTCTTTGTATAAAGGCATCAATGTACAGGTCCCATGGGATTTCCACTTTTTTTTTTTACTGGAGTTCTCAATTTCTAATCTTTTTTTTCGGTCACTGCACTTTCACTGTTAGACATGTTTAAGAAACATCAAAATACTCTATTTCTGCCCTTTTTACTGCCAGTATTGCTAAACGTGGATTTACACAAATCTGATATCATATTCCCAATGCCCACACACATACACACGCGCACATCAGTCTATATGCACAAAAAGGCCAGAGAGGTTCACAGTCAAAGATGTAGCTACAAACATTCCTCCCTGTGTAAAAGTGAGTGTGCCCACACACCCTGCAAACTTTCCTCCCTGTGAAAGTCGGAGTAAGCTCATACACACAACAACGATTCCACCCTGTCTAAAGCCGCGGTCACACTAGACTTTGAGCATGTGAAATTTCTATAGACACTGCAGTCGTAATATGATGTCACGCTCACCATACTTCTACACATAACACATGCAAAATGTAAAAATATGCTTCACTTTACTGCAATGCTGCAATCCTGTAGAATTAAAGTTTGCATTCTTTTAAAGGGGTCATATGATGTTGCTAAAAATAATATTATTTTGTGTATTTGATGTAATGAAATGTGTTTATGCGGTGCAAGGTTAAAAAAACACATTATTTTCCACATACTGTACATTATTGTTTCTCCTCTATGCCCCGCCTTTCTGAAACGCATCGATTTTTACAAAGCTCATCGGTCTGAAAAGCGAGGTGTGCTGTGATTGGCCAGCTATCCAGAGCGTTATGATTGGCCAAATACCTCAAGCGTGTGACGGAAATGTTACGTCGCTTACCATACTGTGATGCAGTGTCCCGGCCGGAGCGATGAACACCATCTGATTGGTGTGTCCCGGTTGCATCGCACCGCGTAAACATAAAACCATGTCTGCATTTGTGATCGGAGAAATGACAAACAACAAGTGCTACACTACACTGCTCAAAACTTGCATTTGAATCGTCAGTGGCAAATCCTTTAAATATGAAAACGTACTTACAGTCGGTGAGTCAGAACAGCAGCCATTGTAGTCTACTCTCCAGGATCAAGAAACGGTCCTCCATAAAATGTGCTGCACACATCTGAATATTTGGTTTGAACTGTTCTGGAACAGTGTTGTAAATGCAACTTAACCACTGATTTCTAGTCGTGTCTTCTTTTGGAAGGCCAACAAAGTAGTTTCGCTTTCACAATGAAACACAGCGTCACACATGGCGGCCTAGAGTGAGCGGAGGCCGGCGGATTCGACGAAGGAGTGGCCGGGTTGCTTGCGGCAACCACATGTGACCACCCCGGGCTGGACTCCTTTAATAAAAGTTACGCCTTCTTTCTTTGCGTGAACATTTGGGCGGTGTTATGCAAATCTTCCCACATCGTGACATAGACATGTGGGGGCGTGTTAGAACGAGGCGTTTTAGGTAGGTGTGGAGACCATGCTGATCTACTGAGCAGTGTTGCCAAGTCCGTGGTTTTCCCGCGGAATTGGGCTACTTTAACACGGTTGCCGCAGGTTGTTTTTCATGTCCGCTGGTTGAAGCAACCCCAATAATGTGATATTTTTAGCCCATGGAATGCGAATTTTACCAGGGTAAACCCCCCCCCCCCCCCCCCCCCCCCCCCCCCCCCCCCCCCCCCCCCCCCCCCCCCCCCCCGCCAAAAAACTTGTATTTTACCCCCCGGAACATGATTGGGATAGTTTTGAGTAATTGGGCGGGTTTTGTTGTGAAAACCTGGCAACCCTGGGATAGACTGTATACCCCCCAATAAAATGTGGATTAGTGGTAAAAAGATTTTTCAAAGGCCGATTCTTAAATTATTACCTCAATCCTAAATGTATGGTTACTTACAAACATTTATCGGTACTTATTATTTCAACCCGGTGAAGGTTTAATTAAAGGTTTAGAGGAGCATGATAAAAATGAGCATATATAGGCCTATATAAAAATGCTTACCTTGCTTCAAGTGACAATGCTTCTAGCATCTCTCCACCACCCCAATACTACCTCTAATTATTAACAATTGAATTTTAGGTAATTCCAGAAATATAGACAATGCTTTTCCTTTACAGTTTCTTTTGGTGTACGTCTAATAGGAAGATTCAAATTAATCAAATCTTAAAAGTTACAGAATCTAGCCGCTGTCCAATCGAATTGAATCATTATGAATTTATAGAATGCATTTAATTAAAAACAAAACTGATTTGCTAAATCACAGTCAAGCTAAACATTCACAACCCTAACATTTGGCGATTGTAACAGGGCATGGTAACAGGGATGTGAATGTTGGCTGATATTCTGAAGACGGACAAACATTTAAAAGAGTCATACAACAAATAATGTGAGTTCAACTAAGTTCAATATCCTGTAAATCATAGGAAGCAGTAGTACGTCATTGGGACACACAAATGGCGCCTATGAGAATATTCCACCACTAATTTGCTACAGTACAGAGTGAATAGAGCATATCTGTACATGCAAACATGCACACAGTGTGACTCCCCCTGCCTCATGAAAACAACTTGGAAGAGTGAAATGTCTTGAGTAAAAGACAACACATCCATTTGACTATAGTAAACTGCTAGATCATTTTACTATAATCTGGATCACAACGTTGTTTCTCCATCCTGAATTGGTGGCTCCCTCCTCTTCTCTCTAACAGACAAACACTGTCATTGCCAAATATAGAGAACAGACATGTGTGAGACAAGCTCAAAGACACATAGGCTAGGACAGATGTGTGTGTCTGCATGTGCTAGTGGACACGTAGAGAATGGTTTGCATGTGTTTGGGTCTGTTTATGTACTTTGTGTGTGTGTAAGGAAAAATTGTGATTGAGAATGTTGTATGGATCTGTGGAAGAGGACTTGCCAAGCAGAGTGTGACATAAATGTGAAAGGCCAAGAGAGAGAAAACAGGCCTTTGAGTGTGTGAGTGTATCAGCCAATAATATTAAGGCTAGATTTGAATATCTAGAATGGTGTTTAGTGTTTACAGCACATTTAAGATGCCTATATTGTTCACTACCATTCAAAAGTTTGGGGTCAGTAAGATTTTTTGGAAATGCATTAAACTGATCAAAGGTGACAGTAAAGACATTTAATGTTATAATGTTAAAAAAGATTTCTATTTGAAATAAACATTCTTTTGAACTTTCTATTCATAAATGAATCCTCCCCAAAATATGACTTTTTCCGCAAAAAAACAAAACAATTGTTTTTAACATTGATAATAAGAAGAAATGTTACTTGAGCACCAAATCAGCATATTAGAATGAAGGATCATGTGACACTGAAGACTGCAGCTTTGCAGGAATATTCAATATTACTGTTTTTACTGTATTTTTGATCCAATAAATGCAGCCGTTGAGCATAAGCGACTTCAAAAACATTTTTCACACTCATGTTGATTCACATGATCATTGGGCAGAAATAAAGACACAATAACTGTCAAGACATTTCTAAATTACACTTTCTAAATAACAGAAAATAAAGGGAATAAAAGAATAATGCTCAAAATGGCATCATTGTCTCCATCAGCAATGCCATTTCATCTCTCAATAAAAATGATAATTCTTGACATCACTAGTAGTAGGCAGGGTGCATGCCATGCTTCTTGGAAGAGTCCTACACATTTGCTGTATATGTGTGTGAACTGGCCAGCTGCCACCTTCACCTTACTGTATGAAATGCCACAGACTCTCTAGAGCAATGAAATGAATCCAACAACACACACACTCACTCTCTCTTCCAACCTTACTATATCAGTAGTCTAAACACACACATTACAACTCTCTCTTTCTCATCCCAACTATCAGTCTAACTATGCCTATACCCACTCCTGCTCTGAGTGCATACACATGAGTGAGTGTTTGTGTGTGACAGTATGTGTGTGTGAATGGTTTGTTAACAGCAGACAGATCAATTGGCTCTGCTCTCGGTACACCCACTTGAGTTAACCATAATCTCCATCCCTGCAGACAAACACATACCCACACACATATACCCATATTCATACACTCACACACACACACACACACACACACACACACACATATATATACACACACACACACACACACACACACATGCAGATGGTGTTTGCTTAACATATATGGTAGCAGTTTCCACTGACAGTCTTTTACAGTCTCATCGGATGAGTGTCTAGACTGAAATTTATTTTCAGGATTTCAAAGATGAATTCAAAAATGTATTGGCTTACTGTCCATTATGGAAGGCAAGTGCAAAAAACATGTTGTAAATTACCCCTGGATTACTTAATCCACTTAATCACTAAAATTAAGCAATATTTACTAGAAAAATTACTAGAATATTTACATAATAGAAATTTAAAAAACAAATAAAAATTGACAGGATCAGATCAGAACTATGGGCACCCTAACAAGAGTTAGCATTAATAATTTAGATCATTTATTGACAGTTAAACACAAGCAAAATCTTACTTTCCTGCACAGTTTAGGGCCAACCTGGCTCTTACAAACCTGTCAGTAATTTTCAAATAATCCTGAAGACCTTTATTAGCTGGTTCAGGTGTTTGATAAGGATGGCCACATTTCCAGGGTTTTCGGTCATAGTGTAAACTTCTAGTGGTGAATGGAAACTACAACACGCGTGTATTTGCATTCCCATTTGCTTCAATAGCAAAAGAAAAATCCACAATAGCGTTTCTATGACTTTCTAAAGGAGGAAAAAAATTGAAGTTGCCTACAGTGTTCAGGGGAGAGAAATTTGCCATCCCTCCCTCAGCCATTGTGTTAGAAACACTGACATCATAATTGTCAAGGTAATATAAACTAGTTTTAATTTAGGTGATATAACATAAAGCATAGTGTTATAGATGTACATAAAATTAAAAAATGAATATATATAAAACTTTGCTACATTTACTACATTAATAAATGTTATCACAGTCTGTGAAAAGGGTCCATTGGCCACACAAATATCTCCAGGACCATGGTATATTATAACTAATTATTAACACATTTTATTTAATTAAAAAAACATACACGGCAGTAGTAAATAGAGCTGCAGGAGAAATAGTTGTTTGGTTGAGGGCCTGTGACTGTCAGTCTAGATTTTACACCTCGACCCTAATAAGCATGTATATATGTATGTGTGTGATACTGTCAAAGACTTGGAGAGGACGGTGCTGAATCTCTGGCTGACAAGCAGAGACTGAGAGAGAAAGACAGACAAGCAGGGGGGAGAAAACGAACAACATTCTCATTAGTATCACTAAGGAAACGAAACGGATGAGTCTTCCTTTGACGTATAGGACAAATCAAACATCCAAAATAAGCATCAAATCTTTTCTCTTCCACTACAAAAGCATATTTTTAATGTCAGAAAGTTCTAGGCTTGAACTGGAATAAACAAGGCTCAAAACTCTGAAAAATAACCTTCAAAAGGTCAAGCATGTATATTAAGAGTACAGTCAAATTGTACAGTCAACAGTACAGCATTACATTCAATTCCCAGAGCCTCAGAGTAAATCCCAGACTGTTAGTGATTATCAACTTTAATAGTGATGTTGCGATTCAGTAAATAACAACTTAAAGGCACAATATATGTAAGATTTTTTTATTAAAATATCCAAAAACCACTAGAACAGTGTTATATATTTTGCTGACTTGTGTACTTACATTATCCCAAATGTTTCGAAGAATGTTTAAATCTAGAGAAATAAGCAATTTTATCTAGTGACACGTACCGTGTCCATAGTGTCATTGTGTCGCCTGCTAATGACGTCATAACCCCTCGATTTTGTTTTGTAGAAAACATGGAAACACCAAAGACGCTTTAATATGTTGTGCGTTTTAATAGACCGGTGATGACCGCACAGAGTAGCATTATAACAGAACTTTCAAACGTATCTAGTATGATAAAACTGCGCTGCTTTTTTTCCCCACATACGCACGGCCGGAAGGAGCGGAAGCGGTCGACTGTGGCATAATAAAAGCTCCGCTGCTTTCGAGCTGTGTGTCACGCTCGTTCAGCGGCCTCGTTTCGCTTCGACGGCTTCTAGCCTCACCCTGCTTCATTCTACTAAATTAATAAATCATTAGCTCATCCATGAACATGATTTCTGCCGAAGTCCAGTCGGATTGCATTGGCTGTGGGGATGAAGACGACAACTCCCATGATTCCACACTCAGTCACAGCGTCATCAAACTTTGAATAAGCACCCTCTAGCGACAAAAAATTACATATTGTGCCTTTAAATTTCACTCTGTTCTTTAGGAAATACTTTTAAAGTCACCATGAAATCAAAATCGAAAATTCTTATTTTTTAAGGAAATACTGTAGTGTTTATATAAATAACAGATCCGTGCACTCATTTTTTTAGTGCTCATGGCCTCATAATCTTTAATCAAAAAGTTACTTCCACCCCACTCAAAATATTCTCTTTCGGTCACGAGCGATGGCGCAAGGGCGGAGCTGGTGAGTGAGGGGTAACGCTGGGATAAACGACAGGGGGAAATGCTGAAGCTGATGCTTCACTTTATAGCACTGACACCAGTCATGAGGGAGTACGTTACCCCTAAACATTGAAAAGATATTAGGATATTACGACAACATTACTCTTAGGACATCACAAACTAATTTTTTTCATGAATATGACTTAACCTGATGGAGGAGGCATGTTTTAGGCATGTTTTGTGCCGTTGATCATCATCGTCATCATCCTTAATAAATAAAACATTTATTAATGCTTGGGTGTCTGCTGTGAATCCAGTGGAGAGAAATCCCACCACAACTAACTGCAAACTGGCATTCAGATCTGCCTCCATTTTGTTAGCAACACCCCAACTTCCAATGATCCAATCAATTCCCGAAGGACGAAATCAAGTCCCGCCCTCTCATTTCAGATGCCGTTTCACTCGGATATACGTCACAGTAGAGAAGAAAAGACAATTGCAATTTCCGTTTCATGCCGACTTTAAAGTGACACTAACATTAAAAGATTAGTTCATTTCCAGAATAAAAATTTCCTGATAATATACTCACCCCCATGCCAACCAAGATGTTCATGTCTTATTCTAGAACAAAGAAAAAACATTCCAGGATTTTCTCCATATAATGGACTTCAATGGGGATCAAGGGGTTGAAGGTCCGAATTTCAGTTTCAATGCAGCTTCAAATGGCTCTACACAAACCCAACCGAGGAATAAGGAATAATATGTCCAATAAAGTGCATCTATCCATCATAAAATGTACTCCACAATTCTTTTATAAGAAAAATATCCATATTTAAAACTTTATATACCCGAAAAATTGCAAACACAGAAGAACAGTGGAGAGAGCAAAAACAAAAACACGGTCAAAGAAAGGTACACACAAGGATTTGTAAATGAAAAATTCGTAAGGATTTCGAGTATAAGCCAAGAGTAGACTGGTGTTCCTTTGTGTAACCAACTGGGTTTCACGAGGATAGCATATTTCACCGGAAGCTTTTTGCTATACGCTGGACGCCATCTCTGGGTATGATGTACATCAGTAAGCAGAGCTAGAGATTATGGTTTTATCGTTTTAATCTGGATATTTTTCTTACACAATGCTCAAATTCACTTCAGAAGGCCTTTAAATACATGGAGCGTGTGAGGGTCACTTTTTATGATGGATGGATGCACTGTATTTTGCTTCAAAATCTTGGCCACCATTCACTGCTATTATAAAGCTAGAAAGAGCCAGGGCATTTTTTTAATATAACTCCAATTGTATTCACCTGAAAGAAGAAAGTCATATACACCAAAGATCGCTTGAGGGTGAGTAAACCATGGGGTAATTTTAATTTTTGGAGAACCCCAATCATTTAAGCCACAGTCGATTACATGAAACTATTTTCTCTATTTAGCACTGTACTCTTAAATTTATTATTTAATTTAAAATTAATTTTAAGTTTGAAAATCCCTGTGCAAGTTAAAGGCTTTAAGATGACAGAAAACTTTTCTAAGCTAACTTTCTATTTATATGTTGTAAAATGATGATTTGTATTGAGATAGGCCTTTGAATAAAATTACACTGTTCCTTTATTCAGAGGTTTTGCTTCATCAGGTCCAATAAGGTTGCAGGATCAGATGTAGACTACAAAGACCTTCTAAAGCAATTCATATAACAGAAAAAAAAAAAACCAAACAAAAAAAACAAACAAACCATAAGACACAAAATCAGCACATGAATGCAGTTTACGAAAGGAGAGCAAAGGTTTGTGCTTACCTACAATATGCATGCAGACAAAAACATACTGATCCTAAACTTCTTCCCTATGACAGGTGTGTTACTGGGAAGAGTTACACTGAGGACAAATTTGATTTTTCTCCATTTTTTAACTGATGATAATTCTAGCTGGGTAATGTAATGAATCACTGCACATACACAAAACACACACATACACTGCCATACATTAATGCTGGTGTGAGTCAATGGCTTCCTTCAGGTCCACTATAAAGGAATTTATTCTCCTCTATACTAGATTACAGCTCTTCTGACCAACAGCAACCTGCCTGTCTAGACAGCTTTGGGTCGGAGCAGATTCCCCTCTTCTTAGCACCACTGTGGTGACTGGGTTTGTATGAGGTAAAGCCTTCAGAGCGTCACTTTGAGTCACACAATACCTGCATTGACGCTCTGACTCCTTGTCTGTCTCTGTTAATCTTTCTCTGTCTATCAAGTCTCAACCTTACTGTCTTTCAGAGACCACATACTCTCTGTTAGTCCATTCTTTTGGTTTCTGGTGTCATCTATCTTTCAACCACTAAAAACCTTTCTTTGTCTTTCATACTATTCATCTTATACAATTTCCAATTTCTACCCCCGCACACTTTCCACCCTGATGGTAAGTAGTTTAAGTAAGATGGTTTTCAGGATGTTTATCAAGCCTAGCACTGAAGTAAATTGCAAAGTCAAGGATACACCTTGACATTTTTCTTTTTTGAAGTTTTGGACAAGGCTAAATCATTTTTTCTACAAATCTAATGTGAGTTATTGAAGATGGGTCTCTTACTCAAAATAGACACAACAGACACAACTTAGCAACCACTTTCAGTGGCACCTGCAGCACCAAACAGAACTGCAAATAAAATGGCTGTGTACAAAACACTTCCTACATTGCTATTTTTTGGAAAAATACACTACTGTGCAAAAGTCTTAGGCCATTAGTATTTTTACCAACAATAACAACAACAATAAAAAAAAAGTTTTAAGCCAGTTATTTCTATCTTTTGCTGTAGTGTGTCAGTAGGAATTATCAGTTTACATTTCCAAACATTCCTTTTGCCATTAATTGTAATAATCCAGTGAGATTTTTGTATGCACACAGAGTATGACAACAGCCGTGCTCCACACAGAGATCTGATCTCACCATTATCGAGTCCGTCTGGGATTACTTGAAGAAACAGAAGAAACTGAGACAGACTAAATGTAGAAGAACTGTGGCAACTCCAAGATGCTTGAAGAAACCTACCTGCAAAGCTACAGTACTGTGAAAAGTTTTAGACACTAAGTTTCATGCTGTAAAGTGATGATGCTTTCAAAAATAATGTAGTAAATAGATTTTATTTATCAATTAATTTCTACTAACTAAATCAAATCAACATTTGGTGTGACCACCCTTTGCATTTAAAACAGCTTTTGCCCAAGGAGTACTTGCGGATAGGTTTTTAGGTAGCTTTGCAGGTAGGTTTCTTCAAGTGTCTTGGAGATGTTGCCACAATTCTTCTGGATTTAGTCTTCTGGATCTCAGTTTTTTTCTGATCTTCATGTTGTGTATACAAAAATCTCACTGAATTATTACAATTAATGGCAAAATTAATGTTTGGAAATGTACTGATAAAACTTATATTTTCTACTGACATACTACAGCAAAAGACAGAAATAACTGGCTTAAAAGCATTTTTTGTTGGTGAAAATACTAACGGCCTAAGAGTTTTGCACAGTAGTGTAGGTAATCTCTCACCCTCAAAACCATTGGTTGAATCAGTGTTGCTGGGCTCCTCAAACAATCCATGATGAATGCATCACAGAGCCACAGTGTTTAAATATTTTGGAGAAATCAACACAGAGAGAAAGAGAAAAGAGGAGAGAGATGAGTAGAAGCAGAACCACATTCAGGAAACATTTTCAGCAAGACTAAAGTTAAATAGCCATAATTATCTACAATCACAGTGAGTTAAATATATATGCGGATACAGGGTTTCTCAGAGGTATCCCTTATAAACACTTAGACAAGCCACAAATATGCTATATTCTCTATTCACACACATCACAGGCACAAACATGCATACTGTACGTCTGTACTCACACTGCCCTTACCATGCACTCATGAACTGTAACAAAACACACTCACAACCAACAACCTTGATCTGTGGTAAATACTTCAACGCAGAAGTTGTCAGATTCTTCTTACACTCAACCTCCCCTTCCCTGATGGAAACAGGTAGAGAGCAGTCCAAATACAAAACTAGGCATACAATATTTACTATTGTTCTATAACAAAAAGAAAGATAGGAATGAGGCCCCAAAATAACCCTTGAAAAGCCCATTACCATCACTGTGTGAGCCTCAGCAGGAAATATTCTGAAATTTCCAACACAAATAGACTGAATAACAAATAAAAAATTACTACATTCTGTCTTGAATGAAGAATAGTGTTGACCAAGGATATTGTTACTTTATAGCCTTTATAATTCTTCCTCAAGGAGATAAGGATTCAAAAAATGTTTTGTGAGCGTGCCACCACTGTTCATTTTCAGCAGTCACATCATGGCTTTTTGGTTAGGATGGAAAAACACCAGAGATTAATACTTTGAAAAGACAAATGCTAACAGTATGGAGAAGCAAACATCTGAATTGGGCTTCAGTAATGCAGTAAATAAAGTTTAGTAAAAGGACAATGTTTTTACCTTTGCTGTCCTTCCTGCTGCTCTGGTGAACTCTCAATTCATCTGATTTATTGAAATCAATGCTGGCATATGTGTTGATGCTGGAGCTGGTGTTTCCTCCTGCTCCACCCAATCCCCCAGTTAACCCTCCTACTACAGGAGAGAAAAATGAATGAGGGCCAGAGGGTCCATCCACTCTAGTTTGATTCTCCTTACTGACCAAGTCCAAATCAATGTAGTTCAGGCCTTGCTCCAGGGTTAAGGAAGATGCCTGAGCAGCAGGAAGATTTGCTACTCCAGGACTGGCACACTGTGGAGAGGACGGCTGATTATTAGACCAAAGGTTGCTCTCTAATCCTTGCTGTCGTGTTGGACCAACATGTGGTGTTTCAGAAAAAGGACAAGGGGAAGCAGAGGGGGAGAGTGGGTGAGTTGGGGGAGTGATGAATGTCTCTGAGCGATGCCGCCTTCTTGCTGTTGATTCCGCCCTGACTAGACGGGCACCCTGATCCATGTTTGAAAAAGCCTTGGGTGAAGGGAAATTCATGTTATGCTCCTGCTCCATGGAGGATGGCAGAGATGTTTGGCCAGCTTTTGGGGACTTGGATGTTGTATCTGCAACCAATCCAAATTTCATCTCAGTATAGTCTGTAAAAGGAGCAGCAGCCACATCTGTAGATGTCAAGCCTGTCATACTGCTCTTCCTGAGTCCCATTTTCACTTCTCGTTCTACTTGAGGAGCTCTGCTGATCTCCTCTCTGACCTTTGGGGCAGGTTTAAAAGAAGAGAGGGTAGTGAGAGAAGAAGGTGAGTTACCTAAGTCCATGTTTACATATTCAGACGATAAAGAGATGGAGGTGGAGAGGGGTGCTGAGAAGCTCCGAGGAAGGTTGGCAGATCCACCTTGACATGGCTGTGGTTGGTGAAAGGCTCTTTGATGTCCTTGTGCCATAGAGTTCCCTAGCTCAGCTGTAGTCCTCCCCTTCTTATGTCCTCCTCGCTCACCCTGATATACAATGCTCACATACTCTCCAGGGCTCTGGGATGCAGTTGGGAGCAAAGTCTCTCTGACTCTCGGCAGCGTATTGGCTTTGGACACATCCACATAAAAAGTGGATGACTTCCTTGACAGTAAATGACCCTGTTTCTGAACACCTGGCCCACATCTCTGCTGGTGATGGTGTTGGGCTGAAACTTTGGGGTGAGCCCCCCCTACCCTGTGTCCTGCACCCAACCTAGTTGCTCTTCCCACTCCACAAACAGACAGAGACAATGACCTGTCCTCAAGGCTTTCACTACTAGCTGAACTAGAGGAAAAGGACGATGAGGACAGAGAGAGTTGTCCACCACCACCTGAGCCCACAGGTGTGTCCCCTCCACAATGATAACCACTATGCCCAACCTTTCCTCCTGCTTCACCTCTACCCATACAAACCCTGTCCAGATCATCCTCAAAACGGGTTGAGAGGGCAGTATGTTTGTATGAACGTGGCAGTGAAAAATAGGAATAAACCATCTTTGGCAGCAGTGGTTGCTGCTCTGGGTGTGATGGAGGAGTACTGCAAGCTGACCTGGCACTTATAGGTGACATGTTCATGTAGTCGCTGCCTGCCCGACTCTCCATGCTGCCCCTGCTGCCCCAAATGCATCCACTTAAGCCATGTAAGTCTGGTGAACAGCTGCTGTTAGGAGACATCATCATGTAGCCCTCATTTATGGGTAGGCGGATGTGCTGAGGGGGTGAGACACTACTGTTGGGGGTCATGGCCATGTATTCATCTCCACCCTTTGGCACTACATCTGAACCAGTAACTGACAGTGACAATGAAGCAGGAGGAGCCGTAACGCCTGGTAGCATAGACATGTATCCACTATCAATTGAGGAGTCTTCAGGCCCCCCTTTAGTACTGACACCTTTATCTGCTGAGTTTTCCTGCACCAATGATGTTGTAGCTGAACCCCCTGAGCCTCGGCGAGATGTGAAAGACTCTCTACTTGCACTGCGTGACATCACTGCATAGTTTTCTTCGTCCTCTTCTTCTTCCTCCCTGCGGCGTGGGACCAAACGCTCTTGGGTAGAGGTGGGGGGTAGGGAAGCACGCTTGCTGAGCAGCCTGCGCTCAGCCTTACACTCGCGACTAGATGAACGACGAAGAACCCTGCGTCCATGAACACGTTTGTGAGACCCTTCTCGGTGACCCATCAGGATATAACTGGCTCCACCTTCAACAAGAGCAGCAGGGAGTCCTGCGGCTAGCAAGGAGTGCTCTCCGGGGCTGGAGCCATACTCATCTGATGAACCATAATCACTGGGTGATCCTGACATGGACACTCTTTGAGGAATTCGAGCATAAGTGCAGATGGGCACTGTTCCAAAAGCAGCTCCACCCAACCCACACTCTGACCCATGACCCGAACTGGACGAGAGGCTGGGGGCTGGGGAAGGTGCAGGGTTAGGGGTGTATCGTGCTAGGCTGAGGGTGATCTTTGCTGGAGTGGGTGCTCGTGTAGGTTTAGGCCTCAGGGTTGGGGTAGTTGAGCAGGATGAACCATTGAGACTCGGACTTGTGCTGAGTGCTGTTGCTCTGCCCCCTCCATCATCTGTACATGCCCCAATGCTGGCTGTTCGTGACCTAGAGAATCCGTGCCGTGGAGTAGGAGACGTGTTGCTGTTGGAGACTCCAGGGGTTTCCGTTCTAGCACGTCTGGAAAAGCCAACCTGTGGATGAGGGTTGGAGGAAGATACAAGCTCGCACAGGATTTACCCCAACCGTCTGGGATTTCGCTTCTTTGACGGAAACTATGTTCGGGTACTCAAGAGCGTCTTCAAGATCTCAAGAAGGGTCTCATGCGATGTTGTAGGGACTGGGCCATCACTAAATCTCTGGATATCACATGACTTGCACCAGAATCTCCAGGCACCTGTCCTGGCAGAACGACCACACTTCAATGAAAAGAAGTTTCTGAGGTGACCACAGCGCGCACATTCACAAACTGGAGGACCACCAGCTGGCAACATACAGTTGGAGTTGCAAAGTTGGACGGTTTTGTCTGTCAAGCAAAGTCAGGTTAATTCCAAAACTAGATTCTGGCTGGCCAAACCTTTAGGCAGGGACTTAACTTGCCAGACCTCCAGAAAGGCAGGGCCTAGGAGGAAGGCAGTCCACAATTCTCCTCCACTAAATAAAAATTAGAAACACAATAAAAAAAATTCAATAAATATGCATTTATTTGAGGGAATTTTAATGTAAAGTGTGTTTTGCTATATGCTGATTGTGTATATCTATCTACTTATAGCCATAATTTAAACATTACATTTCTAACTTCAAATAAGGATTGTCACAAAAATTTATATTTTTTCATACAGCACACCATTAGTTGAAGGAAGCTTTGTGTTATTAAGCCACGCTAATATGAGGAAAATTATAGTCACTTACTGGTCACATCCTAAAACTTTGGAAAAATCAAATACAATGTTATACATATTTAAAGCAAAATGTTATGATGATATGCCTTTTCTATCCCAATGTCATCTTATTAACAGAACTGCCATGAAAACATTTATTATATTAAATATACACACATTTATTTAAATTACTTTATTACCACAAATTATTTAATTTGATCCTCATCTAGGTTTTGTGTAGGTTAAAAGGGCAAACGTTTATTTGTTACATTTGTGACAGCATTCAATTAAGAACAAGAAAGTAGACCTGTGCCAACCAAACCAATCAGATCAAGTCAGGACTAATTTTGACTGATTAGTCTATAATAAACTAACTGGTTGTAACTGATTTGTTTGCATACCATTCGATTTTATTAGTTTGTCTGACCAATGTTGTACTTGCATAATTTGTAGCGTGCTTGTGAAAACTGAGGAAAATTAAAGATGCTCTCCGTGCAGTAGCTTGATACAAACACTACAGCCAAGTGAATCCATTATAGCCTTTACAGACGCTAATCAAACCGAGGAAGGCTTATAGAATCGCTTGCTCGGCAACTAATGTCTCCATATCATTACGTTGATGGCCTGCTGTTCAACCCGGTGATCGGTTCATTCAAAAGGCGGGGTGGGGGGATCGTATTCTACTAAAACACGAGGGATGGGGCAAGAGGAGACCCGTATTCTAATAAACACGCACGGCTGCCGCGGCTCCCCTCCCCGGCAGAATCGCTATGACAGAAATGTAGGTTACACGCACAACATGCACAAATGTGTAGAAAAACAAAAACAGTCGTGAGCGCTGCAGCAGCGCCCGCTACACAATGCGCCACTCTGTGCACAATGTGCATTACGCACTATAGGCTAGTAGTTCTGTCTAGTGCAGAGAGCATTTAAATATTGAACATTCTGCATCTCGATTTTCTATTAACAATCTAATTAAAATCAAATTACGAATTCGTCAATTTGTGAATGTAGGCTACTGAATGGCTCTACAAATCATGAACCGCAATCAATTTGGCCATTTTAATACCGCGTGCATCCACATTTCCAGGTGTGGTGGCTACATTAAACAGACGGGTGGGGTAGAACGTGCATTTGAATCCAAACAGCTTTGCAAATATAGATCCACTGAAGCCAAGGGGGCTCCCATCATCAACGCGCCAGTTGATGGGCAGGTTAAGCAACTACAACCACCAAGGTCCATGCTGCAGCCATATGTGAATGACAGGTCATTTACGAATTCGACTCAAGGGTACAATCATAGTTTTCTGGCTCACATTTACATTGTAGATCCAGCATGGCCTGGTACCATTCGTTTTGGACCTCCTCAGTGTCCGCGGCTATGGCAAAGCTCTCCCCGCGGGTATACAGCACTATCATATGCTTGTTCTTTGAATCTGCCCGTTTGTTGATGTTGAAGCAAGAGTCCAGGTTCACTGCTTTCTTTGGGACTGGTGACTTGCTTCGGAATTTCTTTTCGTTTTCATAATATTCGAGTCTGGCTGGGCCCTGCTCCGAGGCATCCCGGAGAACGAAAAAGCGCCGGTGCATAGATTTCTGCTTGCGGAGATAACCGCTTTTCCGCACGTCCTCGTAGCTCTGCTGCTCCATCGCCGTCTGGTTCTCCATTGCTGGGCGAGTTGCTTGTTTTTTTTTTTTAATCCACCAATGTCTGCCTAAAATGTGTGGTATGTTTTACATTCGTTCATGACAGCAGGAGTTCTCTTCTCTCTCATCATGCAATCATGCGCCCTCTAGGAGAGTCCAAATAAGTGCTCGAGCTTGTTTTCCTCCTGGTCCAGCTTGTACGGTTATGTGCACCCAGGCTCCACTGACAGGCGTGCACATGCGGCATACGACGTCTGCACTAGCATGCAATTCTGCTGTGTATCACTGCAAGCGTTCCAGAATTGTTTACTGTACAGCTCTAGCCCGCACACTCGGATGCCCCCCTCTGCCTGTACATCTATGAGACTGGTAAACCCGCTGATGCCAGTTCATGTAGCCTACACGGTGTACACTGAGCGGAACTGAGAGACTGCATTGCTTTCATTGATGTCCGGAGATGGATTCGTTGAACGAGGCAGTTCAGAATATTCTGGGTTTAATAAACACATTTCGCGTGCCAGATTTTCTATTCCACATAAATGGTTTCTTTTAATGGCCAGTTTGTGAATTTGGATATGGCAACTTGGAGGAAATGCACGTCGGATGTTTTTTAGAATTAATTTTTTAAGGACAATTTACACGATTCTGTTTTTCACGTAGCCTAGTAGTGCATTTTTTAATTATTAAATGCGGAATCCCCTTCTCTCCGGTCATTGGCAAGTCTCTTGCGCTAGTGCATCCCTCATAGCGAGGCGTTTGCGACACCTGTTGGTTACCTTCTGCAATTTTTGTGTTAGTGCAATACGGCGAAACTCGCTTGTCAGTTTTCACCTGTATCAAGAAATTATGAATATTAATGCTGACTGAATTAATGCTGATGCAAAATCGGCAGCTAATGAAAATATATGCACATAATCCACTTACAACATGAACATGAAACAGACACTTAAAATTTCATCTGAAAACGAGCAATTTGTCTCCAAATGGTTCAGCCCATGTCCCCCCCCCACCCCCCCCCCAACCCTCTGTCTCCTACTGAAACGACAACAATTGTGCTTGTTTTCAAACTTTTTAAATGTGTATTAACAGATTAGATCTTTCACTTTAATAAAATAGCTGATGAATCATGCTTAAGTTCTTCAGGTGAAGGAAACAACATGAGACACATTGGAAAATCCGCAGCATCATTGTTGCATGTTTTATAGTGTTATTTTACATAATGCTGTCAAAGAATACACAATATTTCGCAGTAAGAGATGCTATCCGTTCTAAAATCTTCATCGGACTTCCGCCACCCCATCTTTCATCACCCCAACCATGTCGTTCTCTTAAGCAAAAAAAGAAGCTCTCACCTACTTTCAGCGAATAGTTCTACTACTTGTCCGTTTTTATTAAACTTTTTTGTTGTTCCCGTCGTTTTTCTCTGTCCTCTATTATTTTTAAGACGTTTAGTTGTGAATGCCGTTGTTGACAGATGTGATAAACATGTATTTATCCCTCGACTGACGCTAAACGTAAGTGAACGTAAACAGGTGGGACAAAATTAGATATGGTCGACAAGATCTGTTCATCGAGTCCGTGTTTATCAAGTTCATGTACCGCGCGCTCAGCTTCCGGCTCCCCTTAAATAGGCTTGCACGCTGCAACGCACAAAAAGGCAGAACGGGGACGACTGTTTATTATTGACGTGAAACTTGATAGACATCATGATGGTGAAGTCTATAAACTAATGAAAAGATTACTTTCATTTCCAAACAGCTATAATGAACTAAATGCATAAAGCATTTTTCGTTTATCAATAACAACTTTGTTACAAGGCTACAACCTTGCTGACTTTCAGTGAAAATTAATAGCATAACATTCTTCTTTTAGATTTAAAAGACACCATGCATATATAACGCCTGAAAACTTATGCTCATCTGGGTCAAAGACGTACTTAGTGCTGTCCTGATTTACTTTTTTTAATGAGTCCATTCCATGATAGCCTATTGCAAATTTTTCATGTTAGAAATTCTTTGTATGTTCCCTGTCTAACAATGTAACGTTATATTGTGCAATAAAAAGACAAATAAATTCATAAATACAACGCGGACTACTGTGTTTCCCGGAGTTTTGTTCAGTCAATTTATATTGGATATTTTACCAGTATTAACAACAGTTAGTTATGTGTTTTATATGTATGTTGTTTGTTTGTTTTTTGAAGGGTTGAATGAGATCGACAAAAAATAAGTACAAATAACTACAAATGTTCCGTTGTTTTAACTGCACGCAACGAAGGGAACGTTTTAGTTGGCCAACTACTAAACGTTCGCCACTGCAGGGTTATCAGGCGAGCGGGTCGCTTCGTCTCTTCGTAAGATATTAGAATATTGTCGAAAAGTTATTTTAAACGAGGAGGGAGATGGAGGTAAACGGCGGTCCTGCAACCCCCGCGGTGATTGCTGACGTCTCGTTCTCGTTTCGAGATGAACTGGCTGCGAGCCTGCAGAACGCGCTCGGTGTCGCGGTAGAGGTCGCCGTCGCGGAGATCACCAGACTGCTGGACAGAGCGCTCAGAGACGTGCGAGACCAGATTCAAGAGGCGCTGCAGGACAACAGTGCGCTCAAGTTCAGGCTACAAACAGCTGAAACACAACTTTCTAATGTGTGTGGTCGCTTGAATCAACAGCAACAGAGGCTCGAAGATGTGCCCATCGGTAGTAGCAGTCAGCTGGTGACAAGCCCTCCCATCAGTTGCAGCAGGGTTGAGCGCGGCTGTCGACAGTTAAATAGCCTTAATGTCGGGCAACAAACCGAGCCCGCCGTGGACTCGGAACATGATTATGAGGTGTGTGGATCCAAGGAAACTAATGTATTGCGGCGAGGATCAGTCTATGGGAAGCCCCACGGAGGCGCGTGCGCTCAGACTTTAAACTCGGATTCACTTGAAGAATCAACACACTATAGATTAGATGAGACAAATGGTAAGATATTTGAAGACGATTAAAATGCGTGCGTTTAAAGGCTTAAACCACTTAAAACGACCCACTGTCAATGATTTCGCAATAACAAACCGCCTCTGTAACAGCTGGCACATTTTGGCTTCATGTTTACGCTTTCCTTGTGCATTTATAACCCTTGTGGGTTGTTATTACCCGTAACTGTGGTGCTGTCGTAGCGCTGGGACCCATTTATACTCGTATGACAGTGTTCAAGTTTCAAGTTGCCTAAAAAAGGCAGCTTTCACAGAAAGAAGACTATAAAAATGCTAGAGTAAAAACCTGTTAATTGGTTACCAAACCATATACGTTTTTTTAATCACATTATATGTAATTTTACTGTCACATCACATGTTATATATGTGTAATTTATAAGTATAGTTTTTTCTTGGTTTTGTTATCAGCGGTAGGGTGTTTTGTTACATTTCTGTTATTGTGTGAATATTTATAGCATTATTTTATTTTCATATGGGTTGCCCTGATGGTGTTTTGTCTTGTATGACCCTCTGTCCTGTCTGTATATAAGTATTAGTCATGTTTTAAGGCCATTTATGATGAACTCTGACTCAATATGTGGCATTCTAATGTACCCACCTGTATTATCATGGTGGTTATCAGTACATTTTAAGGTAAAACGTAGATTTTGATGGTTCAGATAGACTGGTTTGCTAACATATTGTTTCTGGTATAGCTGCCATTTTTAATCAAATTTAACACGATTTTTTTATCTACTGTGCATGTTTTGGACAGTATTGATGAAACTTAATGAGTCACTCCCTTTTCAGACATCAAGAATGAGCAACACAGTATGACCAAAACTGTGCAGGCATGTGCTGGGACAGTCACAAGTGTATTGTTGAGTGAGGAGTCATCCATGGAAGTGGCTGTAAAGGTAGAGAAAGAGGAGGTTTATGGTGACCCAATCCAAGTGTCCCTCTCTGTAGCGGAGGAGCCTAACTCAGACAGCCTTTCTCTGGCTCAGTCTCGACTACTGGAAGACTGGAGACCTGAGCCATTGCAGTCAGAGAGCTGCCAATCAAACATGCACTGCCAGTACACCAACCAATCCCTAGGTAAGTACTGTGTAAGTAATATTCCATGCTAGTGGGGCTAGGCCTGTCGCAATAATCAATATATCGACTTATCGCGCAATATATGTACATGACCTCAATAATTTTTGGTGATGCAATATATTTACTTAAAAATTAATGTCACCATGTTTTGTACGTTCCACTTGCGCCTGTGTCTTTTGCAGCTTCTCGTACATAACGTGGTGTAGTCATGAGGTGCTAGTTCAAATTTAAAAAATGCTACAAAAAAAGTTTAATCTGCAGATATGGCCTTGTTTAGGGATCTGTGTCTCTGTGCTTACGAATATCTGACTGCTAAGTAGTGATTGTGTTTTTCAGCAATAGTGTGCACCCTTAATTTACAGAGAAAAGAAGGTCAGGGACAAATCTGTAGATGGTAAGTTCTTTGTGCATTTTTCTTTTTTCTACTTGTTACTTTGCACTTTTTGTTAGAAAATGTTTATTTACTATTTATTCAGGTTTTTTAAGGTATCTAATATTTTGATACTTAATTTCCATGATCTAAATATTCTTAAAAATTAAAAGTTTGTTGTCATTTGGAAGTGTGTAGGCCTTCTTGCATTATTATGCTGTTACATTATGATTATCTATTCAGTGGCATAAAATGGTCTTTAAAATGACAATAATATCGCTTATCGCAATTATTTCTGGGGCAATATATCACACAACAAAAAGTTGTTATCGTGACAGACCTAAGTGGGGTTGATATTAGTTTGCAATGAGTACATTTATGGACTAATTAATCAATTTAAGCAAGGGTATATGCCATTATACAAGATTTTTTTCATGTAGTTTTCCCTTTTCTCTGCCCCTAGACTTTGATTTCCTGTCATCCTCAAGCTCAGGCCAACAAACACACTTCCAAAAGCTCCACAACAACAATCGCAATGGCCCTGAGCACCATGCATTTCCCCCCAGCCGAAACCTGTATCGTTGTGGCCTGTGTGGACGAGACTTTAACCGTAAGCACCATCTCAAGATCCATCAGAGGATCCATACAGGGGAGAGGCCGTACACTTGCTCCATCTGCAGCGCGCGCTTCCGTCACGCATTGACACTCAAACGCCACTTCCGCCTCCATACGGGAGAGAAACCTTATGTTTGTGGTCAGTGTGGGAAAAAGTTTCGAAATGATGGTGGATTGAAGGTCCATCAGTGTTCATGACAACAGTTGTATAAATGCATTATTTATAGTAGTCTTGTGTTGCAGGATGAAACCAATATAGGGTCACCCCAGAAACCAAAAGTTTATTAAATGGATAGTTCACCCAAAAATGAAAACTCTGTAATAATTTACTCACCTTCATATTGTTCCAAATGATTGGTAATCTAGCTTTCACATTTTCAAATTTAGTTAGTCTGTATGTTGCGGTTTGGTAGCATAAAAGATCTGCAAAGTTACTAAAGCGCCAAAGTTCCACTTCAAAAGGAGATATTTTATTTTTACAGAAATCACTTTTCAAAAACTACAACAACGACTCGTTTGGACTACAACACATACAGTATTTTCCGGGATTTGTGATATCACAAAAAATTACGAATGGGACGAGACCTGGTTGAGCTGCACTAGAGAAGGCAACGAGTGTTATCACTATGTCGGAGACACGCTAGCTTTCCCAAGGCTTCCCGAACTTAGAGTGGTTACAATCATCCGGATTTAAATCGCGCTCAAATTGATTTGATATTGACGCAATACTTACACTGAACTCGCAGGCAGCTGTGGGTAATGGCATGACATTTCCTGACCATTCGCCGAGTGCCAATCACATCACGCACTGGCCCAGCTAACCAATCAGCACATTTGGTATTTCAAAAGGCGTGCCTTCATTTGATACAGGAACTATACGAGCCGTTCATGCCAGACTGAGGAGAAGAGGTGTTGCAATAATGTAAATTATGTGAAAAATAATGCGTTTTTTTGAACCTCCAAGCATGAGAGCATGTTCTAGTACCCCCCCAAAACAAAATCAAGACTTTGTAAAAGAGCATAATATCCCTTTAAGATTTTTTATAGAATGCTCCTCGCAGCACCTGGGACTGAATTAGCCGATTCTCCTCGGATGTTGCCCGCCCATGAACCGCCGGTCCAGTCTTCCGATTCCGAGCCGGTCACTGTTTGAATCACCTTACGCATACATCCACATGTAACAGATTTCTTTGGCGCAGAATGAGGGCGTGCACGGCTAAGGAGTGTGTTAGAGAGACTCGTGGAACGCCAAATGCACCACAGCACTCAGCAAAAATATGAGCATACTGCGCTGAGAAAAAAAAAGTATAAAATTAATTTAGGTAAGCAATATACAATGGCCACAAGCTTCCACCGAATATCATATCACATGAGTGCAGTTGGACCCTGATTTTTATACTATAGTAGTTCAATAACCAGAGTTAATTAATGACTTACTTTTAGACACAAGATTGACTGTTTTTGCTCATTGTTGCAAATGCAATCGTTCCAATCAAAATCACAGCGAACGTTTCTCCGAGCAACACAGCATGTTTCGTTACTGAATGAATCCACTTTTTTGAACGAATCAAGTGAGTCAATGAATCAGTAACCCATTCGTAAAGACAGTAGTCACTTGCCTCGTTTCTAAATGAATCAGCCGTCTGAACGAATCGTTTGAATGCCTTAGAGCTGCCCGTAAATCCGATTCGCATGGCATGGCACATCTCTCATAAGCCGTTATGTGATAGTAGTAAATCTCCATCACCTGCTTTCAGATGTAGCGGCATTTAATACACAGAGCCGTATTTCACTGACAAGCTACGCAATATCGCTTTCATAATCGCAGATGAGTCGCATTCATTATGAACGCGATATTGCGTAGCTTGTCAGTGAAATACGGCTCTGTGTAGTAAATGCCGATCCATCTGAAGCACGTGATGTAGATTTACTACTAATCACGGAACCGGCTTTACTGACTAGATGCGCCTGACAATCGCATTCGATTAATCGTGCATCCAAAGAATTAATGACTTACATGACTCCACAGTCAATTAAAACAGTCAATTTTGCCGCCACCTACTGTGGTTTGATTATATTAAAGTATTATTTGCAGTTTTCCCAACATTTTTTGTAGTTTAAAAAAAATAGTAAAACCTTAATCTTATAAAAATTATTTATGCTTTGAAATTTGTGGTATAATTCATTTATGGCAACTCAGCGTCATCAACAGTCTGTTTAATCATCTAATGCCACATCAGATGCACTTCTGTTTCCTCTGCGATGATTATTTGAAGAGTTGTTTAAGTGAGAGAACATCTAACTTTGTCCAGATTGGGGGAATTGTAACGTTTAATCATTTTTATTACGTAAATAATTTTTTTTGCATTAAATTTGCATAGATTTTTTCTTTGAATATTCGGTCAATTATATTCTTAGCGAGCAAATATCAAATTGGTACACTCAGTATCGTCCGTCACAAAAAAAAATCTTAATCGGCCAAGACCAGTGCAAATCGGTGCTCCGATTTTTATGAAACCTAGCGTTTTCGTCCCGCCCCCCCATATTAAAAGTTCAGGTACCAAAATACAAAAACCAAAATGCATTTTAAATTAATATAAAAAACGGATATAACTCACTTTAAAAAATTATCCTTTATGTACATCTCAACAATGATAACACACTAACATGGACCCATCCCTTTGGTGAATACCGAAGCTCAAAAGGTGTGTGATACATGGGAGTCAATGAGTTTGGTTGTACCGTGACACATGCCAGCATCCATATTTACCTTTGATGCCTTTATGATGTGCGTTTTATATTATATTTAATCCCAAGAATTGGAAACGCTTGATTCATATGGATTTTACAAGGCCCTGTGAACCTTTTGTTCTTCTAATTTTTTAAGTTTACCTTAGAACTTTCAGTGAAGGACAAACATTTTATTAAAAATCTCTTAATTTGTGTTCAAATTAACCCACGTGTTTGGTTTGAAAGCCATGATGGTGAATAAAATAAGTTAAATTTGGGGTGCAAATCCCTTTACGGAATCTTCCTATTTATCCCTGAAATGACTGTCCCTGCTGGGTAAACCATCTTTCCAATGGTTCAGGTTGTACCTTAATGCCTTTAAAAATATCTTTCTTTCCCTAAGATTTAAAGTGCCTGACAATAGGACCCTGAATCTGGACAATACTCTGTTGTGTAAGACTTTAATATGATCGCATTAGATTGACTCCACACCAGAAGTACTGGGAAGGCAGTCTCGTTACCAATCCTTATAGACATCTTTGGTCTGGTATCCAACGCCCAAAGGTGTGGCACTTTTGTATTGTACCCAAAACCGTACTACTAAAGTTTTCTATCAGCCTGAGAGGTTGACAGAAGAATAAATTGAAATAGCCAAAAGCATGAGATGAAGTGATGATAAAAAATGACCAAGGTTTATGTAATAATCTAAAGGCTGGAATATACTACAATACTTTTGTCCCAATTTCTCCCCTGATTTACAGTCTGCAGAAGTGGATCCTAGTTGCAGAAAGTCAGAGCCAGCCTGCAGATTTGAGTTGACAGATTTCAAAGGAAATCGGATAGTGTATGTGACTGTTACAGTGGTCATTGATATCCTAGGCATTCAGATTTTAAAAGTTGTGTAGTGTATTCCAGCCTTTAGTTGCCTATGTTTCAGTGCTCAGACTTCATCTCAACTTCATCCCTTCTGTATTTTGATCAGCACAAATCCAACAAGTTTTATACCAATCTAAAAGCAATGGAAAATGACTACTTAACTACATTATCCTGTACTTTATTGAAGTTTACTTGAGTTGTTACTCCTGCTAACCAAAGACCAAGTCAGTCAGGTGTAAGGCATAGATAGCATAGATTCAAAGCACAGGGGAAAGATGGGATCAGTGCAATGTTCTATTTCTTTTGTATATTGAATCAGTTTGTGAAATTAATTCTGTTACTGATTACTTCTGTATTGCAAATGACAACTCTTGCATTTGCATTTTAGACAATGTCCAACCCTGGAGGAATCTCTGTTCAGGTTTGTGGTGACATAAATCTCTGTCTTTCTGCTCTCGGCTTTGTGCAAGTTAGATTCCAGTAGTTTGCTTGATCCTTCCTACAATCATTTCGCAAGCAGATGAAACAGAACTGGTGAAAGCATGATGTGATTGTGCATGTTACAAACTTGCATCCTTTTTCGTGCATAATCAGATTATGACACTTGGGACAGGCTCTGAACATTGGACAACCAAGCACTCTGCTCTTTGGATCTGAGACCAATTCACAGGTTAGCAGTGTGGAGACGAGGGGGCACAGCTTGTTGGTGCAGGCAGCAGAAGTGCAGGGGTAAAGGCAGGAGCCACAGAGGAGCTGAGTGGTTGGGCATCGAGTGCACTGAAGCAGTTTATCAGTAGTACCTTTTATATATGCAGGTTTAAGTGCAGAGAAACAAACCGGGCACTTTGGAAAAATGTAAGATATGGGTGGAAATGAATAAAGATTTACAACTTCATGACACTATGTTGAGTCTGGTTCAGATTAAGTTGATGACAATGCAATGAAGTTGATATGCAGTGCTTACTGTGTTTGTGGGATCTAGATTGTTTCCATCTCCCTGAGATCCAGAAGTCTTTACGGATTGGTTATTCATTAATGATTGAGTTTGAGAGAGAGGAGAAAGCGCCTTCACACAACAGACAAAAGATACAGTGACACATTTGATCAGTTTAATCCAGTGATTTAACCAAAAGCACTGCCAGCAATAGCGCTCCATTAGACATTACTGTATTTATGGTAACCTGCTATTTTTAAGCAGCTTTTTAAGGATCTTTTGTATATTTAATGATGCAACATCGTAGTTACAAGCCAAGAATGTATTCAACGTAAAAGTATTCTCACCTTTAAAATACTTTCCTCCTGGCTGAGATCATCAGTCAAATCGTGCACCTGTGAATTTCCTACAGAATAATAATTGGACGTTTTTTGAGCATTATAACGTGAAATGTGCAATAAGAGTAACTGAAGCATTGATTAGGCATGATGCGTCATAGTATTCTCAGGACAAAGTGAAAGTGAAAGTCATTTTTCAATGGTTGTGAATACATTTATAAACAAATGTATTAATAATTTGCCATTCAAAATGTAAAAATGGTTAATAAATAACAAATACCAGTTCCCATTATTGTCCTTCCTCTTCCATTCCACTGTATAACTGTCTTTCTCACGCTTCTCAGCTCTTCCTTGTTTGGGTTTACTACCACACAGTTTTTCCTGGTTCTTCTAGTACGTTTCATTTGATCTGTTTGAGTGAGATTATTTAAAAATCCTCACCGAAAATGTCTGTGCTGTGCTGTCGATCTGTTCTGTGTGTGAATGAACGTGCGACAGCATTTGTTTACAGGAAACCCCACACAGCTGAGCTCTGGAAAGTACTGGAAATTCATGACATCATAATTAAACCTTTAGTGATTTTAAAGGGGTGGTTGATTGTGATTTCACTTTTTTAATGTTAGTTAGTGTATAATGTTGCTGTTTGATCATAAACAATATCTGCAAAGTTACGACGCTGACAGTTCAATGCAAACGGAGATATTGTCTTTTAAAATTCTGGCCGTTTTAATGCCTACAAAAACGACTGGTAAGGGACTACAACGAGTTACTTCCCGGGTCCGTTACGTCAAGAACCCAGAATTTTACATAAACCCCGCCTCCAGGAACACGCAGCAAAGGGGGCGAGGCCATGCTGTGCTGCTTTACAGAAGAGGAAGAGAAAACTAGACGTGCACGTAAAAATCTATTCATATATAAATCACGATTCTGTCTTCTAACAATTCTAATGGATTCACAAGTTTCAAAATCAATGTTCTAAAGCAGCGTTCTCATCCTGTTCCTGGCCTCGCCCTGCTCTGCACATGCTCTGCATCTCTCTCTCTCTCTCACTCACTCTCATGCAGATCATCAGCTCAGTGGAATACCTTATTTTTCACTACATAGTTATGAGAAAGAGTGTATACATGGACCGCTTGTGTTGCCGAACTGTATCGAATCTTAATCACAAAAAACCGTAGATTAAGCAACAGAATCATAGCATTTACAAATAACAGCGTATCTAAAGGTATGAGACAACAAAAAACATAGGCCAACCATTAAAAGCTGTGCTTGCACAGGTTCTGCACGATCCTCTTCAATAATATCCTCTTGCTTCTCAATCGGGCTCAAACTGATATTAACGACACCGTTGTTTACAATACAACTAGAGCACATGCCGCTGAGGTGAGGGGCGGGACGATTAGATGCACGCTAGAGGCGGTTTAGCCAATCACAACACACTGGGCCAGCTAATCAATCAGAGCCCATCGTGTATTTCTGAGGGAGGGGCTTCATAAAAGCAGGAAATGATCAGTGCGTTCAGAGGAGAAGGGACAGAGGTGTGGAATAAAGGTAAATTATGTGAAAAATAATGTGTTTTTTTTTTTAAAAACTAAGCATTACCACATGTTAGACTGCACCCCATAAACACAATCAAGCCTTTAAAAAAAACAGTCAACCACCCCTTTAAATCTTTTGCGTATTTGTGAATTAAAATATACAGTCCATAATATAATCCATAATATTCCATTGCAAACATGTATTGAAATTTGGGTGCGTAAACTGTCTCTGAGATTCATAAAAGAAACAATGTTACTGTTTCTCTCTAATTTTAAAATCATATCAAATGTGAAATACTTGACCTTTGCTATAAGTTATGTATGCATAGTACTTAAAAAATAAACATGTTTTTAGCTGATCAGAACTTTATTGTAATAAAAATGCATTATATTCCTGAAAAAGTTTATAAACAAAAGGTCAATATACATATTTCATAATATAAAAAAATCCATTTAGACTCAAGGTTTAAATGTAAATAGTGAGTTTTGCTACTGTAGATGTTGATGTTGGATTAGCTCTTATGTTTATATAAAGCATAAATACTTCATCTAAGAACCTGAGAGGTAACCTGTCAAACAAGTTTTCTTGCAGAGGGCATGCCTGTACTGAAAAGTCAAACATTTATTTCTGTATGAAAAAATCTTTACTCACAATTAAATACTTGAAAACAAGTGGTACATTTTTAAGATTTAAAGCTACTAGCTCGAAGCCACTAGACATTAATTTCCAAAAACATAAAAAATACAAAACAATAAAAAGCTAATGTAACGAATCATTATTAACAAGCCTGTTTGTTTGTGCGACATTAACAATAGCCATTATTTTGTAGGCACCCAAAGCTAAATATTTAGCCTGCCACTATGCACACAGTGTGGGGAACACATATGTAATAAAATTCATCCTCTTATGCACCAGTCCATCGAGCGTCACCCACCCCTGTAAACACGCTGATATATGTGTGGAAGAGACTATAAATCTGGCTCTAATCCCCTGTCTTGAGCTGAAACCCCATTATGTCTGATGGTCCTTATGTGATTTTGACCTCTTCTGAATCATGAATAGGATACTGTGTGTGTGTGCGTCAGCACTCTTGTAAGTGTACTGTATGTGCATGCATATTGTATGCTTGTTTGTTTCGGTCTGTCCAGTTCTGCCTTTTAGATTTCATAACATCAGTCAAGACAAAGTCTTGCATTCTCCCTAAGGTCTGAACCCAAACGTGTTTAATGTGTCTTTGATCTCCCTATAGTCCTGCCAGCAATAAAACTTTTGCCGGTCACAACACAAGAAGGCCTCTGATGATACGATTCCATATGATGTGGCATTAACTGTTTGCCAAAAGCAGTTCTCACTCAGTACTTCTGCACATCAGTTTGGTCTCTGTGAACACATTGTGATTGTTAATTAGAAATAATGAAGCTTAATGTAGAAAAAAATTTGACCACATAATTTGTAACAAATTACTTAAAAAGGAACTAAAAAAGTGATAGTTCACCCAGATATGAAAATTTGGCCAAAACCTGTATGAACTATTTTCTTCTGTTAAACACAAAACAAGATATTTGAAGAATGTGGGTAATTTGTTGTTGATCCCCACTGAAAAAAAACTATTATATATACAGTGGGTAAAAAGTGTTTGCCCCTTTCCTGATTTCTTATTTTTTTGCATGTTTGTCACACGTTAATGTTTCAGATCATCAAACAAATTTAAATATTAGTCAAAGATAACACAAGTAAACACAACATGCAGTTTTTAAATGAAGGTTTTTATTATTAAGGAACAAAGCTGTCCAACGGTGCGTGCCGTCGTAGCGGAAAAACCTGGATTGCCCGCGTGCGTGGGGGGAGGGGGGGGGGGGGGCCCCTTTATCTGAAGCCTGCATTAACCGCATTAGTTTACATTAGATTTAAATTTCACTAGCCGCACCCAGGCCTGATTACTGCCAGACCTGTTGAATCAAGAAATAACTTAAATAGAACCTGTCTGACAAAGTGAAGCATGCTTAAATAGCAACGCATTATGCCGCGATCTAAAGAAATTCAAGAACAGATGAGAATCAAAACAGTTGACATGTATCAGTCTGGAAAGGGTTATAAAGCCATTTCTAAGGCTTTGGGACTCCAGCGAACCATGGTCAGAGCCAGTATCCACAAATTGAGAAAACTTGGAACAATGGTGAACCTTTCCAGGAGTTGCCGGCCAACCAAAATTACTCCAAGAGCACAACACCGACTCATCCAAGAGGTCATAAAAGAACCCAGAACAACAGCTAGTTCTGAACTGCAGGCCTCACTTGCCTCAGTTAAGGTCCGTGTTCATGATTCAACAATAAGAAAGAGACTGCAAAAACGGCATCCATGGGAGAGTTCCAAGGCAAAAGCCATTGCTGACCAAAAAGAACACAAAGGCTCGTCTCTCATTTGCCAAAAAATATCTTGATTATCCCCAAGACTTTTGGGCAAATATTCTGTGGACTGACGAGACAAAAGTTGAACTTTTTTTGGAAGGTGTGTGTCCCATTACTTCTGGCGTAAAAGTAACACTGCATTTAAGAAAAAGAACATCATACCATCAGTAAAATATGGTGGTGGTAGTGTGGTGGTCTGGGGCTGCTTTGCAGTTTCAGGACATGGATGACTTGCCATAATTGACGGAAACCATGAATTTTGCACTTTATCAGAAAATTCTGAAGGAGAATGTCCGCCCATCAGTTTGTGACCTCAAGCTCAAGAGCACTTGCGTTATGCAGCAGGAAAATGATCCCAAACACACCAACAAGTCCACCTCTTAATGGCTCAAGAAAAACAACATCAAGGTTTTGGAGTGGCCAAATCAAAGACCGGACTTAAATCCGATTGAGATGCTTAAACAGTCCATTCAAGCTCGAAAATCCTCCAATGTGGCTGAATTAAAGCAATTCTGCAAAGAAGAGTGGGCCAATATTCCTCCACAGCGATATGAAAGACATTTTGCCAGTTATCGCAAACACTTGATTTCAGTTGTTGCTGCAAAGTGTGGCACAATTATTAGACTTTTATTAGATTTAGGGGGCAATTACTTTTTCACGTAGTGCCAGGCAGGTTTGGACAGTTTTTTTCCCTTAATAAAAGAAATCATCATTTTAAAAAACTGCATTTTGTATTTACTTGCATTATCTTGTGTAATATTAAAATCTGTTTGATGATCTGAATCTTTTAAGTGTGACAAATATGCAAAAAATTTAAAAAAACAGGAAGGGGTAAAAACCTTTTCACACCACTGTATATAAATACACAGTGCAATGGGACCAAATTGTTTAGGTTTACCCCACATCGCTTAAAAATATCTTCTTTTGTAGTTCAGACAAGATGTATACATTCATCCAGTGTTTAGTAACACTACAGTGGAATGATTAACAGAATTTTTCATTTTTTGGGTGGCCTAGCCCTTTAAAGTTTTAGTTCACCCAAAAATGAAAATTATGTTGTTATTTACTCACCCTCATGTCTTCCAAACCCATAAACCTTCGTCCCCGTTGCAATACAATTAATATCATTTTGATGAAATCCAATAGAAGCTTTCTGACCCTGCATAGACAGCAATGGAACCCGTTCAAGACCCAGAAAGTAGTAAGGACATTGTTAAAATATTCCATGTAACATCAGTGGTTCAACCTTAATTTATAAGCTACTAGATCCTTTGTGTGCACAAAGACACCAAAAATAATGACTTTTATTCCACAGTTCTTCTCTTCCGTGTCATTGTCTGTATAATTCTGGTTCAATAACTAAGGCTTGGCAAAACAATTGCAAGTCTCTCTCTTCGTAAATCTCAAGACCATGTTTTTTTACGAAGACTTTATGTACAGTGTGAGTCTTCTTCTGCTTATAAGAGACACAAGGCCGCGCTTCGGGTTCTAATTCCAACTATGGCTCCTTGTCAGCTTCACATGCTGTGTTTGGGTACTCTCCGGTGAACGCAGCATCAAAGAACTGACACGGAAGAGAAGAAATGATTGAATCAAGTCTTTTTTTTTTCTTTGCACACAAAAAGTATTCTCATAGCTTCATAAAATTAAGGTTGAACCACTTTTGTCACATGGACTACTTTAACGATTACCTTACTTTCTAGGCCTTGAACGTGGTAGTTGCATTGCTGTCTATGGATCAGAAACCTCTTGGATTTCATCAAAAATATCTTAATTTGTGTTCCGAAGATGAATGAAGGTCTTATGGGTTTGGAACAACATGAGGGTGAGTGATTAATGGCAGAATTTTCATTTTTGGGTGAACTATCCCTTTAAGTTACAGTACGAGATAAGTTGCGTATGTCACAAAAGAAAGTGAGAAATTGTGCTGGATGTAATCTTTGTCTATAAATAGTTGGTTTATTTAACAGTTAACATTAGTCACCTTATCTCTATGGCTCTGCTGATGAGCCCTGAACTGCTCAGGGTTTGTGAACATCTGTTGGCAGAATGGGCAGACTGACTCTGGGAGGGTATTCCACGGTACCTGTCTGACTGAATCAGGAGAGTTCAGTTGTTCTTCCAGGTGATCTGCCTTTATCCAGTGCTTCTGTTTATCTGTGTGCACCATGTTAATAACCGACGGTCTGTCGTTTCTCACCACCGCTGCATCGCTATGAGATCCAGAACCAGATTCTGATCTGAATCCGCAATCTGATTGTAAAACAGCTTTTGGTTTAGTAGCACAGGACCTTAGAGGTGCGTTACCTTTCTCTAACTTCTGTCGCACCTCTGAGGTGTAGTCGTATTGAGGCCTCTCCTCCTTACCTGAGACTGAGGTGTGTGAGTCTCTTGGGAAAGAAAATGCAGTAACTCTATTCCTGTTCTCGTTGTTTTGATCTCCTGCCTCATTCCTTAGGTTATTCTTCACAGTCCCAGAGTCGTCCTGTTTCCCCTCTGCATTAAACCTGACCAGCCCTGCGCTCCAGCTTTCTAATGGAGGTACGGACAGCTGCTGAATGCAGTGGTAGAGAGATGGGTAGTCCACATATTTAAACTTGGGAACCTTTTCCTTAGGACTGGTGGGCCTGTAGTCTGGTGCCTTTGTCAATGAGCAGGATCCCAGCCAACCGTTGAGTGGAGGCACAGAAAGCTGTTGGATGCACTGGTGCAGAGAAGGGAAATCCACATACTGGAAACGAGGCACCTTGCGAGGGATATCACAGAGATTGTCTTTTCTCACACGCATTTGTGTCGAGGTCTCAGGGTCACCCCGCGCCTTCCTCACCGCTCTATCCTCTGTGTTGCACTCTGCTGAGGCGGAGCGCTTGGCATTGTCACCTCCACCTGAAGGCAAGTGCCTCCTGTCCTCCATCCCTCTGTCTGCACAATGGTGCTTAAGTCTCCTGTGGCTATAAAGAGACACAAAATCAGTAAAATCAGATCTGTAAGTAAGGACTAGTTTTGATTGTGATTATTTTTTAAAGAATATTTTGGATTTAGCATTTATGGCATAATGGTGCAGTCACAGTGAAATTTCAGCAAAAAAGGTCCATTGTCTATTGCCAATAGTGTAGTCATACATATACACACACAGATGTCACTTTCAAACCAAGAAGTTTTCTGTTGGTCAACTTGGTGAATTTGGCGGATTTTGCCTGAAAATTTCTCCTAAAGTAAATGTGACCACACCTTAATGTTAATTACCACAAAAAATTATTTAGATTCGCCCCCGGTTTTCTAACTAAAAAAACTCAAATAGATTTTACGAATAGGGATTTACAAAGGAAATAAATGAGTCCAATTTTTAAAAGCAGAAATGTAAAGCTTATAATTTTATATTTTATAAAAACACACATTAATTATTGTGTTAAAACAGTTTTACAGTTGCTTTAGGGCTTTATGATGTATTTATGTAGTAATAGCAACAAAGTTGTAAAACTGGAGACAATTTTACAAGGTTACTAAATTCTGTGTATTTACATTTTATGGCTGTACTATTGAAACAGTGGGTATTTTAAAGTTTCAGTGATTGACCCCATTCATTTCCATTGTACTGTAAATGCTTTAATGTAATCTAGATTTTTTTCTTTTTTAAGAAAAAAAAGAAACATCACATTTTATTTTTATATTCATATTATTATTTTGTGGTAATCAACATTATGCCACAACAAGTGCTGTTGATTGAGCTTAACTTTTATTGAACCCAGAATACCTTTAGAAACATATTTTGTTCACTGAGCAACTCAGCAAGAATCAACGTGAATTTTTCTTTTGTGATAAATAACCCAGTTATGGTTCAACAAAACTGTAATTCAATCTCTAAACATTCTGGGGCAAACAAATAATTACAGATGTGGGTTGATGCTTATAACATAGATTAAACGGAAAGGCATTCATTAAGCATTCATTTTTCGTTATGTGAAACAGGCTTCCACATGTATACTGGGACCAGATCCGTTAAAAGAATACAACTCACCCTCACTGCACTCTTTGGATGTCACACCGTGTGGGTGGGTGGATAGCTGGGTGGGTTTGCTCTCCACAGGCCAGGCTGGGAAAATGATAATAACAACAAGATAAAAAAAAAAACTCTGATATGGCAGGAGATGTGTACACGTAACTGTGTGAGCATAGAGAAAGTGTCTATGTGTGCGTTTGTGAGGGGAGAGATGGTCTGAGTTGCTCCGGTAGCCCTGTGCCATGGATATAAATAGCTCTGCAGGTATAGAGTAAAGGAGAAAAGTAGGTCAGCTTCAGACTGATCGCCTTCTCCAGGGGGCCCAAAACTAAATATGTCACACACGCACACACACACAACACTACAGTCTTCTCTTTCTGTATTCACTATGGTCAAAACCAAGAACACCCAATACTGCCACACAAAAGCCTAGGAGCAGCCCAGCCCACCCTGACTTCAGATCACTACACACACTTACTGAAATGGACACTGGCTCACTCCCCATGTGTAATCAACAGGTGAAGAGATGTAGTTTACCACCTGGTTAGCCTACAGGCTATACATAAATGGAAGATTCACCAGTATCTCACAACAACACCCCAAGCGTTGTCTATAAATTAAAGCATGATTATTATGATTATTATTGTATTATAAAAGCACACACACACAAACCTGCCGTCGAAATATTATGAGAGAAAAGAGTAACCATCCAATCGAGACTGTGCTGAGAGAAAAAAGCGCATGTGCGTGCTCAGATGTGAAGTAAATCGTTTCCTTGTGTATTGAGGCTATGGTCAGGTAAGAGGAACCTGCCGGGGCTTATTGTAGGTTTCAGACACAATAAAAAGTAGCTATAGTATATATATATAGAGTTTAAAAAAATACCTGTTTGCATGATATGTGTCAAACTAGAAATGTGTCATGACAAAACTTTTGATACCTTGTTGCCATTTAAAACAGCAAATTGGTTTAATGTAACATTTCTTTCTTCTCTTTTTTTTCTTTTCTATTTCTAAAAGCCACGGAACATTGCCTGGCACAGAGGGAAAAAAACACACTGTAGAACCCGACATGGAATCGTTGCCAGGGCGTTGGGGGTAATAACCCTGCTCTACATTCAGCCACTCGCTGTGTTGTTCATGAGGAATTGGGTCACGCGCCGTGGCCTACATTTTTAAGGTTTGTTGTCTTCGTTTTTTTTCCCCTCCCCAAATTTATTTGGGCTGGCCCCGCCCTCGTTGCCTGAGCAGTGCATCGGGGGTTGGGGAAGAGCGGAACAGTTTGAAGCTTAGAGCCCGAGCGCTGCAAAGCAGTAAGATGCGCCCTCGCAACATGCAGACAAACAGAGCATGCACACGCGCGTGACAGCAGAAATGTGCGCGTGCTGACACAACGGGCTAATACAGAAAGATGCGCCTGTCTATAAACATACTGATTTGATTTCTTATTAAGCCCCGCAAAATATTACACTTGTCCCGGATAGCACAATAGAAATTAAGCTCATATAGACAACTGTTGTCACAAACCTGCATTAAGTAATACGAGGTGACGTCAATAATTCAGATATGAACAAATATCAGCTTGAATGCATAAGACATCATTTACACATTTCATGTTTCCAGAGGTTTACCTTATATTACCGTAGTAGTCCGTGGCGGTCCGTGAAGTGCATGTCAAGTGAGTTCTCCTTCGATTTAATCTCAATTGTGTTCGTCTTATTTCAGAGAACGAGCTTCATCATCAACACATTATTTAAAATAAAACATAAATGATTTCTCTCTGGTCAAATTAAGGCGTTTGCTTTCTTGAAGGACCATTTAAACTTGTTCAGTTTTAAAACGGTGAGCAAGAGGGCACGATGTTATTTATCCTGTGTTAGTATCAGCGACACTTTACCAGAAACAGTTCGTTAATGTGTAAAATGTGGTTTGGCTCTAGGAGCCGCTATTCGGATTCTGATAGAGGGAGACGAAAGCCAATCATAGTTCGGTCACGCTTCATGACACACCCATGGACTCCGCCTCTCTCACGTATCTTTGTCCAATCAACGCGCTGCTTTTTGATGAATGGGCGGAGCTACCATGTCCTAGTTCTAGGCGAATTATAATTCAGCTCAGACTCCGTTTACTCGAGTCACCCGAGCGCGAGTTGACACCCAATCCTCCGCACGTCTTTATCAATCAGTCATATTAGCCCTGACATATGCACGCAAAACAGAGATGTCTTTCCTTCTTTTAAAATCGCACGGATATACAACTCGTTTAAATGTTTAAAATAATAATACATCATGGCAAAATTAACTAGGACCTTTGTCTCTTGTGTGTTGACATTATTTTGCCCATAATGTCAACACACAGCTCAGTGTAGGAGAAACTTCCATGTTTGTAGTTTATATTTGTTACTCGGATGTGCAGGAAGAAGACTTTGTGTTGACACATTATCTAAAACTCTCCAAACAAACAAAATATATGATGACTGAGGAAATCCTATGACCTTTTTTGCTGTTGATAAAATGATTTTTCTTCACAGTTTTTATGTTCCAACAGTGGAGTGGTGCATCAGCTACTTGTGTCATTTAAATTTCATAATTCTAGGAAGGTTACTATGTAGATTAAGGGTTCACTTACTTATATGGAGCTAAATGAGCAGATGGATAGACTAAATACTAAGAAAGAATGTACACACTCACTAAAATCAGCTTTTATTTACACAATCACAGACACCAGCAGTGGCGCCGGAAATGCGAGGGAGGCAGGTGACAGAACGTCATCCTGGACAGCCACAGGCGCCAGAACCCTCCTATCTTAATGAAGATATCCAGACCACACATGTTCCAAGAAATTGCGCGTAGTTAGTTAATGCCCATAAGTAGGAGCGCACATGCATTTACGCAGTGGGTATGAGCAGCAAAAGTTAATAGGGTGCGCTCGAGGAGAAAATCTTGGGGATTACATCCTCGAGTTAAGTTTTCTCTTTGGTAACAGAAAAGAGCAGGTCAGCCGTTGAGAGCCCGGGGATACAGGTGAATCAGGTGCCATTATGACGCACAATGAGGAATGTGGGGGGCACCGAAATATACAGGATCATTTGTGCCATGTCTATATAAACCCGAACAAAATTTGAGTCTCGCTGCACGAGTGTTCCTTTTGTAGTTAGCCACTACGATGAGACCAAAATTTTGACTGCCAATATAATATGTTGGATTTGGGAAAAAGGGGTGCCCCACGCTAGCCGGTTGGAGGACCGTGTGCAAAAACTGTTCTGAATGCATTTCACTTTCTAGAAAGGCCAAACAGTGCCACATGAAATTAAACTGAATGAAAGCATTTTCAAAACGAGACTGTGAAGAAGTTCTTTTTTGAACTAACACCTAGTTTTTAAAGCCTGATATTCCTAGCAAATAAAATCAACACAGAATTTTAAATAATTTCAATACATTGATATTATTGGCGGTATTTCCACTGAATTATAACTAAATTGACAGGTGTCATTATAAACAAGCACCATCAATTTGTTGCTTTTGCTTGTTTTGTTTTGTATATATATATATATATAAACAATGAAATAAAGAAAAAAATCTCTTTGCAGAAGTGCATTAACTGAAGGGATTGCATAACTGCAGATATGAATGAGGCGTGTGCTGCTGCTCTCATTTTCTTGTCTTGATGAACGGTTGTCTCAGCAGTATCTTTAATTTAGTATTAGATGAACTGCAGTATAAACTCTATACAGTTTTTAAAAAGTCCTCTGTGACCATCCATAGCAGTTGGTACATGCCGTCTTGTTGAGCTGATGGTTTTGATGGGCTGGCATTCAGAGTTCAAGTGTTTTTGCTTCCTGTCAGATGCCCTAGTGAGCTTTTCCACTCTTTTTAGGAAAGAATAAAGTAGAAAAGGGTAGTCGATGGGGTGAACACCTCAATCCACCCCTTTCATCCCCTTGCCCCACTTTCTCCTAAATTCGATAGGCTGGTGCAGAAACATGAGCATCACAACCTATTGGAAGGCACAGAAACAGAAACAGCTGAGTAAGAAGTTAACCCAAGCCCTTTAAGGTTGGCAGGCTCTCTATAGGATAGCTTTCACACAAAGAATGAATAAATAAATAACTTTGTCATAAATAGTCACCCTCAGTTTTTTCAAACCGTTTTATTTCTTATTTGTGAACACAACAGATATTCAGGGGAATCCAAAGCAGCACTGGACCCCACCGACTTTTCAAAATACTTTTTTTTTGTGTGTGTGTTACAAGCGGGAAAAACTTTCGTGAAATGAATTTTGCGTTTTTTGGGATGAATGTAACTGGCCTCTCAAGTTGCGTTCTTACAATGACCCTGGTGCTATAAATGTATATGAAACTGAACAGCAATATACATATAAGTAGAAACTGTAAAACACTTCTTTGTATTAATTAAAGTAATGAACAATTGAAGACAACACAAACAAAGAAAGAAGTCAAATATGACTGAAGTAACTGAAATGTTTCTGTTCTCTACCTCAGTTCCCCATCTTCTTCTGTCGATCCAGGAATTTCTGTCGCCTGTCCGTCGGAATCTCATCCAAGCTGATACCATGGTTGCTCGCCCTTTGTGGCAACATAAAGTATACAAACTTTGTTCTCTAGATTAGAGACGCATCATATAGTGATGCACATACAGATAGAACTGGTTTCTTTCTTACCCAGGAGTAAGGTCTGGCGGTACAGGTAATGGCTTGTTGTATCCATCTCTCCCAACCAACCAGAATGTTTCCTCTACACCTTTACCCTGTTAGAGAATGACAGGAGCTCATATGCTATTCGTCAAGACATCTTTTAGAGGTGGATTAAGCCTACAATAACTGTATAGTGTGTGGTGATCCAGAACGGTCTTGGGCAAATGCTAAAACATTTTCACCCTCACCCTATTTTATTTATTTTGTGCAACAGAACAATTCTGTTATTTTTGTCATTTTGTTTCTGAAAGTCCTGAAGTGTAATTTCCATTAAATTAATTGTGTGTAATAACATTCTGTGGTGAAAATGATTGTGATGGAAATTTAGAACATTAAAATTTATTTTTTTCTTTTGTTAATTTTATGGCTAGCATTCAAGAGGCATTTGCCTTGGTTTTTATCTTCACACAACATGTCTCATGTTCCATCTCAAGTGTGGTCTTCACTGACACTATTATCTTCTTGATAAACAAGGTCAACTTTTGATAAAAATGTATTAGGGACAACATTGTTCTGGAAATTGCACCAGAACTTTGGGACAGATGTAATTCTGGAAATATATATCTACTATATAATCATCACAACAGTTAATATTGAATTGGTTTATGATTATTTTACTATTTATGATGATCTGTTTAGACCATAGTTGTGCATATATAGTCATAAAAATGCCTGAACTGAAGAAATACCTGTCAGTGTGTGTATGTTTGTGTACCTTGAGCTCTGTCCTGCCCCTACTATCTATTTTGTAGCCAAGTTTGAGGCTGTTCAGGACATCAACAGTACTCTGGTTGACATGAATTCTGTAAGCTGTAGAAACAGGGACAGCAAAACAATGAAGAAAAACATAGTAAATTAATTAATTGTTACAAATTGAACACCAATTGATCATTGCCCATACTGGTTTCTTGTGAATTAATACAGACTCAGGACATCAAGAACATATTACGCAGAATTCCCCTTGGATGTAATGACATATGAAACCACTAGAAAGCAGTATGTCCAAGACTGCCTGACTGTTCACTCTCTGAGCTAGTTAAAGCTGAAGCACTGAGCATATTACATAACTCAAGACACTTTCCGTTGCCTTCAGATAATCTGAACAACTGTGTTTTAGTCATTTCATTGTGTGGGTGAAATCACATAGCACTAGATGCGTGACCTTTGTGGCCTAATCTATGAAAACATATTTAATCTTTCATTTAAAATTAATTTGAAACTGTCTGAATTTGAAAACAAACCCTTCTTGTACAATATGATAATATCTATAATAATAATTTTTTCAACTATAAAATTCACACTACAATTCAAAAGTTTGGGGTCAGTAAATTTTTGAAGAAACTCCCATCGCCTCACCAACCTGCATTTGTTAGATAAAAATACAGTAAAACAGTAATATTATGAAATATTGCTTTTTTTTATTTTAATATATCTAAAGATTTAATTTATTCCTACAATGGCAAAGCCATTACTCCAGTCATAAGTGTCACATGATCCTTCAGAAATCATTCTAATATGAACTGTTCAACATTATTATGTTGTGCTGATTAATATTTTTGTGGAAACTGTAATACATTTTTCCAGGATTTATTGATGATTAGAACGTAAGAAAAAATAACAGCAATTATTTGAAATAGAAATCTTTTGTGATATTATAAACGTCTTTACTGTCACTTCCAATACATTTAATGTATCCTAGTTGAATAAAAGTATTGATTAAAAATTTACTAACCAAACGTTTGGAATGTCAGTGTATATGTATATTTTTTTAGGTATTAGCAACTTGTAATCATATTTCAAGACATTTTTCCATGTTCATCAGCATGAAACGTTCTAAAGGTGAAGTCAATGTTCTGTGATAAATGTGGCAGAAGGTCTGATTAAAGGTGAGACAGTTCAGGGTGATATCAGAGCCTGAGTTCTAAGAGGACATTAGCCTTAAAGCAGAATTTTCTTTCTAATTTGGCTTATACTCTTAAAAGCTTACAGGGAACTCTGCACTTTAAGCCATCTGAGCTTCTCACTGACATGCACTCACTGATCAGCACACACACACAAACTACTAACCACTGAGTTTTCAAGCTGATACTTAGCCAGACAAATTCCTGGAATCACGACTTCAGAGACAGCCATATTAAATACATATTAAACACATAAGTGTACTCACGCAACCCTGTGGATTCCATTCGGGAGGCTGTGTTTACTGTGGTACACCCCCGCCGAACAGACCGGACGTACAATGAAAGCGACATCTCAAACCGACAGGACTGTACACGGCAATGCTACCACTGACCGTGTCACATACACCACGGAATAGGGGAAGTTACCATAGTAAGAAAACACTGCCAATGTAGAAAGTTGCATGTGGAGTAAGGGACACACTGTACGATGATTGTGAGCACCATGTGATCTCTGTTGAGTTGTAGGGTGGGGGAAAGAGCCAACGGCATGCTAACTAATTGGATGAATCTGTTAATTGGATGATGCCCGGGATTTACATTTCACTTGTTCTAGGAATACACAGCCATCAGAGGATCAAGTGTAAATAAATTTTTACATTTAGCACAATGTTCAGTTTGGTGATGTAAGGCAAGACCATCTTTGTCAATGAAAAGTACATCCACGGGAGTAATTATGTGTTTGATTTTTAACTAGATGATGCATTTAGTTTAAGGGTGTATAGCGTTTGGAAAAACTGGTTTAACTGTACTCTGAATATTCTGGCTCTCTTATGGCTTTGTTAGCTGTGTAGGGTTACAAGGCTGCTACAAAGTTTAACCGGCTACATTCAAAAGTTTGGGGTCAGTAAGGTTTTTTTTTTTAAATGTATATTTTTATTCAGCAAGTATGTATTCAATTAATCAAAAGTGACAGAAAGGACTTTAAAATTGTTACAAAAGATTTCTATTTCAATGAAAAGCTGTTCTTAACTTTATAGCCATCAAAGGAAGTCTGAAAAAAGCGATCATGTTTCAACAAACAGCTTAAAACTGTTTTCAACACTGATAAGAATTTTTCCTTGAGCACCAAATTGAACATATTAGAATGATTTCTGAATGGACTGATTTTGGAGTAATGGAGTAATGGCAGCTTTACTATCACAGGAATACATTACCTTTTAATATATAGTAAAATAGTAATGATTTTGATCAAATAAAGAGCAAGAAACTTCTTTCAAAAACATGAAAACATTTCTTTCAGACCCCAAACCTTTGGATTTTCTTTGTATATGTGTTTGTGTGCTTTGTGCCGTTCTTACCAGAATGGAGTCCAATGCGGATTTTGACTTTGACGTCAGGCATGTGAGTCATTTTAAATGTTCCGATGCAGTGCAGAATGTCCAGAGACATGTTGGCCATCTCTGCTGCGTGACGGTTACCGTTACGGTTTGGAACCCCTGATGCCACCATGTACGCGTCACCAATAGTCTCTACCTGTTGATATATACTATTAAATATTCCTTGTGAAATGCAAAACTGTTTGTATGCACCATAGATATTATCTCAAATTATCTCATATTATATAAGTCATTTATTATTTTCATTTATTCCATCACAAGATAAAAACCTTTAAAGAATGTCTTATTAAACGATTCACTCAAAGATCGCTCTCAAAAGTCATCACTGGGTGTGTTAGCCTTTCAAAAGGTACTAATATATACACTTTAGGTACTAATATGAAACTTTACTGCACAAATATGCACCCTTTGATGTTAAATAGGGCACAAAGGTGTACCTTTTGAAAGGGTACCACCCAGTGACAGCTTTTGTAGCTTTTTTTTCTGAACTCAGCATTGATCATGAAAGAATCTACTCAATTTCCACAACAGTTTAAGTGAAAGATAAAAAAGCTCATGTAAACCTTGTAGACATCGTGGATTGCGATGATTCCATCAAAGTGTGTGTAGAGGTCGTTAAGCAGATCGACCACTTCGATAGGTTCACTCAGAGCAGAGATGGTGGTAAAACCCACAATATCACTGAAATATAGTGTGACATCTGAAAAGTGCTCCGGCTTCACTGGCTTCCCTGTCTTTAAAGCCAAGGCCACAGATCTGGAAGACAGAATGGCATTATAAGAAACAAAATTAATGTGAAAAGATATCTGAACATCTGAAGTGGGACTCACTTGGGCAGCATCTGGGCTAGAAGAGCATCAGTTTTCTGACGCTCTACCTCTAGTTCTTCAGTCCTTTCTCGGATCAGATCCTCCAGGTTTGAGGAGTACTGCTCCAGCATCCTTAACATTGAGTCAATTATATTTGTCTTCTTTCCCTTGTTCACATTCTTAAACTGCAAGTTAGAAAAAAAGGGACAGAAAACAGGAGATTTTGTTTTGTTTTTCCCCTGTATATTTTATATAGTGAATATTTTTGCTTTTTATTTTTTCCTGGAAGAAAATTCTTTATGTTTGACAATAATGCAAAATTTTACCTTTGTCTATGTGTGTGCTTGAGAGAGAGAAAGAGGGTGTACCTGTCTAAAGATCTCCTTAAACGTGGGTCTCTTGTCAGGCTCCTCGCTCCAGGCCTGCTTCATGATCTGAATCACCTCCAGCGGCGCTTCATCCACAGACACAGTGGGTCGGCACAGCGGTGGAGGAGAGCACACCTTATCTATGATTTCTGCACACAGAGATACACAACTTGAGTATTCACAACTTAGAACACTGTATTCATATCTGAATTGCTCCAAACCAGCTCCACTAAATCATTGCCATCTTTAGTTTGTCTATTAACTGTGTGAAAACCTGAGTGGTATGTGATAATATATTGGAATGTGAGGGTGTCTAACCTTCAGGAGGCATATCCAACATGCCGAAGGGTGCACAGCGAGAGATCACCTCCTGCATGATAATAGCAAAGCTGTATATATCAGCTGGATACGTCCCCTTCTTCTTCAGTTTAGGATTGCGCAGGATCTCTGGAGCTGTCCAAAATTGATCTGTACCAAATATACACAGATCAGAGTCCGAAAGACTGAATATGCAAAAATAAGCAAGATGAGAGGAGATAATGAGAGCCTCTATGTCCTGTTTCTCATCGCGTGATTTAGCAATTTCCACGTGTATTACACGTACCCTCTGGTTTGGTGTCCTCCAGGATGATGTTTTGAGAGTTGATGATTTCATTTAAGCCATAATCCGTAACCTTCAGGACAAACCGACCATCTACCACACAGTTCCTTGACTTGAGGCGTCCATGAATGATCCCACGATTATGCAAGTACTTCATTGCCTGATAGGAAAAGATAAAAAGGCATTAGAAGGACAGAGAAGTATGAGGAGATGGGAGCAGGTGACATCCTTGACAGTTCATTAGTTAATCAGCCAGTCATTCTTTACCACATTTTCATCCATATCTTCATCTTCTTACTGAGCTGTATTTACTTATCTGTTCATCTATGCTTTCATTCAACCCTTTGCTAATTGAACTAGTCTACCTTCTCAATTCCTCACCCTGATCAGGTCAAGAAGAAGAGAGGATTTGAACATCCAGTCCAGTCTCATTTCCTCGTTGTTGAGCAGGTCTTCCAGGCTGCCTCTGGTGCAATGCTCCGTAACAACGCCAAATATGCCAGTATCCAAGAACAGACCCAGAAACAGGTTCAGATTCTCATGACGCATGTCTCTCAGCTAGAGTGAAGGAAGAGGGGGACAAGCAGAAGCAAAAAAGGTACAGAAGACAGGGTGAGAAGGTGAGTATAGTGTTCAGTTTTTGTTTTCAACCACAACTTGTAAGCTAAATAATACTTTCATTCACTTATCTCTTACCTTGATAAAGATGGTCTGAGTGCTGTCACTGATTTCTGAAACAGAATCTCCACAAGGGCATTTCTTCAGCCAGACCCAGTCACCCTGACAGCACAGGATAATACAACTCAACACATCTCCACAGGCTCACACAGAATTGGATGACCTTGTTTTTCAACTTTTTTCAACACCGAATTTAGAGGAGAATATGCAGAATTTTTTGGATTTCATTTAAATAAGATAAATGGTTTAAATAGCGTTTAGAGAACTGCACTTTTATCTGTACTTTGGTTTTTGAAAATAATGATACTGTTATGTCTATAACATAATATAATTTACTTAGTATAATGTGCAGTTTTATAAACAAACATGCAAAGAGCAAGTGATGTGTAGAATTTTGTGAAAGTTCTGCAGAGCTTTGGGCAGATTCTGCACATAACTAATACTTTTCTACAACAGCCGATGTACAAACAATGGCTGTATGTTGTTCATATTAATATACAGGTTACTTTATACTACATTCCTCTAATTTGATTGTTAATGTAGTTTGCCTGCAGTGATGAACAGGTTTTTGAAAGTTGAAACATCAGCTTTTGTTTTCATTAGTGAGCGTGGAGCGAGAAATGGAAAACCTAATGAAAGCTTATTTCCGCCATGGAATAAAAAAAAAAGAAAAAGGTAATTGCAGCTTTTAAACTCACAGTTCTGGCTTTTTTCCTTAGAGTTCTGAGTTTATGTCTCACAATTCAGACTATTTTTTTTGCAAGATATAAACTTGCAATTCTGAGAAAAAAGTCTGATTTTAAGATGTTTACTTGCAATTGCCAGTTTTAAAGTGGCAATTGTGAGTTTATAACTGACAATGTAAGATAGAAACTCTCAATTCTGAGGAGAAATAAACAAACTGTGAGTTATAAACTTGCAAATTGTTAGGAATTGTGAGATAAAATTATTTTAAATATTTTTTTTACTCCTTGCACTGAGGAGTTTATATCTGTCAATTCTTAGTTTATATACATAAACTTTACTTAGAAAAATACATAAACTAACTGGTTGAACTTTGTCTGAAAAGTTATTTCATATTAACTTACCGTTTATTGAATTGTCTTATAAGACCAATGCCACTCTTAGAATCATGTTGTTGTACTGAATATCAGCAAGACTGTTTTTACCTTCTGGTATTCAGTACTACTGGTATTTAGTACCAAAACACTATGCTAACAACTTACCAAATTTTATCTATATCTGTACACAAAAAAGCACAAATTTCACACACCTCAAAAACAGCAACATTGGACGTTTCAGGAGTTGACGTAATGTAACTGCGACCTGAAACTGAGTGGTGAGGGGTTTTAACATCTAGTTGACTCTTCACCATACTCTCCTCATTCAGCTTCTACAGAGAGAATGGAGAGAAATTGAGAATGTGAGAGACATAGACAAAAACCTAAGCGAGAGAGAGTATTCTATTTAGTATCATCACACTTGCAGCAGAGTACACACTAAAATTATATTAAATAAATGTAAATTATTACTATACTCTCTTCATTCATCTTCTACACACACACACACACACAGAGAGAGAGAGAGAGAAATGGACAGTGAGAGAGACAAATATAAAGTATATGAGCAAGACAGAGAGAGAGAAAGGAAGAGAGAGCATTTGTGACTGACCCTCCTGCTGAGTGTGGTGTTGATGAAGACCAAGTCATCCAGTGTCAGTACTATCTTAGTGGGGCTTCCAATTCCACCTCCACCAAATGCCCCTAATATCCCCTGCCCATGTTTCCTGGACACACACACACACACATACATATGCTTATTTGTTTATCAGTAATACAATAAACTGATTCAATACATGATGGTTTGCTGCAACTCAAGCAATTCAATTCATACCTTATATGGAGAAAACATACACCTGCTCCACTTATCAACACACAGAACAAGAGAAGGAGGAAGAAAAGGGTCACTCCATCCAAGCCTGCAATGAAAGGGAAAGAACGACAGACAGAATCAGTGGTGATGTTGATGCTTTTAAATATATTGTAATAAAATTGATGTGGTACAAGAATTTCTGCTTTCTCACCTCCTCTACAAGTGACGTAAGGACTGAACCAACAGTTTGAGTCAGTGCTCGGAGATGCTCCAGCAAAATGAATCGATTTCCCCAAGTACTTCAACCCTCCATATTTCCCATACGTGTGTGGTGCTTCCAGGGTGTGAGTGCGGTGTAGGCTGGACCCAGAGCCATCTGAATCCAGGACAGCGTAGCGGGCCTGCATTCCTTCTCCATCAGTGCCTGCTGATATCCGCTGGTTAAAGCCATTGAATTCAAACCCGCCGTCATTTTTAACCAGTGCATCTCCTAATACCCAGCGTCCTCCACTCGCAACTCGGCTCTGCTCTGCAGCGTTATACAGAAGTCCGCAAATGAAGTGGAGCGAACCGGCTCAAAACAATGACCATATGGATATGCACAAAACTAGAAAACAAATTACGGACCCATGATTGGATTTTACCGTTTCTCAAATAAGAAAAAATGTAATAATAAATAATAAAAGTGAAAAATATTTTTATTAGAGGACGAGTAGGAGCAAACTATGTATAGTTCCACTTAAGTTTTTTATTGTTTTCTATTTTGGTTTAATTTAACTGCAGACTTTTAGTAATTTTGTTGTGTTTTTTTTATCATTTTTAATTTTAGCTATTATAGTTATACTAAATGAAAATGAGAAATGTTTCCTTTGCAACAAGCTGTTTTTAAACATTTTCAATTACAATTTCAGTTAACATTTTGTTTTATTTCAAGTAAAAATTACAAAAAAAATGGTTTTAGTTGTAGTTAATCATGGTTTATGAGAATCATTTAGAGACAAATACACAACTGAGTTAAACATCAACCTGAAAATGTCTTATTGTACACAAATTACATAAATATTAAATATATAACGCTAAAATCTGGCTTTTGGAGTGATAAAAACATCTAAACTCACTACTATGACAAAGATGCTTTCTACATAACTATAGCTTTTGCTTTTGCTATCCCCACCCCTACATTGCTTGTTTAGAATGATACCTCTAATTCTAAAACACTAAGGCAAGTTCAGACCGATTGTGTTACCTCTTCAGCTGGTGTGCTGGTACGGACGTCATAGGATTCCTGTGCTGCACTAAAGGCCTCATAGAAGTTTTGTTCCCCTTGGTCCATGGTTATTGTCAAGACCCCATCATATGCTCGTCGCAGTTTGGTGTCATTGGCCAGGACTGGATAGTTCGCATTTTTATATGGCAATGAATACAGCAGTGTGTCATATGGAATGAAGATGTACCCTCGGTCAATCATTCTCATGTCCATTGCTGTGGTTAGCAACTTATACTGTTCCTCTCCACCAATCAGAACAGAGTGCATGCACATGATGACAACTGCACACAGAAAATGAAGAGGGAGAAATAAGAATGGGGGAATGTGAAAACAGGATTGAGGAATAAATGAAAGGATTAAGTTAAAGTTAATAATTATTAAAACACAATGAGAGCATAACACAATTTGATACACTCTAAACAAATGGTGCTAACAAGCACTAAAAGTGGTACATTGGCTCGTAATCATAAGGGAATCACTTTTAGTGCTATATAGCACCTATCTTTAAAGGTGCTTTACAGCAGCTTTGTCAAATGGTGCTATGTAGAACCATAAGATAAAATAATTCTCCTCCTTAGATTCTGGATATGTTACTCCACTCTCATATGTTTGCTATGAATGGGAATTTACTACAGTGGCAAAAGCTGAATCCCTTTTATGCTTTTCTGAGGTCAAAAAGTCTTGTGTGGGGGCCCTATTTCCTTATAGGGGGCCTTGGGGGCAAAAAGAACCACATTATCATCAGGAAATACATTGTATTTTAATGTGTTTTTTTAATCCTTTTCCCAACTTGACAAGAGACTAGAGAGTTAGAGAACCTTTAAAGAACTATACAGGGGCTTCTTTGTATGGCAGTGGTGCTATATAGCACTTTAACCACCCCAAAGAACCGCTGAAGAACCTATTTTTTCTCATTAATATTTATTAAGTGCCTGCCCTAATTTGTATATCACTGTCACGGAAGGGGACACTAAAAGTCAATTTAAATGTTATTAAAATATTTTAATAAAATGAAATATAATACAATACAGATATATTTAATTATATCTCAGTATACCTGAGGATATAGAAGTAGATCATATCAAATGAAACGAATAACAATTATTTTGTCGTCTTTTTTATCTCTTTTTTGTTAAATGAGTAACACTGCAAAAACATTTTTTTAAGTTGTAAATGAAACAAAGCTTATTAGAGTGTTTTGCAAAATTTTCAGTCTTTATACTTCAAAATTTCATGTTTAATTCAATGTGTTACATGCCAATTCTTTGTAATTATTTGTGAAATTTACAAGCAATTTCTGAGTAAAAATTCTACACCAGTTTTATTCACAGTATGTTGCTGGAGCATTTTAAATAGATATGATGTTTAAACTTAATTCATAGAACTCACCCCTCACTCGATCGGTCTCCCGTACTGTCTTCAGGGCTCGCCGTGGCCCCTCCTTGTCCATTTCCATGGTAACAACCACGCCAACTGGCAGACCAAGAGCACGCAGGGATTCTGCAAGTTCATGCCCAGTCGCCTCCCACATGTCGTTCTCCACTGTTATAATCCCAACATGTGCCCAGCGGAAAAAGCGCAGCACAGAGAAGAGCACACGAGAAGACAACGGGAGCGGCCGCAGAAAGGTGGGGTACATTCCCTCATCCATGTCAGCCTTCAGACAAGCCCAGGACAGGATGCCCTTGTTCCAATTCTTTGCCAGGAGTGTAGCAGCAGTGCAGTAGCCAGGGTTTGCTGGTCCAAGAAAGGCCGAACCGTAGCCCTCCAGCTCGGCAAAGCGTGCCAGCGCTTTCGAGCTCGAGCAATCCTCATTAATTAGTGTGTAATCATACCAGTAACCTTTGTTAAGGTCGGGGTCTTTGTTTATTCGGCTCATAGCTAATCGTGCAGCTAGGTCTGGCAGGGCTTTGGAGTACATGGGGTCACACGCCCACGGTCCTACGATGGAGATTTTGAAGGTGGTGCCCCAGGCCTCACAGGGCAAGTATGATAGCATGACTAGAGGAAGGAGAAAACAGTTCCCCCACCAGCTGTGGCTGCGGAGCACTGGGGTCGAGGACACTGGACTCGATGAGCCATCAGGGTTTTTTGCTTTTTGCTTTGAGGTTTGTTTTCGTCGTCTCTTTCCAGCAAAGGACTGTTGCCATCGTGGGTGGTGGGACTGGCAAAGAAAGCTAGAGTTTCTGTGGTCATCCATTTTAATTTTGTTTTACTGTTAATTGTCAGGGACAATGAAAGAACAGATGGCACTGAGAGATGTTGTGTTGTATTGTGTGAATATTTTGTTAGCGACAGTATAAAGGCTGATAAAACACACACGCAAAACACCCAGCTCTCGATTTGGGTTCTACCCACCGAGGGGCACTAGCCCAAAACTATTGCACAATAACCAGCCATCACTGTCTCTTTTAGAGATGGAGCAAAAGTGTGCAGTTTTATTTGAGAGAAACAACATATAAGGGTTTGGTGAATGAGAAGGAAAGAGGGGGGAAAAGACAAGGGATGAAAACAGAGCAGAAAAAGTTAGTATATATTTTTATATGGGAATATTAATATACAATACATTGCATATCTTTTTACCATATAGTTTACTATATGTAGTAGTGATGTGAGAGTAAGAGTGGCTCAAACATCAGCATAAGGGTCATATAATTAATTATGGTACCAAGGTCAATAGTGCAATAGTGCTATACTACATTTAAAAAGTTGGGGGTCAGTAAGATTTTTAACAATTATTTTATTTTATTAATACAACTATAATAAAGACTTTTAAATACTTACAAAAAAAAATATAATTAGACAATTACATTCACTCAAATAATAGTGAAAAAAAGTTACACCGAGTTCCGATCAAAAATATTCAGCAGCAATGAGGATGTTTATGAGCAGCAAATCAGCAAATTAGGATGATTTCTGAAGGATCATGAGAGACTGAAGACTGGAGTAATGATGCTGAAAATTCAGCTTTGCAGTCACAGGAATAAATCACAACGAATCAAAATATAAAACAGTTATTTTAAATCGTAACAATATTTCACAAAAACTGTGGTAACAAATAATGCAGCCTTGATGATCATAAGAAACATCTTTCAAAAGCATAATAAAATCTTACCAACCCCAAACTTTCAAATGGCAGCGTAAATTAAAGCTTTTTTTTTATTATTAAACGGAATAAAAACTTTCATGATTGAGTACTGAGCATTTCGGCCTCAGAGTAAAAACGGGTTAGGACTTGATGAGGGCGTACTATAATTGTGACTTTATATCTCATAATGTAACTATTTGTTATTTTAAACTTTATCTCACAATTATCTTTTTATTTTTTTTACTTTGAGGCTGAAATAGTTATCTAGTCTGGATGTTTAGCAAAGATAAAATATATTTATACTTTCGTATTTGTTTGTTTTAATAGAATTTTCTTCTTTTCAGAGAGGCAATCCTCAATTAAATAAGTAAATGTTGTTTGCTATTAAGTGTTTTGTTCTTCAACCCTCTTATCATACTGTCCTTTAGAGACCTGATATCTGACTCCAGGGTTGGTCTGATCAGCTGACCAGCCACATCCTCACTTGACTCATGTGCCATCTGTGTTTAAAGGTAGAGTTGGGGTGAAATGTCACATGACTTGTACCAGGCTGTCTGCCATTCCTCCCTCTCCCTCTATTCGTTGCTCAGCAAGCAGCAAGCATTCGCCTTCATTAGCCCTGGCCATAATAACTGCCAAATAACGTGAGGCTTAATCAATCTTAATCTTAATCAACCGTATATCTTTACACCATCATCACTCTATTGACCTGTCAAAAGAGTTTTGTTCTTCGATGTTTCTCTTTGTTCTCCTCCCTCTAATCCATGTCTTCAACATTCTGTCTGACTTCTGTATAAACGTCCTGTCTACCCCCTCACTTCTTAACCTCTAGGTCTGGCTTGCTCTCTTTCTTTGGACCATTAGCCAGTTCTGAAATAAATCAGGATTACAGAGGATTGCACGGGACCTTGCTATCAGACTCACGCTACTGTGTACTGTGTTTGAGAGCTTTACTGTCTGTGATATTAGAGCTCCCCATTTATTCAGTCAATTTTTATGTACGGAATTACAGCACAGTAGTTTTATCAGCTAAAGGAATTTCACATTTTTGGGCTTTATACAATCTGCTTAAATATTTAATTTGTAGTATTTAAATCTATAAATCTAGTGATATAGCTATTGTGGTACAACAATATGGTTATATCAGCTGCATGAACAAGCTAAAGGCTGCCATCTCATACAGTTTTCAAATCTCTCGAGATATTCCTCCTTACTAAGAAAATTACTAATGTAAGTGTTTTAGGTTAAGGTTGTATTTTGCTATTGCATTCAAAGGGGATGTCCTGTTAAATAAATGTGCCAGTGTTAGCTGATAGTTGGCTGCTTGAAATTACATTTTGTGTTCTTTCTCGTGGATATTAAGCTACATATTGAAATTATAGCTATCGTCATAAAGAAATCTGAATATTGGAAGGTTTTAATAGCTGTCTAATCAAAACCACCTTTCTTCTAATAGTCAGTAATATATGAAATACATGCAGTTCATTCAAGTTTACTGTAACTTTGTGATGTCACATTATTTTCAGCATTAGCACTAAAGACCACTAAACTGGTACATTTTTGGCATTTATGTATGTATAAAGTATCTAATGTGTTTAGACGTGAAGTGACTGAACATTACAGTAAATGGACAGTACTATTTCAATAATATCTCTGTAATATACATATTTTATACACCTTGCTACGTGTACTGTGTTAGGCTAACCGAGACTTGTCATTTGCACTTATATATTGTTGCTCTTTTGTTAGTTTTGACTGCTTTTATTGTCCTCATTTGTAAGTCGCTTTGGATAAAAGCGTCTGCTAAATGACTAAATAAAATAAATAAAATAGAATAAAACCTCTTTATCAACAAAGACCCATATCTTTGAACGTTAAGCTAACTGAGACTTGTTATAGCACTTGCATATCTCTTTTGTTGATTTTGATTGCTTTTATTGTCCTCATTTGTAAGTCGCTTTGGATAAGAGCGTCTGCTAAATGACTAAATGTAAATGAATGTTGTTGAATGTTAGCTGAGTTAGCATAAGTAGCAATTGACATCATTTGATACAGGCAGACATTTCATTAAGTAGGACCAATAAAATTAGGTAGTGTAAATTACATTGAATTTTGATGTGTAAAGAAATAATAATAATATAATGAAATTAATTGTGAAGTTTAATACATCAAATTCTAAAATAAAACAATACATTTATATTGAAACAAAATTATTTTTCTAACTCTAATACAAAGTAAAACAATATATATATATTTCTAGTTATGTTGTAACAACCTAAGAATACTCAGCATCCCTCAGGGAAGTCCTAATTCTCTAAGCCTCAGGGACTACTCTAGCAAATTCAATATTGAAAACTACTGTTACCCTTAATAAAGGATTGTAAATAAAAAAGCAAAAGATTGGCTAACCTGGCAAGTGTGGCTAATTGAGAGCCATGATGAGTTCTCGTCCCATTAGAACACAGAGAGTCTGAGAAGAACCAGAGGGGGACCAGAACCGCACTCCCACAGAGGAAATAGTAATAAGAAATAAAAAAATCAAAATTAAAAATGTAAAAGTCCAGACTGAAGGTGGACAAAAGACAGATATTCCATGTCAAAACAGATCATTAAAAAAAAACTTTTTAAAAAATGTCCTTTGTCTTATCGTCTTTGAAAAGCATAGTATAAAAAATATAGATGTAGAAATCCACCTTTCTCTGTTTAAAATGGAGAGGTGATCTTTGGTTTGTAGTCCCTGGAGGTTGGAGGCCCTCTGTTGGACTGAGTCCTGCCCCAATCTGGAGAGCTTAATGGGGGAAGCCACTGGAACAAGAGCCTCTCTGAGTCCTGGGTCTTACTGGGAATAAGCAGATTTACAAAGAAAGAGAGACGGCAAGAGACAAGGAACGAGCAGAGGAGAAAGGAGGGGCAGAATCCAAGTGGTGACTTCTTAACACTCTTTAGCCTATAATCCACACATACATGGCAAAAGGCCTTTTGTCTCCTCAGTGTACATATGAGCTTGTGGCCCAGTAACATTTAAGATAGTGACTGACTATTGGAAGTAGAAATAATAAAAACACTTAAATACTGACACTTTCAGACACAACATTAGGCATTTTAATTATTTCTAACCACTTTCAGTGTTTATAGTCTAACTGTAAATGGATGGTTTTGACAGACTATTTCATTTTAATGCAATGCCATGATAGATATGACAATAGAAAGGTTGTATGATGGTTTCTAATTATGCTGAGGATTTGATCCTACTGTCTGTAGGATCAGCAGTGAGCCAACAAACGTTACAGATTGTACTTGTACTGTCCCGCTCCATTTTGTTTCCACGGGTGCTCTGTGCCATTTTTGTTTATGTTGCACTAGCCAATATGGCAATCGTCTTGGACACCCAAAATGGCTGTACTTCTCACAGTCAGCCTTGATTAATTATTCCTATATTGAAAGTGTCAGATAATAGTAACCGAAATAAATGAGAGCCATCTGGTCATGTGGCCTCAATACAGCAGCCCCACTGTCGAATAAACAGATTTTGTAAAGCTACTGATGTGACTAAAGTCTCATTTTTTACTAATAACTTCTTTTGGGGCAAAATATTTTAATTTAACACAATTTAACACAATGGACAGAAATGCAAACAATATGAAGATGACAAAGCACAAGGTTTTAGATGATGGTGTTAAACCATTAGTGCAACACGTCCTCATGTCACATTAAAAATTCCCAAGTGTCAATGTGCCCCTCTTTCTTTTCTGCTCCTCCTCCCTTCTTCTTGATCTTTCTTGAGTTTATAAGCTTGGCTAGGAGCTCCCAACAGGTGAAAGGAGATTTGAGTTCTCAGGAAGCCCTAAGCCACCTCTGTTCATTGTGACATTGTGTCCTATAGCACAACCCTATTACACTCTTCTTCGAGTTTACTTTGACATAAAAGCTACATTTCAGTCTGATATTTGCAGATCAGACATAGAAATGCTTAAAGGCCTTCTGGAGAAAGGTCATTCAGCACTTGTAAAGTGGTAAGCGCTCCAAGGTCAAAACCTGTAAAGATTATATCCTGACTATATACTTGAGCAGTCCTCCAGCCAGGACTGGAGCAGCACTCAGACCTTTATACTAGTATATACAAACTTGTGGCCGGCTCATATTAATCAGCGAGCTGTTGGAGCACTGGAAACAAAGTTTACCTTTTTGCCCCAGCACGAGTTATGTGCCTGACAGAGAAGACACACATATTTTTGTCTTAGTCCTTCTATCTACCCTTAAGCTCCCATTCCCAAAATGTATTACCTAATTTACTGAACATCAGGATGTGTTATAGCACCATGAGTGTCTTGATCAAGGTCAAAATGGTGTCAAGAGGTGGAGGTTACGCAACTCTTAAAATCTTTCGGTCAGTCATGACTGGCTCCTGCCCTAGACTTTTAACTTGTTGCTGCCTGTCTGATCTCACTAGCACTAGGCCCACTTTTGTGTGTGTTTGTGAGTGTCACCCTAGCTCATGATTGATAGGAGTCCATTTTAAATTAATCAGATTAGTTAGATTTGGCTGTGCTGTACTGAGCTTCAACCAGCAAGCCTCTTACCTCTGATCAGAGAGAGAAATTTTGTTAATCAAAGTTTGACAGAATTATTAATACATTATCATAGTAAAATCGTGTTAGTTTATAAATACATATGACATGGAAACAACGTGTATGATGTATTTGCGTAAATCTGCATTGTTTAAATAGTTCATCCAACAATGAAAATCCTCACCCTCAAGTCCTTAGAAACCTGTCTCCTTTGGAACGCAAAAATAGTTATTTATGGCAGAAGATCTGATGGGTCGTTCACAAAGAACGCGTTTTTACATTCTGCTGCGCCACTTTTACCGGCAAACGTGTTTGACTCGCGTCTCTCGCACACTCTCATTCGATCATACTGCGTCTCCCATTTTTAAACCGCCCTTTTTCCATGATTTTTTTCCCCAAATCTGTGCGTACGCACATTTTATAAATGAGGCCCCAGGTTTGCTTGAAAGCACTGTGGTCTCACCTTCTGAACCTTTACCAACACAGTTCATCATACACACCTGATATGAACTAAACCAGTAAGCATGGCATTAAAAAGACATAAAAAGAAAAGCTTTAAAGAATCTCTATTTACAATTTTGAGTCTAACAGTAAGACTGTAATCAATTCCTTTAAAACCAAGAAGGCCGCATGACTGCTTTGGCAAGCTTAAATTGGAAAATGTGACTGTTTTAATTGACTGACTAAAATTAAATAGCTTCCTTGAAGGCTTGAATATTACAATGCCTGTTTATAATCTTGGTGCAATAACAGAAGGATTCGATAAATTCAAATAGGATTAAGGGTTTTAAAGATGTTTATTGATATTATGTAGTATAATGTAATCAGCATTTCAGATTTGAAAAAAGGATCATCTGAATCATTTAATTCAGGCTTCATTCATTAAAGAGTGAGTTTTTTTTATTTTATTTACCTTTTTCTGAACATGTACAAGAATTTACAATAACATGTTTAACATGTTTATATTCCTTTATAAATCACACACAGGGTTGGCCTTAACTGGCCATATTTCATTATACTGTAGGTGGGTTATAGCTTTCTGCCAATTATCATGGTCAAATCTTTTTCATTACAGTCCAAAAACAGTGAGACTCTGCTTGTTGTCCACAACTCTACATGGAATGACATCATTATTTTGAAAGAAAGACAGTCGATGGGTAAGAAACCCAAGGGTTTCAATATTCTGTATCCCGGGGCAATACTGACGGAGGCAGCGGAAGCAGAAGTGTGTGTTACACTGAGGGCAGATGATGTTGGGACAACCTTTTCCATTGTGTGTAAGCAGGGCCTTGCACCCTGGACAGGCCCTGAAGTATGGACATCCTCTCACCGAGCTGTGTTGGTCAGTGATTTTTGTGTTGCTGAGGAGGGCAGCACGGAGCGCACAGTTCGGTAGTGTGCAGGAATTGGTGGTCGGAGTACCGCGTGGCCACTCTCTCTGACACGCCAGGCAGAACTGAAACACGCACCTCTTCACTTTAGAGCAAGATTTGCAGACTGCACACTGACCATCCAAAACTCCGACATTAGACTGATGACAACTGGGACACTGGAAAGGAGGGGGAAAGAATTGGTGAGATATGATCACAAAATAAAATAAAAGAGGGACTCCACAGATTCCTTCCACTTGCTCCCCCCCCAAGTAAAAATGACTGCACCTTAACCTGGAATATTTATTAGTATAATAACAATAGGCCTACTAATATAAAATATATAATGTTTACAATAACATGTTTAACAGTGAGTTATTCCTTTATAGAGGGTAGGTCTTAACATTTTTCATTTAGCATTAAATATACACATAATGACCAGTAAAATATGTAATTGAAGGCGTAAATTATATTCTGGGAAATAAAAAAACTGTATGATATTTTCCCAATGTAATCAGTTATAAATGAGTAAAAGTACACATTTTGTTTCAAAAGTACAGCACTGAAGTACAGTAAGCATCACACATTAAGCTTTACACAGTTACATAATTATTCATTCAACAACAGCGTCATAGCTTCATAACAAATTTAATAGGGATAATCATATACTAGTAGCCATAGGGGTACATTTCACATCTCAAATATAGGCTAACCAAACCGATTGAGCAATAGCTCAATGATCCTAAAAGTTTTAACCCAGGAAGGCTCTTCTAGGCAAGGCAAGGCAAGGCAAGTTTATTTGTATAGCACATTTCATACACAATGGTAATTCAAAGTGCTTTACATAAAATAAAATAAAAACAATAATCACAACAATAAAACAAGGAATTTAAAAACTTTGAAAATTATTTAAAAAAAATTGATTTAAGAGATTTAAAATGAATTTAAGAAAACGATTATACATATAATATAGTGCAATCAGTACGGACATCGCACAGTGCTCATTAAATAAATAAACAAATGAGTTTTGAGTCTGCATTTAAATGACTAATGTTTTAGCACATCTGATCTCTTCTGGAAGCTGATTCCAGCTGCGGGTGGCATAATAACTAAAAGCACATTCCCCTTGTTTTGTGTGAACCCTTGGTATTTCTAACTGACTCGATCCTAATGATCTGAGTGGTCTGTTAGGTTTATATTCAGTGAGCATATCTGCTATATATTTAGGTCCTAGGCCATTGAGTGATTTATAAACGAGTAAAAGTACTTTAAAATCAATCCTAAATATAATTGGAAGCCAGTGTAAGGACCTCAGAACTGGTGTGATATGCTCAGATTTCTTGGTTGTAGTCAGAATTCTGGCAGCAGCGTTCAGGATGAGCTGCAGCTGTCTAATGGTCATCTTGGGAAGGCCGGTGAGGAGACCAATACAATAGTCCACCCTGCTGGTGATAAAGGCATGAACAAGTTTCTCCAAGTCTTGACTGGAAACAAAACCTCTAATTCTTGCAATGTTTTTGAGATGATAGTATGCTGATATAGTTACAGCTTTGACATGACTACTGAAACTAAGGTCTGTCTCCAGAATCACCCCAAGATTCCTGACTTGATTTTTAGTAGTTAGACCCCTAGAGTCAAGGTATGCAATCACCTTGAGACCTTCATCTTTGTTTCCAAATGCAATGAAATTGGTTTTTTCTTTGTTTAACTGAAGAAAATTCTCGCACATCCAACTGTTAATTTCATCAATGCATTAGCAGAGGAGTCAATGGGGCTGTAGTCATTTGGAGATAAGGCTAGGTAAATCTGGGTATCATCTGCATAGCTGTGATATGCGATTTGGTTCTTTCTCATTATTTGACTTAGTGGGAGCATATACAGGCTAAACAAGAGCGGTGCAAGAATTGAGCCTTGTGGGACTCCGCATGTCATGGACGTCCAACTTAGACATATGCTCACCTATACTCACATAATAACCTCTCCCATCTAAGTATGACCTTAACCATTTGAGTACCATCCCAGAAAGACCGACCCAGTTTTCCAGTCTCTATAGAAGTATGTTATGATCTACAGTGTCAAACGCAGCACTGAGATATAGTAGTACCAGCACTGATATTTTGCCAGATTCTGAATTTAAGCGAATATAATTTATTATCTTAATGAGTGCTGTCTCTGTGCTGTGATGCGGTCGAAAACCAGATTGAAAATTGTCCAGGTATCCATTTATTAAGTATTTGTTCAGCTGATTAAAGACTACCTTTTCAATAATCTTTCCTATAAAAGTAAGATTTTATATTGGTCTATAGTTGCTCAATATGTTGTTATCAAGATTTCTCTTTTTCAGAGGGGGTTTAACAACTGCAGTTTTCAGGGAGTTTGGAAAAGTCCCAGAAAGAAGTGATGCGTTCACCACTTCTAAGAGATCTGCCTCCAAACAGTTAAGCAACCTTTTGAAAAAAGATGTGGTAAGTGTGTCAAGATAGCAGGTTGACAATTTAAGGTGCTATACTATTTCTTCAACAATTTCCCTATCAATCTCATCAAAAGCAGACATAGTATCTTATTGCTATTCGTGGCGACTAGACTAACCCGATAAGGGGGATTGTGCTAATCGCCGTACTGTATTTTGATGTTCTCAAGAAAAGATAGGAAGCAAACTCATTGCATTTGCTGTCGGAGGGCATTTCACTGGGAATCTGACTTGGGGGGGGTTTTCAGTCTCTCAATAGTAGTAAAAAGAATGCGAGTGTTGTTTAAGTTACTGTTTATAAGTTTTGAGAAGAATGACTGTCTAGCTTTGCTTAGTTCCACATTGAAAGTACGAAGGCTTTCTTTATATATGCTATAGTGTATTTCAAATTTCGTCTTCCGCCACATCCGCTCAGCTTTTCTGCATTGTGTTTTCATACTCTGAACTGCTGTTGATATTCTCCAAGCTGATTTCTGTCTGCCAATCTTCCTGCTGAATTTCAAAGGAGCAATGTCATCAATAACATTCCTCACTTTTGAGTTAAAGGAATCAAGGAGAATATCAACAGAGTCTACAGAAATGCTTGGTGTTAAAGATATAGCCTCCATAAAGAGCACACTAGTGTTTTCGTTAATGCATCTATTTCTGACAGAGACAGATCTAGATTCAGTTGTAACAGATCAATATCAAAAGGAAATACAGATGTGATCAGATAGTGCTACGTCCTTAATATCAATGGATGAAATGTTTAGACCTCTATTGATGAGTAAATCTAGAGTATGTCCCCGATGGTGTGTGGGTCAGCACTGCGGACAGGTCAAAAGTGTTTAAAACAGTTAAAATGTCTTCTGTAGTTTTGTTTTCTGCATTATCTATGTGAATATTAAAATCCCCTGCAATAGCAAAACAGTCAAACTCTGAGGAAATCATTGATAGCATTTCTGTGAACTCTTCAACAAAGGCAGGAGAGTATTTTGGAGGCCTGCAAATAATGATAAACAGAATGCATGGAGCACCTTTCAACACAATCCCTAGATATTCAAAAGACAAGTACTGACCAAATGACACTTGCTTGCATTGATAGACATCTTTAAATAGAGCAGCTACACCTGCTCTATTTACGTTCTAGACACTTATCAGTGGAAAACTTCGTCACAGTTAATCAGACACCTTGACATGGTGTGCTAAATAAAGTCTAAGAGCTTAATTCCCTCCTATAGTATTCTGTTAGAACAAGTGCCTGAAAATAGCTTGCGCGAAATGTCTGACCTCTTGATGGATCACAAAAATCTCGCGCGATCAATCTACCTTTGGAACGTCCATAGCTCAATCCTCCTGGACAGCTTCCACAGATGGACAAACCTGAGGAGAGGAGAGAGAGAGAGAGAGAGAGAGAGAGAGAGAGAGAGAGAGAGAGAGAGTAGACGAGGGTCAGACGACGAGGGTCAGCCGATTAGTAAGGAAAACAAAGTAAGTAAGGAAGACAAAGAACTGTGCTGACAGGGAAACTGAGGACACTGTGCCTCACAGTTACGCACTGGTGAGCGTGATTTCACCAAGTACAACATGTTCCTTGATCAATATCCTAATCAACCAATCAGAATTAGTATGACAATTTACCAAAACATAATACATAACTAAAGAATTGTCACGGTTTAGAACATAATAATATGCATTTTTAGAATCAATATGTCTCTGCCAACAAGAAAACAATATTCCTTCCTACAAGTGTGAATTCAAATAGTCTTAACTCTGTCTGCAGTTAAAGGGACAATTACTACAGAATGTATGAAGATAGTAAAATGGACAAAATGTAAAACAGTAGCCTACTTACTGGACACCAGCACACTATTCTATCCACTTCTCTGTGCAAAGAGACACAAAATGTTAGTATTCGTTTCCCGTGAGAACAGATTGAAGGGGAATACCAAAAGTCCTGCGTCTTTCACTTTCTGTTTATAGGCGGAAAAACAACAGAATAAAAGATACCAAAGGTAAACCCTACCCTATTGGCAGTCTTCCAAAATATTAATTTTCACCTGAAAAAGGTATACTGAATGTAACGTTCGTTAGCTGTTTTTTCCTTGCAAACCACTAGTAATTGTTAGCGATTAATTTAGCCAGCAATTACAAGATGATTGGTGATTTAGGTTTATATAGCGCCATCTGCTGGTCAGTGAATGAAAGTGGAAAATAAACGCTTGCCAGCTTGCTCGGCCTCCCTTTTCCCTTTATATTCCAGTAGCCCCTAACTGGAGACCCCAAGATCCAGGGGGTGGAGATGGGGGGGTTTAGGGATCAGGGGTGGAGGAGGGGGGTTTAGGGATTAGGGGGGTGGAGGCTAGGGGGGTTAGGGCTCCGGGGTGGAGAAGGGTAGCTTTAGGTATATGTAAGGTGGGAGGAGTTGGATCCAACCATGCCCCCTGGATCTTGTGTTCTGCAGTGAGGACCATCTCTTATATTCTGGTTCTGACCACTTGATCACAGATCACGTTCTCTGGTACTTTTCAATTCTCGAAAAAACAAAATACACTGGAAATACACTGAACTGACTTTAATTGATAAACTGACTGTTTTCTATTGTCCTCTTGCATTAGCAGCACACATTTTTCCTGTTTAACACTGTAAAGCTGCTTTGACACACTCTGTATTGTATAAAGCGCTATATAAATAAAGGTGACTTGACTTGACTAATGTCTTGTGAAGTGAAATGAAGCATTAAAACGTTTATCACGTTTACAGTTTGTTCCAAATATTCATTTCTTTATCTCTGGCTTAAAAGAAAAGACAAAAACAGACAGTTTTTTTTTTAAAATATTTATTCTCTTGTGACAATACATGTTATTTTTAATAGTTTATACTCATTCACTAGAGTCCCTCATGTTTAATGATCTCAGCATTATCCACTATCACACAGGGCTCTGTGTCAGGATCATCATCATCATCATCATCGTCATCATCATCATCGTCATCATCATCATATTCATCGCCGTAGCATTGTGGACGCAGGCAGCGAAAGCAGAACTCCTCGTCGCAGTGGGGACAAATAATGTTAGGGCAGCCCTCACCATTGTGTGTTAATAGGGCCTGGCATCCCAGACAGGCCCTGAAGTACGGGCATCCATTCACTGAGCTTTGCGGGTCACTGATCTGTTTGACGCTGAGGAGGGCAGCACGGAGTGCACAGTTCGGCAGCATGCAGGAGTTGGTGGTCGACGCATTGCATGGCCACTCCCTCTGACACGCCCAGCAGAACTGAAACACGCACCTCTTTGCTTTAGAACAAGTTCTGCAGACTGCTCGCTGTCCATCCAACTTTCTGATATCAGATCGCTTACAGCCAGGACACTGCAAGTCAGACAGACAAGTTAAATCATTGCCAGTAGGTGGCAACAAAATACTTTTGTCACTATAAGTTAGTCATTGAATCATTCACTCAGTCTATCCTTATTAATGGTGCTACTGTGTGTTGGAAGGAGATTCAGTGATTAATTTGGTCAGAATTGTTTTGAACTATAAAAAACACAATATTCTGCAATTGTTCTGTCTAAAATGTTATTATATAAATGTTATTATAAATGTTATTATATAAAAGTTATTTTCTTATTGAACTGTTGTATAAAATGAACTGTATCAGAGCATAACTTGACTAACAATAGGTTGCAGTATATTGCGGTATCCTCTTTTGGAAAAACAGATGTTAAATAGATGCTAAAATCTTCTAAATTAATAGATCTCTTTTCTTTCCTATAGTACGCTGTCATAATGTGGGTAGTTTTTACAAATTCATGAAAATAAAATGAAAATAACAGTTCTACCTTTGGACTGGTCATGTTTTAAAGTCTGCTGTTCCACATCCACAGATCGACGGAGAAACCTGTGAACAATATGAATTACTGGTCACTTAAAGTAATGTAATAGTAAGCCACTGGTGAACAACATGAGCACAGTTTTCAAATCAGTCAGTAAAAGGCCAATATAATAATAATAATAATAATTAAAGCAAAGAAATACCTTCTTCACCGGCAGATCATAAACACACCAAACTCAACACTTGTCTGTGCCAGGAAGCCGTGTTCCTGTCTGTGCCAGGAAGCTGTGTTCCTGTCTGTAAGCACAACTCGAATGAAGGGGAATACCACAGTTGTATGTAACTTTCACTTTGTCTTTACTCACTAATCTTAAGCACAACCCTTTATGACCTTTCTTTCTCACTGATTATATGACAGGGTGGGATCACTTTAACTGATACCAACAGTTAGTGCAAGATTTATTGTCTGTTCAGCTTAGAGCTGTCATATATATAGGGCTGAATGGTATTCAGAGGTCTTATTTATGTGACATGAGCTGCATTTAAAAATGTTAGTTATAGCTTTTTACTTGGTCAATGTTTTTAAATGAAAGTCAAATACTTTAATACTCCCATCTTAAAAAATATTTAATATTATAACTTTTAATAAGATAAAAATATACAGCAGTGATTTATTTTACAAAACAAAAAAATGCATTGCATATTGTATTTATGCTTGCATTATACTTTAATATTTCATTGCACTTTTCCCAAGATAATGATTATTTCTAGTCTCCCACATTTTATCTTTGTATTCAAAAACAATTTGCGACAATCAAGTTTTTATTTTCTTTTGGGTGTTTTAAAGAATTGATTTCTGTATTTAACTACACAGCTAGGCCTACTGTTATTCATTGTAACTGTTTAAAATATCTCAGAACTAACATGCGCACAAGACCAGGCTGAGAATGTCGATATCGACATCTTGTGTTTGTAAACAGAAACAGAAACGAACGATTTGAACAAGCTGTACCGGCATGTTCTAAATATGAAACTGTCATCTACTCCTGTGCTGCACCGCTTACATAACTCTGGGCTGTTCCTGTATAGACTTGTTAATGTTTACTAATGATCAGGAAATGACAGCGTTTGTTTGTGATTTAATATCTATGAGTAAGGCTACAGTCTGTGATGCTACATGGCTTTGTATCTGTTCCGTACAGTAATATATTGTTCAAACAGGATGTCATTAGTAAGTGATAAACTTTGACGTGAATGGCAGGTCGGACCACATGACAGACATATCCCAAATATCACACGTAGGATCGACATAATCATCGAGGTGTGGAGAGTATATAACACTGTTAATACGAACAATGTTTGTTTCGAAGAGGAGTTACACTTTGGCTGATCTGACGGTCTATTCTATACTGCTGACCAATGACAGACAGGCCTCGGCGATGGGAGGAGCATGCATATAATTACGCCTGTGAATGTATGTGGGGTTTTTCCCCAGCTCTGGAGCATGCCAGAAGAAGCTCATTGTATTATAAGTGTGACAGAAACGCGTAGTTGCAAAGAAGTAAGATGGGAGACACTGCAGAGTGGAGCTGGTATTCATTGGTGTTGTGTAGCATCGGTTCCATTACGGTTGTGTATTACATGCTGAGGTGGTCTTGGCAGTGTTGGCATGGATTCAAAGTGTACGTGCTCTCTGAGATCTGGCAAACGGACCTGAGGACATATGGCCAATGGGCTGGTAAGGTTTTCTTCAAAGAGTGGGCTCCTTTCTGATTATTATGTAATTATAAAATTATCTGCTGTTTAGTGCAGATGCATTAGGAGCAGAAATAAACCGATCACGTTTAATAATACTAGTGCCAGTTAATCATTTGCTGCTTCTTATGAATGGTATGGCAAACTGTTGTAGCATATATTCCCTTTAACTAACCATCTAAATGTATTATTATGCTATTAATGCCTTTAATTAAATTATTTGTGATAACAGTGACAAGTTAATATACCAATGTTACTGGTAATAAATTAAAAAAGTGAGTTAGGCCTATATCTACAATATGCTAACTATTTACTTCCAACTAGTGTCCATTCCAGTTGCCGCTGGTAGGCTAGTCACTATAGTTTTACTAGCAACTAATCATCAGGCACTAGTACTTATTTCTCAATTTATTAGATACAACTATCCATTTATGCAAATCTTTTCTAATTGTTACTAATAACATTTTGATGTCTTACTATTTTTTAAGAATAACTACTAGTGACCAGTTGAACAGATGCTAGTCACTACTGTAATAAGTATTAATATCTAATGAATAGTTAATTATAAGAGTGAAAAAGATACTAGTCATTATAACATTGTACTAGTAATTTTAAAATAATTATTAGTATCTTAAAAACACAACTTTTTAAAAAAAAATACATGTTAAAACAGCTTGCCATAAAATTATGATCAAGATGATTTCATACGTTTTTCGGAACTAAATTGTATATTTCTTTGAACATCAGAACTGCCACTTCGGTGTTCTTATATCATAAACAATTGTAGTAAAATATTGTTTTATATGAGCTGTCTAAAATAATATTTTTTTCTCATGCAAATGTAAAATGATCTGATGTACTGCTCTACACACAGCTTTCCAGGAAACATAACATGAATTTCTATTTGAATAAAGTCAATGTAGCAGGTTTTGTCACTTGTCTCTTTTATCTAGACTTAGATGATAGTGATTGATATCCAAGGTTATTTTCGTAAACGAAAACGAAAACTAAAACTAAAACGATCGATGAAAAAACAATTTCGTAAACTGAAATAAAATAAAAATGTCAAAATATTTGAAAAACTAAAACGAAACGAAACTAACAGTTATTGAAAAACTAACTGAAATAAAATAATAATTATCAAAAATAAATAATCGTTTTCGTAATCATTACGTTCTCACACCTTGGCGGACAAATATAAGAGCTGTGTGGAGGTTTAGGGAAATAGCCTACCTGTAATGGCGCATCAGGCACAGGGGGTTATCTGACGGAGAGACGCAAAGCAGTTTAAAGCCTGCACGGGTCCTGTTTGGTAAACGTGCACCAGCAGTACTCATCAGAACACCCGACCCATTATCTGACAGCAGCACTAATTTAATTCTGTACAAGACCAGAACCGTTTGACATAAAGACCGCGAGTCACGACCCGAACCGCACTCGCATTAAATCTATTACAAGATTATTTATTTTATCATGTAACACAAGCAATCAAACCAACATTAGGCATTCTAAGTTGGTGCTTTGAAGAAAAATACATGCAGTGCAACATGATAATTAACAGGGAAAAAAAGATGAGAACGCTCCTTTCTGAAAACAATACAAAACTTTTGCCTCAGGCTTTTGAACAAATGTGCATTGGCTAAATCACATCATAAACACGCTTATAATTCTTCATAAATGAAAAGAACATTCAAATATAAGCCTTTACTTTTAAATGTGATTGCCGTTATTATTGAATTTCATTAGTCCCAGTTTTGATTGATGCACGGCTGTTCACGGAAAAGTGAGCAAGACACCACAGTTATAGCTTAATATCATGATTATGGTTAAATAAGAAAAGACATATAACCAAATCTGGCTACGTTTATTTTCATACTAAATATCTCAACACACATAATTGGATATGACATTAAGCGCGACTTGTTTAGATTAATTTAGTAAAAAAGGCTTGCCTGCTTTCTTTGGCGTATATGTATAGGCTACTTTTACTATCTAATCAATCTCAACAAGTTTTAATTTGGTGTCGCTAGACGTTTGCCTCACTAAGGTTAAATTATGGCTACGTCTTTCTTTGGCCTGCGCTCTGGAAGTGATCTGTTAATTCTGCTAAACTTTAATTAAAAGTGAAACTAAAACTGAAACTATAAACGAAATAAAAATGCGTTCACAAAATAAAAACTAAACTAAACTAAACAAAATATGAATGCAAACTAATAAAAACTCGACTGAATTTTATAGCAAATTTGAAAACGATATTAAAATAAAACTAATTTAAAAATGCAAAACTATAATATCTTGCTGACAAAACTATTACCATTTGCGCCAGTTTGTACCGCTCAGCATTGGTTTTCTGCTGGCCCACCTGGTGGACCTTGCTTTAACCAGCAGAATCCTGCTAATTAGCTGGTGGACCACAGGGAGTCCAGCAGGCCGGCAAGTGATGCAGCAGGGTCTTGCTGGAGCAAGACAGATGTTTGTGGTTACATAGCATGGGGGGCGTCACACCATCATCTAGTGTCCAAAACACAACATGTGCTTGTGACCTGCTTTGCTGTTTTTTCTGCAGGGGTGTTCTTTTGCATTGGTTGTACAGTACTCATTCTGCTCAGGGCATCTGCAATTGTGCATAGCCAGAAACTCGTCATTGCTGCCTTTTTCTTATTTACTTAAAATGTGCAGATTCCAGACATAATCAAAACAGCCTTAAAAATCAGACACAAACAATTATAGTGGTTGAAGCTGAGTGATCAAATGATAACTGACAATAGAACAGGAAGGATGAGATATTTCACTAAACCTTCCTGTCTCTCACAGTTGTAACTGGAGCAACATCAGGGATTGGTCGTGCATATGCTGAAGAGGTCAGTAAATAACTCTCTTTTTTGAAAACATTAATTACGTGGGAGTTTAATAGCATCCGTTTTGATACAAAAAAAATTTCACTGCAGATCTTTGTAGTTTTTTTATCCGAGTAAGTTGCATATTTCCTCTAAGCTACAACATGCAATATTTTACTGATTTTGGTGTCCTAAAATTGCTTTAGCCTTCGCTTTAAGTCAAGAAATGTCAAGTCTGCGCTATAGTTGTCATTAAAATGCAGCATTTGACAATATAGGCAAATTGCCATAATCAACTAGTCTGAAGGATCCAGATGCACTAGTAATTTCCATTTTCCAAAATCTGCATGGATGTGGTATGTTATCAGATTAAAATCCGGGCCTCTCTTGGCCGCCACAGTGTGTTCTTGTCCTCAGTGAAGGAGTAAGTATGTCTGTTTACAATGTGTTTGCGCTCCTGCATATCTAACAGAGAATAAGAGGGACTCCTGTGATTGACTTCCACAAGTTATTAACACTGTTATTGGAACTGTTCTTGTCTACACAATGAAAGTTAATGGGGTCCAAAACAATATTGGACTCAGTGACTTTCATTCCGTGGATAAAAATCTGTTGAAATGCATGGCAATAATTACTATTCTTCCTATTTCCTCTATATACATACACATTAATCTTTGAGGATGTATTTGTGTCTTAGCTTGCCAAACGAGGATTAGACATTGTTCTGATCAGTCGCTCGGACGACAAGCTGCGCAGTGTCGCCAAGGAAATAGGTGAGTTACAATGTAGAAGTCAAGATGAAAAATGTAGCTTCTCAAAGTGATCAGAACAGAGACAAATCCGTTTGTACGCAAGACCTCAACCACATTTTCTTAAAGGGGTCATATGATGCTATTTTAAAGATCATTATTTTGTGTATTTGGTGTAACAGAATATGTTGACATGCTTTAATGTTCAAAAAACACATTATCTTTCAAATACTGTACATTATGTAGGTCCTCTATGCCCCGCCTCTCTCAAAAGTGTCGTTTTCTACAAAGTCCCTCCTTCCGACAAGGCAGTCTGCTCTGATTGGCCAGCTGACCCAGTGCATTGTGATCGGCCGAACACCACAAGCACGTGTCAACGCCCCTTACCATAATCGCGAGCGTCAGCTTTCAAAGTAAATATCAAGACAGTTAATAATGTCGTTAGTTTTACCATCAGTTCAAGCCCGAAAGGGCAACAGAGTCACATGAACGACACAGTGATGATGCAGTACACAAGCCGCGGTTAAGACAGCTGACGTGCTATGATTTCTGACAGGCAGTTCACTCTCCTGTGATATGACCCTGTTCCCCTCACACACACACACACACGACGAGTTACTCTGAGCTGCGCAAAACTCTACATTTGAACAGTCAATAGCAAATACTTAAACTATAACAAACTGATAACAAAACAGTAGCTGATTCAGAAGTTCCAGATTGTCATAGCAAAGTCGGAATGGACCCTTTTTTTTTTTGAAATAGCCTTTGCACACAGCCAGCCTTGTACTCTTCTAGGATAAAAAAAAACTGTTGTTCATAAAATGCGTTGCACAAATTCAAACATCTGGGTTGTGCTGTTCTGTTGTAAATAAATCTTAACCAATGACTCCTAATTGACTCTACTTCCAGAAGGCCAAATAAAGTGCTTTTGTTTTCGCACAGAATCACACATTTGGGTGGCATATGATAATATTTCACATAGTGAGTAGATAGTTGGGGGGTGTTAGAAGAGACGTTTTAGGCAGGCGGGCTGATCTACTTTTATAAAGAATATCTCTTTGGATTTGAGACTTTAGTCTTTGCATCTTTACAGATCTTCTTTATGCACCAAGAATGGCCTAATGTAACACTTCAAAGAGAAAGGAAAATTGAATAAATGTCATGAACCATATTTGCAAATATGCTGCACAAAGAATGGCCTAATATTCAGCTCATTTGTGATCTATCTCTAGTCTGTGTTCTTCTAGCCAGACTAGTTTTATGTGGGAAAACAGCTTTATTTTCATACGTTTAGGCAGAGCAAAAAGTATAAATTTGAATGTGTTTGTTTCAGAATCTCGGTACAAGCGCCAGACACATCTGATTCAGACAGACTTCACAGAGGGCCATTCCATCTACTCTGCTATCACACAACAGCTAGAGGGCCTAGAGATCGGAATTCTGGGTAAGATAAAGATCAACAATGATGTGTAAAACAGTGAAGATGGTGCAAAAGAATGAAATTAATTTTGGTAAGCCTTATAGGGGCCATAGAATAAATGTTTTTCATTTCTGGAACCAAAAACCATCATAATTTAGTTTTACATGACCATTTTTTAAATCCTTTTTTTATTGCTACTGTACCTGCTTCTACAGTATACAAATGACTACACTTCAGTAATGTAAGTGGACTACAAGGCACTACAAGTGGACTTCAAAGCTGCTTTGAAGTGTGTATTGTGAAAAGTGCTGCACAATTGAAATTGAACATTTTTATTAAATGCCAGCTACTCATTTTCTGTATATCTGGTAATTCCCCCCTCTTGCATCATCATCATCATTACTGGTGATTAGGAGTAAGAGTATTTGCCCTCCCTCTATCTCATTATTTCAAGTCAAATCACAGCTGCTGTTTTCCCCTGCTTATTTTCTACTTGTAGTAGATCAGAAGGTCTATGCTATCAACAGTTAGTATAATAAAACACACTCAATACACTGTACAGGATAATTCAGTCTGCATTTATTTATATCTATTGTTAATTTATTCTGTTTTCTCTGTAGTGAACAATGTAGGTATGAACTATATAGGGGTTCTGGCAAATTTTCTGGATGTTCCTGATCCAGACCAGGTCTGACTCAGCTTTTCTACACCACACAGCTTGACGTTCTACTCTATTGTAATCTGAATCCATTGTATGAAAGTGTCTATTACATGAAGTACTTTTTTCTGTCTCCAGAGAATCACACAGGTGATAAACTGTAACACACTATCCGTCACTCAGGTAAGACTATCTGTATGTGAACCGGTTTACACATGGCCTTTTATACCATATATAGGCTCTTTTACAAAATGTGTGCCATTTTTTGTCCTTAGTGTGCATATGTTAAAAAAAACAATACAGGGGTTGGAAAAAATAATGTGAATGCCTGGGAAATAAGCAATATTTCTTTATTAAAGTGTGTCACCACAATTTGCCTTTAATACAGCTTACAACCTTCTTTGAATAGATTCATATAACCTTTGAATGGCCTCCAATTGACTGTCGTCTATAAAATAAACATCTGCCAATTGCTTCAGAAATGTTGGAGGAGGGAATCGGCTTCTTAATCTTCTCTCCAAAATTGGCCATAGGGATTTGATAATATTAAAGGGGTCCTATTATGCTTTTTTACAAAGTCTTGATTTTGTTTTGGGGGTGTACTAGAACAGGCTCTCATGCTAGGTTGTTCGAAAAACACATTATTTTTCATATATTTTACATTATTACAACACCTCTCTCCCCAGTCTGGCATGAACGACTCGAATAGTTCCTGTATCAAATGAAGGCACGCCTTTTGAAATACCAAATGTGCTGATTGGTTAGCTGGGCCAGTGTGTTTTGTGATTGGCACCACTCGGCGCCTGGTCGGGAAACGTCATGCCCCTTACCACAGCCGCCTGCTGCGAGCTTCAGTGTAAAAATTGCATCAAAATCAAATCAATGCGAGCGAGCGCGATTTAAACCCGGATGATTGTAACCACTCTAAGTTCGTCTGCCTTGGGAAAACTAGCGTGTTTTCGACATTGTGATAACACTCGTTGCCTTCTCTAGTGCAGCTCAACCAGGTCTCGTCCCATTCGTCTGTATTTGTGATATCACAAATCCCGGAAAATATGCGTTGTAGTCCAAACGAGTCGTTCGTTGTAGTTTTTTAAAAGTGATTTCTGTTAAATAAAATATCTCCTTTTGAAGTGGACTTTGAGCTTTGTAAATTTGCAGATCTTTTTTATGCTCAAACAGCAACATTACAGACTAACTACGTGAAAACGCATAATAGGACCCCTTTAAAGTCAGGTGATTGAAAAGACCAGGGCATATGCTGAAGGTCATCTTGGAGCTCCATTCGCCGAGGTTTTCTGATCATATTGTATGGTTTTCTCATCATATTGCTCGCATTTTAGCATTGGCGTTCATGATGAAAGTTTTAGCAATTACAGCTCCTTCGTGTATGTTAGCTTTGTGAAGTGCCCTGTGGTTGGGTTTTTTTGTGGAAAGAGTGTACAAGGTGAAAGCTGAAGCTTGCTGTCACTTTGCAGTAGTAGTTCTGTATTGTTTGGACACAATATTTCTTAGTACTCGACAGTTCCTATCATTCAATCACGCTGATGAAGTCTTGCCATGCTTTACTGATGACAATCGTAATCATAAAGACACCAAACAACTGGGCCATTAACAGACGTTCCTGCTGAACAGGTTCCCGTGATTTGTCTTTTTTGTAAGTCTAACAAGTCATCGATTTGACCCATGGCTTACTAAACACTGCTGAGCACAACTTATACTGATATACAACCTAGAGAGTAAAGACAATGGAAAGATAAATAAAAGATAATTGCAACGTTTGTTGGTTTTTTACTGCAGCCTACACACACAATATTAACCCCTGTAATGATGTTCACATTATGTTGTCCAGCCCCTGTAGATGAATATGGATACAGATTATATGTTATAGATGATCCAGTAATTTATAAACTACATACATATAAAAATACATACATACACTACCAGTCAAAATTTCAAAATATGTTTTTTTGTATGTTTCTTATGCCAAGGCTGCATTTATTTGATTGTGAAATTTTATTACGATTTAAAATAATTGTTTTCTATTTGTTCATTACCTCTGGTGATGGTAAAGCTGAATTTTCAGCAGCCATTACTCCATTTTTCAGTGTCACATGATCCTTTAGATATCATTTTAATATACTTATTTGGTGCTCAATTATTAATGGTGCATATCATTATCAATGTTGAAAACAGCTTAGTTTCTATTCATTTTAAAACTAAATACATTTTTGAATGGTAGTGTATCATGGTTTCCACAAAAAATATTAAGCAGCACAACTGTTTTCAACATGGATAATAAGAAATATTTCTCAAGCACCAAATCAGCATATTAGAATCATTTCTGAAGGAAATATAAAAACACATTTTAAACTGTAATGTTAATCAATATTACTGTGGCACATTGATCTGTGATTCTAATGACAATAAGAATTTGGTGGAGACGACAATAGTGATGTTGATGACAATGTTGTTGTTTTGTAGATGAGCAGACTCGTTTTGCCAGGCATGCTTGAAAGGTAAACACACAGTCTGATCATATCTGTTTATTATGAAGACTGTGTTTATGCTTTAACTGAGGGCTTGTGTTTGCTGTCAGGGGGAAAGGCCTCATTATAAACATATCATCAGAAGCGGCATCTCAGCCCCAGCCAATGCTGTCGGTGTATTCTGCCACCAAGGTACATATCTTTGTTACACACAAAACAAATTTCATGCAGCCTTACAGAATAACACACAAAAATAACAACTAAAGTCAAGTGTGTCTTCCTCTTCTCTTACACCTAGATATTTGTAACATATTTCTCTCGCTGTCTGCATGCAGAATACAGGTCAAAAGGAATCACGGTTCAAGTAAGTCCAGTACTAGTAAACATCTTGCACTTTTTTTTTTTGCCAAACCTTGATGTTGTTTCTCTGCCTTTGTCCAGTGTGTGGTCCCGTTTATAGTCTCCACTAATATGACTCATAATATCCCTGTGAATCCACTGGTGAAAAGTGCTGCTTCATTTGCTAGAGATGCTCTGAACACTGTGGGTTACACAACATACACAAGCGGATGTTTAACTCATGCACTGCAGGTAAACACCACTCACAATCAGTTTGTATAATGTGGGATAGCAGATTTATAACCATGTTTACCCTTTTCTTAATACATATCTCAACAGTTTGTACTATATAAACATACAGGGTTCGTGTTGTAATGTCCTATACATTTTTATTTTATTTCAATAATTTATAAGTATGAATATGTTATGGATTGATTACTTACCATCCTTTGTGGTTTCAGCACTATGCACTGTCCATTTTTTTCCCGGGCTGGCTGCGTCTCTCGTCCTTTTGTGTGCAACGCATGGCAACATTTGCTCGTAGCACTGAACCCCAGTTAAAGGAGAGGATGGCAGAGACAAAAAACAAATAGGACTGACACAAATCAGTGGACCACAGAGATGAACATAAAAATCACACAGATACACAAATATGCGTATAATGGCATCAACAGTAAGAACTAAACACAAAAACAGTTTTTACTGCAGTGACAGGAAAACAGATGCATTATTAAGATAGTGACATTTACATTTTTATGGTAAGTTGGCAGATCTATGGTCTATATAAAATTAACATTTTGTATTTGCATCAGAATCAGGAGTCTGAACCTATGGACCCTTTTCACGGTTCAGTTCGATGACATTTACACTTGCATTTATAGCAGGGTAAATTGAGAAAGGGTACATATAACCTTCCCTCCCTTAACTGCATATTATTTAATCTTATGTATATTTACACTGCTGTTCAAAAGTTTCATAATTAATGATTAATGCTAACATTGAATTTTCAAAAGACAGTAAGATGTTGAAAGGAGTGCAGATTCCTTTTATGGTGGATATCTTTTTAGTTACAAGGGCGTAATTTTTCCCTTTGTTTTATGAGTTGAATGAATCAGCATTTGTTTAGAAATACGATATGCCAATTGTGATGCTTAAAAGGTCTAGTTGTGTTGGCAATAATTAACCACATCATATGAATGTTTCAGTGAATGATCATATGATGGGCCTTTCATGCAGTTTCAAATACGGAGTGACAGTAGATTTTACCTCCCTACGCCAAGCTGTTCTATTTATCCTGCTGTTGTTGTTTTTTTTTTCTGCATTCCAAGTCCAAGTAAGAAATGTGAAAAATATCCATAGGATAGCACTGAAGAACATTAACTACTTCATAATCACTAGTTTATACTATTGGCTATGACTTTTACATACATCATGTATTTATTGCTTTTCAATAATGTGACATGAAAACTCAGTCTAGACTGAAGGAACAGCATTATAATTAGCATAAAGAAAGAGGCAATGAAGAAAAAAAAGAAGACGGAAATATTTTGTTTAATGACAGTCTTCTGGTTACAGACTCTACATTCAGTCATATGATTGAACTATTGTATATAGTGCTGGGGAACCGCAGTACAGCCTAACTGAACTTCCTGTTGCGCTAAATTGCTAATAATGCACCTTAATAATTTCTGATCTCAGATTATATGGAAGCTGGATTGTGTAAAGTGATTTTTGCATACTGAAAGCACTGTTAAAAACATTTTTTTATATATATAATAAATGTACAGAATGGAATTACTTGTACACATCTATTATTTAGTATAAGTCTCTTATCATTACAGATATGATAAAGGCCTGACATTCTTGGACTTTGGCATTGTGTTTTTGTTAATGCTTAAGTTAACACACACACGCAAATGTGCAAAATATTCAAGTATTATTTTAGCCAGTGTCCCTTTTCAGTTGACAAAGACAAGCAGTCTCAACCCAAACATCATCTTTAGCCCTGACCAATCAGATGCTGTTCATGAGCTCCCTGCTCCACTTCAACCCAGACAGCATGATCATAAGCACAAAGAGCCTTTGAACTGTAAAAATGACAAGACACACAAAAAATCAACAGGATGTAATAAAAGGCAATGCAAATGGTCGGGGGAATTTCTTGAGGCCCACAATATGAAATCCAGAATTACTAATGAACACAGGTGCACAAGAAAACTTTTTCATACGCACACACACACAAATGTAATAATAAATATAGCTGCAAGCAGCAATGACGGGGGTTTAAGCACATAAAGGCATTTAAGGTGGTATGTTTCGGGTTTAGACCAACCTGGACGATGGCTGACAGTAAAACAATCCAAAATGAGAATAGGCTACACAGACACAACACACACACACCAAACACACCACACACACACACACACACACACACACACACAACACACACCACACCCACACACACACACAGAGAAGAGAGGAGACAGACTGAAATGAAATGATAAAAACTTTTTAAGTTTTATACTACTCAATAAGCATACTTACAACATACAGACACAGAGATCACCCACACCTACATACATGCACACAACTTTTGTTGACAGATCATAGTATATTGGCAAATGATAGGTTGACACAATACTTCTTGAAAGTCTTCTCATTTCCTTCTAGGAGCTTTATATAGTCATTTCAGGTTCACTGTACATCTATGGCATAATTGTAACAATTAATATGTCTGTATGAACAATATGGTAAGCTATTAGTAAATGTGATTTCAATTGTTTTAACAGTGATTTTATAATATCTTGAATCCATGAAATCTTATTATGGACCTAGAGATGCTACCGAATCAGTACTGCACTGCATTTGATTGAATTGAGTTTAAAAACGAGGCACCAGTTCACAAAAGTAGGTTTTGAAATACTTAAAGATTTAATGAACAGTTGAGGACAGCTGGTTCCCAGGGTAAAGTCTTCAGAATGAGGAGCGATTATCATATGATATGAAGTTCTAGTGTTTGTGTAAATATATGATAATTTTTTAGCAATTTGAAGCCATTTTCCATTGAAATCTTGTGTTTTTGAAACCTTTTTAACTGTTATTGTGCCACTTATGGTCCGATCTCCATGAGACTTTGCATGCTTGTTAAGAGTGATCTGACACATGTTTTCACCACGTTTCGTAAAATTTTGAGTTTTCGTTTAGGTTTAGAGAGCTTGAGGAATATGGACAACGCCCTTGTGAAAAAGACCATCATTACACCATTCTCTAGCTAACAAAGACAAACTCAATTGTTTTGATAATTATCTGCCATCTTAGCGGTCCACGGAATATTACTGCCGTGTTGACGAGATTGATTCGAAAAACCTAGGACTAGTCGCAAAAGTAGTTTTTTTAAATAATTTGGAATATTTAATGACCAGTTGATGACAGATTGGTCCAGAGGCAAAGTTTCAACATGAGGAGATATATCATATCGATATGACGATCAGGGTTTTAGAACTAGATGTTACATGTGTAACTTCTCGACCGGTCATTTTCTATTACAAATATTGTCTTTGACCCTGAGCTTGTCAACGCTAGAGCGCCATCGGTAAATCTCCATGAAAGTTGCTTTTGCTTGTAAGAGTCATCGACACGTTTTCACAACGTGAAAATCAGTGAATATTGTAGGGGATGACCTGAAACACCAGTTGATTACAGAGCTTATGAACTACTTTTAGCGAAAATTAGTGCCGATTTCTTTCAAAATTCTTAAGACTAGGGCCCATAAGTCAAACACTGACACTGAGTTTCGCTCTTCGATCGACCTCCGTTAACCTTGTTTGGCAAAGTTGTTCAGCATGAGGAGATCTATCTTATGATATGAAGATAGTTCTAGTTGGATTGCTGAATAATCCTATGAATATATGAACGTTTTGTGTACAATTTAATTCTGTTATAATTGTAATATTGTGTTTTTGGAGACTTTGTTTACTGTTATAGCACCACCTATGGTCCGATATTCATGAAACTTTGCAAGCTTGTTAACCCTGTCAAAAAGGTGCTTAAAAGATTTTGGCCAATGGCGGCCATGTTTTTTGAGAAACACAAATGTCATCATAGACACTTGTGCCACTTATAGTCATTGACACTGCAAACCAAATTTAAAGTCGATCAGACAAACGGTTTCCTAGTAATAGTTTTTCAAAATTATAGCGCCACCAAGAGGCAGAGCTACGCAATTTTTTTTGATTTGACCAAAGTTTTAGCTCTTACACATGTGTAGCGAGTTTGGTGAAGATTTCTCACTTCGTTCAAGAGTTATAGCTTTTTTCGTAAAATTGGTCCTCGACTTTTGAACGTTTTGGCACCCCATTGCAACAGTGAGTCGAAATTTCAACTTTTTTTTGATAATTATTGATATTCACTATCACTAGGTTTTAGACATAACTCAAATTTGCCGAAAACGTGACACACTAGACCCAAACTAAGAAATGACTTTTTATTCGGCTTGACCGACGGATTCCAAAAATGTAACATTTTGGAGTATATGACAAGTGGTTTAGGAGTTATAGCCATTACCGCGTTGTTTTGATCGCGGTACGCAAACCCCTATGGCCCGATGCGGCCAGCATCTTTTGACACTCTGAGTAGCGCTCCGCCAGGACTATACCTTTTGACCAAGTTTCAGCTCTCTAGGCCTTACGGTTTGTTCTGCCCGTTCAGTTTTAGGGAAGAATAATAATCCTAACAATTACAATAGGGTTTCAGCACTGCGTGCTTGAACCCCTAATAAATAACATGTCTATATAAATGCCCAGTAATTGACAGTAAATAAACTATGAATGCACAAATTCAATTCAAGTGCTCTAATTGGAAAGCTGAGAGCAGCAGTTCTGCCATGACACCAACAAGGACCCAAACCCACAAGGGCTACTCAATGGCTCACAAGCTGTAACTGGGTCACAAGGGGATCAAAGGGTCTGTTTTATATCAAGAAAAAGCAGAAATTATTAAAAAAAATTCTCCAACAGTGCATTACAATAACAAAAAGCAAACAAAAAGTGAGTAAACAGATTCACTTTTCCCTATTACAGTGCAACTGTAACCACATCTCATTTAAGAAACTCTTTCCATCCTAATTTGTCAAACATTTTTTCATTTTCCATCAACACATAAACATGGATCACAGGATATGCAAGCACTCACTTTCCACCAACTCTAAACTTACTGTTAATGAGAACAGAGGCGCATGGAGAACACAAAAATAACTGCGCACGATGATTCGGCAGTTTTCACCAATAACACAAACTCCATCCATCTGTTTTTAAATAACATTTTCACCAAGAGCACATAATTCACCAGTTTATGATATATGGCCCTCAAAATCATCCGCCATTTGAGAATAGTAGGAATCAAATACACTTGTATTCCCCTCACTAATATTTCAGATGTTCCACACAAACATGTTTTGGTTATTGTTTCTCAGAGGTCAGTACATGTGACCGGTGTGACCCCGTGAATCAAGAGAGTTGGGCCCAGGTCTCGCGTCAGCGTATCCAGCTGCGTCAGGTACTGCTGTGACAGCTCAGAACTGGAGGGAGGATGGGGCAAATACAGGAAGCGGACTGCTGCTGTAGAGCTGTGTTCCCTCAGCAAAGCGTTCAGGAAACAGGAAATCCTCCGACACTTTTTGAGACTCTGAATTTAGCCCTCTAAACATGCGTGCCACGTTATCCCACGCCACAATCTTAATGGTGGCACGAATCCTCAGCATTCCAAGCAACTCTCTAAACTGCTCCTCATTGGCCAGCCAGCCCTGGTCTCCCGATTCTGATGCCACACAGACAAATATACGTAAGCTTGCACGGCGCCACCTGTTGGCCATGGTTAACACACACGCCATCTGAAGCAGGAAAAGACTGGACACGTCTTCGTAACTGGCACTGCCTGGGGACAGTAGGTTTGTCGGCCACACGTCAATGGTGTCCACATTGTCATTTCCCCTTATGTATGTTACGCCTTTGCTCTCAGGCGGCAGCTGGAAAAAGTAGCGGCCTAAACAAACGTTCTTGCCCATTTTTATGGCATCATGGATGATGTTCACATACTCCTCGGGCTGCAGAGCGCGAGGGCTCTCGGCATGGCGCACGGGTGGAAAGTGAGCCTGTAAGGACAGAAGGTCCACCCCGAAATTATCCCCCTCACCCCTATCACCCTCGCAAAAGACAGGGTCCTGCAGGAAGTAGTCCGCTGGATAGCAGTTGTCATAGAAGCCCAAGACCAGGGTATTAGGCTTCATGCCTCCTGGAAAAGAAGATAAAAAATTATGGTCTGAAAAGGAAATACATTCTAATACACTTTGATTCTAACTCTCAAACTCTTGATTCTTTTCCAATTTTGATTGCATTCTAAGTGTCCATTTTGACTACATATTGTTACAAAAAGAAATTCTCTATATGCTAATGCTGCAAATTAAACGGTAGTATTTCAGACTCATTTAAAGTGTTCAATAAAAGAAATGGCCCATACAAGTCATTTGTAAATCGGGCAACATTAGTTGCACTGTATGTTTTTGATTCACTAAAAAGAACCACACATGAGAGTTATTGGTTTGTGAATTGGACTATACTGGTCACGCTGTATGTTTTTGAATCGTGAAACAGAACCAGCTCACAGGAGTCACTTGATTACAAATCAGGCTACAGTGGTTTTGGATGTTTTTGATTCATTATAAGTAACTAGCTCATTAGAGTCATTTGTTTGTGAAATGGGCTACACTATTTGTGCTGCGTGTTTCTGAATCATCTCATAAGAGTCATTTATTCATCTATTAGGCTACAGTTGTTTTGCATGATTTTGATCGTCTAAAAAGAACCAGCTCATCGGAGTCATTTGTTTGTGAATCTGGCTGCACCGGTCTCGCCATGTTTGTTTTTGCATGTAACTTGAAGAAAAAAAAAAAAAAAAAAAAAAAAAGTCAATGGAAAGTAGTTTCCTGCCATTATTTCCCCATTCACTTGCCTTTTTAGTGCATCACACAGAGTACAGACAGGAACAAAAATATGTTTAAAAGAAGAATGCGATTTATCAGAAAATCTACAGTACGTGATTACTTATGTGATAGCAATGCTCATTTAGAGTCAACTTACAGTCAACTCAAGACTATGCTCAGATAAACTTACAAGTTAATCTGCATACAAGTATTCAACATTTTTTATAACTTTGTTATCTTACAAACTGCTCTAAAGGAAACATGCTGTATTCTCCGAGTAGCTTTTGTGATGTTTTTATGCTATTATTTTTTTTTAATGTTTTATGTGAAATTATTTGTGCTGCCGTCTTGACTAGAACTCTCTGGAAGAGATATTGTATCTCAATGGAAATTTCCTGGTTAAATAAGGATAAATTTAAAAATAAATAGAAATGATTAAGGATATACACTATGATTTTTAACATTGTGGAGCAGATGTCCATCTGAACGCTGGCTCTTACCAAAAGGGTGAAACACACTACAATAATGGATTTAGGTATTATTTCCTCCCCCCCCCCCCCCCCTTTAGATATGTACTTGGACTTTGTACAATAAAGATGTAGTCTAAATATGCTTCCTGGCTCTGGCTGTAAAGATGACGCGATTAAGGAATGTATCACAGTACAGTGATCGGGTCTCAGACAGATGTTGAGTGTATCTGCCCGGATCAGACAGGAGAGGAGAGTCAGCTCACAAAGGCTTCACACCAACTTTAGCCTACTAGACTAGCCAGAAATTATTATGCGGCTGCACGGGTCTGATGGCAACAAATCTGAGAGAGAGCTAATGTTCGGTCATGTGCCCCCTTTCTATTGACAATCAGTGTGAACCACATGAAGAAACAGAAAAATGGATTTACAGCAGAAGGGCTGTTTAGTAATTCTTAAAGGTACAGTTCCCTCAAAAATGGCATGCTTCAGACATATCGGGTATTTGTCCATTGAAAACTATTGAGAAATGTTTTTCAGTGTTTTTGTCCCTCTAATGAAAGCAACGGTCAACTAAAATGACTACGATTACCTTCAGGACGTTCGGCATTAGTAAACACCCACGCGGCTCTGTGTGAGACACGTTTTGATGGTTGGATGACTTTATTGACGTATTTGGACTATTTAAAAATACCACCCATTCACTGCAATTATATACAAGCAGGAAATGTTTAAAAAATAACACTTGTTTTTATAAAATATAATTCTGATGGATTCGTCTGAAAGAAGCACGTCCTACCTAGGATGCATGAGGTCGGAGGTAAATCATATGGTAATTTTTGGGTGAAATATCCCTTAACAGTCTTCAGAATCAGTCTTTTCTTATAATTCGGCAGAGAAAAGAAAGCAATGTATAACCAGGTCTGAATGAACAGAGGGTAAGGTAAATATTTTTTGGTAAACTATACCTTTAAGATCATAAACTCATTTAATCATATTATCATAAAAAAAACAGGAAGCAAGTCATTTATGACGGTGTTTGGAGCCCGAGGTCAATCGATTAAAACTGAATAAGATAATAATAGAACTGAGACAGGAACGGACAAGAAAAACACATTAGCTGCAAAAAATAAAACAAGCAAACAAGAAATCATCATCAGGACTTGTGGTAGATTTGCTCAAATAAGAAAATAAGAAAATTTCTCCCATCTTAAATTAGATTTCTATAGACAACTATTCATTGTCAATGGAGGCTTGATGTCCTTGCAAAGTGTAAAAACGCTGTGACTGTGATATTATCAAAACACTGCTTTCTTTAAGCATCCTAACCAGCCCCACATAGAAACAATGACCCTGCTTACATGCACTTAGGAAATGGTTTAGTCCAGAAATTTTGCAGAAAGCAGCATTCTGGAACATCATGTAAACACAAACACAGCCTTTCTGTACACTTCAAGAGATTAAGAAGCAAGAGAACACACTTTATGTGGTCATAAAATGCATGTGTGGTAACTGACAATCTTTGCTCTATATGCCTCGTCAAACTTGGGTTCTATCATTAAATTGCTCCCTAACCCCAATACCCCTGTTGTCCTACCCAGATCTCCAATCTGCACATGCACAAGAACAAACAGCCCTCCTTTCTTTAGCTGGTTGACGAAGCAGATAAGCTGACAGGAGGAGCGTGGGTTCGCCACCATCAGTAAGACCTGAGGCCGCCAGAACTTTACATGATCCTTACGGGAGTCTAACATCAGAAGGTATTTCCTCACCTGAAAGCAGCACAGAAAGACCAACCATGGATTTAAAGTTCAGTGCATTCACGTGTGTTTTGTGTGTGTGTGAAGGTACCAGATGGAAGATAAGTGCTTGGCTAATGTAGCCCCAGCTGCTGGTGGGAGAGCGGTAGTGCAGGAACAGTAGGAGCAGCAGCAGCAGCACAATACTGGCTGAGGAATACACTGGGTTTATCACGAACATCATTACCACACAGCTTACAATGCCCAACAAACATGTGTGCCAAGAGAAAAACTGAAATGTTGGCCTGGAAAGAGAGAAGAAAAAAGACAAATATAGAGACAGATACTTACAATATTGTTCAAAAGTTTAGTCAGTGAAGATCTTATTAGTTGTATCGAACTTATACTTTTTTACTGCAAGGCATGCCTTACATAGCAAAATCAAATATGAACTTATAAAGCACACACCACAACATATCCTTACCTACCTACCATACATCACACAATGGGACTTAGTACCTGAAGTTTTGAGCCCGAGGTCCCCATTCGCGGGGGGCCAGACAAGCCAATCAACCGCGTCATACGGAACTAGGTAAACCCAACTGTCACCATACAGCACATCACATGCAGCCGTCCTGCAACACCAGTGCTCTACACTACAATTCATCTATCACACAACACATCACTTATCTTTTAGTATTATGTGGGCCAGACAATGAAAATCCAAAGACATGCTCCTTATACCTCCACCAGACCCAAGTTGGAAGAGCAAGCCAAGCCACGGGTTCCAGAGCTGGAGGTTTACAGCTAGCCGGCGCCAGCGGCAGACCTGAAAACCAGATCACAGCACAGCCTCAACAAAACCCTGACACATTATTCAGAGAAGTCCCAGTACCATCACGTCACTCAAGGTCATATTACACCATATATCTTAAACCCAGTCTGTCAAAACCAACAATGTAACCAAGTTACTGGGTCATCAGGACATTTAATAATATTCGTTATTAGATCCAGGGTGCCCATAATATTCAAATTTTACCTTGTATATTGATACTCAAATAGGCCTTGGTAAAGTATACGGGATTTTAGTAAGTAACGCAACTTCTAGAAGAGTAGTGATCGTAAACATTTAATCATAAAATAGTGGTGTTTTTCCTTTTTGTAGCGGAGACAAACCAAGAAAAAAACTCAGACACCAGTGGATAGGCCTGTGTGGTTACAAGCTATATGTAGCTTGTAAACCTATTTGCTTGTGTATTGGCTTTTGTTTGTTATGGCCTGCTGTGACAAGCCCAAATAAATAGAAACTTGTTTTAGTGAACTTTATAACCGAACAGCAAACAGATCAAATCTACTGATGGGCTACAGTCTTTTTGTACGTTTCCTTTTTAACTTGGATGGTGCCACTTGCAACACCTTCCGCAACTATGCAAAACGTGCCAACAGGTATATAAGCATGTGCCAAACTGCCATGTGTGCGATTTTAATTCAGGCCTTGACCTCCGCATACACATAATGTCTGTGACATGAAACCTTAATACTGATTCTTAAATGTTTAATGAGCAACAATAAATAACCACATTATAACAATAGATTCCTATTTGTTATTGTTCTATATTCCGGATTTTTTACAACAAGTGTTTGAGTAGAAAATGTTTCAGAGGAAATATCTCGTATGATGCTTTAGATAAAATGTCCGTTTTTTAACTTTCACACAGAAATAGGCAGCTAACACCATATAAAACCTATAAATTGTGACTAAAAAAGAAGTTCAATGAAATCTATTAAACAAGCATATTTTACTTAGAAACCATGCAATACGGCTTTCAAGTACTGCGCACTAAGTTCCCATAACACTGCTTGTGGACGCGATGTGTTCAACACATACAACATCATAAACATCTCAGATCAGTTCTACGCCTGAAATATGTCCTTAAACAGACCAAACCATCAAACGCACATAACATAAAAGCTGTCCAGAGCAAGTGCATGGAGGGATTCGAGCACCGCGCCTATCAGGAGCACATAGCAGCTGCGAGAGGACGGCGCAGTAACCCCAAGCGTCAGAGATGGAGGTTCCAACGCCTCACCCTGAAACACTGCGTAATTATTGAGTAACAACAACTGAGGAGAGAGACCGTGAATGCATAGGGCGAGTATGAAATACGAGGGAGAACAAAGCATTGGTCAATTTTCCCTTTTTCCAGTGGCTGCGTGTCGTACGAGGCACCTGGCCAAAGGTACAGATAAGGAGCAGGTTTTTAAGAGAAGCGGCTTTAATAAACAGTTGAAGGTGTATGGACACTGAAATGATGGTCCTTTAGGTATGGACTCACTGGGGTTCTTCAGCTCACGAGAAAGTGAAACAAATCAAAGATGTTTATGAACTAATCCAGATACAAGGTTTCAATATTGTAAAAAGTCAACACAATTACACTGACAATAAAAAAGTAAAAAAAAAAAGGAATGGGAGTGTGCACATAAAGGAAAGGAGTGTGAATGGTGTCAGTGGGTTGTCCAGTTTTGTCCGAACATGTTGGCTCCTGCCCAGATGCCTGTGCGTGGGACACACAGCAAAATACAGACCTGGCGAAAGCCCTCATTGTGTTGGATAATGTAGTCCAGCGAGTCTGCGCTAAAGGAGGAGGATCTTGCACACAAATTCATGCAGAGCCAGGTTTATATATACAATGAACAAAATTATAAACGCAACATTTTGTTTTTGCCCCCATTTTTCATGAGCTGAACTCAAAGATCTAAGACGTTTTCTATGTACACAAAAGGCCTATTTCTCTCAAAAATTGTTCACAAATCTGTCTAAATCTGTGGTAGTGATGCACTTCTCCTTTGACGAGATAATCCACCCACCTCACAGGTGTGGCATATCAAGATGCTGATTAGACAGCTTGATTATTGCACAGGTGTGCCTTAGGTTGGTCACAATAAAAGGCCACTCTAAAATGTTCAGTTTTATCACACAGCACAATGCCAGAGATGTTGCAGGTTTTGAGGGAGCGTGCAATTGGTATGCTGCCTGCAGGAATGTCCACCAGAGCTGTTGCCCGTGAATTGAGTGTTAATTTCTCTATCATAAGCCGTCTCTAAAGGCGTTTCAGAGAATTTGGCAATACATTCAACCGGCCTCTCAACCGCAGACCACGTGTAACCACACTAGACCAGGACCTCCACATCCAGCGTCTTCACCTCCAAGATCGTCTGAGACAGCCACCCGGACAGCTGCTGCAACAATCGGTTTGCATAACCAAAGAATTTCTGCACAAAATGTCAGAAACCATCTCAGGGAAGCTCATCTGCATGCTCGTCGTCCTCATCGGGGTCTCGACCTGATGCGGTCGTCGTCGTAACCGGCTTGAGTGGGCAAATGCTCACATTCGATGGTTGTCTGGCACTTTGGAGAGGTGTTCTATTCACGGATGAATCCCGGTTTTCACTGTACAGGGCAGATACAGACAGTGTGTATGGCGTCGTGTGGGTGAGCAGTTTGCTGATGTCAACATTGGGGATCGAGTGGCCCATGGTGGCGGTGGGTTATGGTATGGGCATGCGTATGTCATGGACAACGAACACAGGTGCATTTTAATTAATGGCATTTTGAATGTACAGAGATACAGTGACGAGATCCTGAGGCCCATTGTTATGCCATCCATCCACGACCATCACCTCATGTTGCAACATGATAATGCACAGCCCCATGTTGCAAAGATCTGTACACAATAAGCTAAAAACATCCCAGTTCTTGCATGGCCACCATACTCACCGGACATGTCACCCATTGACCATGTTTGGGTGCTTTGGATCGGCATATACGACTAGACGGTTCCAGTTCCTGCCCCAATTCCAGAACTTTCCTAGCCGGAAGAGGAGGGACCAACATTTACAAAGGCAAACATGATAACTATATGCGAGGAGATGTGCTTGCATGCGTGAGGCAAATGGTGGTTACACCAGATACTGACTGGTTTTCGGACCCCCCAATACAGTAAAACTGCACATTTTAGAGTGGTCTTTTATTGTGGCCAGCCTAAGGCACACCCGTGCAATAATCATGCTGTCTAATCAGCATGATTATACCACCCGTGAGGTGTGTATGGATCTCTGCAAAGGAGAAGTGCTCACTAACACAGATTTGTGAATAATATTTGAGAGAAATAGGCCTTTTGTGTACATACAAAAAGTCTTAGATCTTTGAGTTCAGCTCATGAAAAATGGGGGCAAAAACAAAAGTGTTGCGTTTATAATTTTGTTCAGTGTATAAATTAAAGGAACGTTTATGTCCCTGATGAATGACTGCAATACAGAAGCTGTTATATCTGGCTGCATTCAAGGTCATCCATAATCTACATCCATAAAGTACAAACTATGGTGTGTTTATGATTAAAACAGTACTATCCGTTCCATCCCAACCACTTATTGCATATAATCCATACAGCACTATATGACCGACATTGCAAGGCTACAGAATATCAGAATCATAGTGTAATTGAAATATTTTTTCTAAATAATCAACAAAATCACAAATAGAACACTGAAATATATCTGCATTAGGTTCTATCTGATATGAATACTTTTAGTGGAAAAACTTCATTTTCTCCATATGTACCACACCACAATAATATCACCACCATGAAAATTAATGGTAAAGCTGCTGCCAATATGTTTGTACATGGGTCATAGGTACAGATAACTTCCCGTTTCTGCTGTTGGTCTCTGTGCATCAGTCTACATTGGTTGCTATTCTGTTATATTATTTATAAATATCTCTTAATTAAAAACTTTAAAGGAGACATTTTTCATCCTAAACGTTTATCATCTATGCCATTTATATCTCTAACAATTTGAATTGTGTTTACCAGAAATTGGCAGTAAAATAGTGCACAGCGAATATTTGTAAAGAATTTTATATTTTAATACATATGAAATCAAATTCTTGACAGATTGATATATGGACCAGACTGATAATCAACTGGTAGCCATGTCTCTTTTGCCGATTAAGTCATTAGCTCTTTATTTTTGTGCCAAAATCACCTTTTGTCTGTGTAAAATGTTGATTTGAGAAATAGTATGTCTCATTAGTTGCCATTAAAATAATATTATATATAGATACTGGTAAAAAATGTGTAGCCTGAATGCACTAAGCTGCTTTGGATAAAAGCGTCTGCTAATCTACGCAAACTTATCATTAATTAATATTATTATATAATAAATTATATTATTATTATAAAGTCTTACACATACTACTGCTGCAAATATGTGCAGGTCGAAATCAGAAATACAGTAAACAACAACTGGAAAAACTGTTTTCTATTTGAATATATTTTAAAATGTTATTTATTTTTGTGATGCAAAGCTGAATTTTTAGCATTTTAGTGTCACAGGATCCTTCAGAAATCACTCTAATATGCTGATTTGTTGCTCAAGAAACCAATTTCTTATTATTATCAATGTTTGAAAACAGTTGTGCTGCTTAAGGATAGTTCACCCAAAAATGAAAATTAGCCATAAATTACTCATTTAGGTGTACATGACTTTCTTTTTTCAGACGAATCCAGTCAGAGTTATATTAAACATTGTCTTTGATCTTTCAAGTGTTTAATGCCACTCAGCGGGTGTGCAGTGCATCAGTCCAAAAGATGTTAAATAAAAAGCACCCATCCATAAAAAAAAAAGTGTCTCACACGGCTCTGGGGGGGTGAACAAAGGCCTTTTGTAGCGAATCGATGTGTTTTTGTAAGTAAAATATCCATATTCAAAACGTAATAATTTAATCTAGCTTGCGCTCATTGTTGTAAACGGAAGCAGTTCCGGGCATATGACATATGAGGTCAGCTTTGTGCATGCGCCGCTCAGAAGTGATTAACACGGAAGCGCAGCGGAAAGATCAAAACAAAACTACGGTCACTTATTAGAAGTACAAAACGAGGATTTGTAAAGAAGAATGTCAGAAGGATTTCGATATAAGCCAAGAGGACACTGGTTTTCCTTTGCTAAAGTAAGGAAACTTTGCTTCTTTGCTCCTGTAAACAAACGTGTTCAGGAGACGTGTTCACCCCGAAAGCCGGTGTGAGCCACTTTTTAATGGAGGGCACTTTTTAATTTCTCTCTTTGGATGATGCATGCAACACCTATGATCAAAGACCATTTTTAATATAACTCCGACTGGATTCGTCTGAAAGAAGAAAGTCATATACACCTAGGATGACTTGATGGTGAGTAATTTATGGGCTAATTTTCATTTTCATTCCCTTTAATGTCTGTCTGGAAATTGTTACACATTTTCTTCAGGATTGTTTGATTTTCAAAAAGTTTGAAAGTTCAAAAGAACAGCATTTATTTGAAACAGATTACAACAATGTAAAAGTCTTTACTGTCACTTTAGATCGATTCAGTGTGTCCTTGTTGAATAATAGCATTAATTTCTTTAAAAGAAAATCTTACTGACCCCAAAATATTGAATGGTAGTGTACATGCACACAATATACCGTATAGGAAAAACTCATTATAAATTCCTTTTACTAGTAAATCAAAATGTTCCTTTGAGGAATATCCTTTTTTTGTTTTCTTTTTTTCAAAATGTCATTACTTAAGTATAAATATCCAAATAATTTGTATATTTCACTGCCAAATATACCTTTTTATACTGAATGTTTAATCTAACACACAAGACAATCGTGATCATTTCTCCTTTACGTATTTTGAAATATAACTGTTAAATAGCCTCACTGATCATCATCACAACCGTCACTATCATTATTGCATTAATGATCATCTTACTCACGTCCAAGGTTGTTTTTTAATGTAGTGCCATTGAATCCTGTGTAGCTGGGGTTGACAGTGACGGTGTGGTTGTTGCCGTATGCGTGTGTGATGTTGAAGCGTTGTGGACTGAGTATCAGGGGGCTGATGATGATAGAGATCAGTGACATCGTCACCACCAGCAGAATGATAAAAGAGGCTTTGGCGTAGATGTGAGCACCAACCAGACACACCACCAGACATATCAACAGCACTAGAGAGGAGTACAACACGGTGTACCAGTAACCCTGCGGCAACACACGCAGCCCCTGTGACACAGCAGAGCCTAGAGAGAGAAGAACAGAGAGGCTTCAATGTGAAAAAAAACACAAGCCATACACGATTAATTGCTTCAAAGACTGTTTAGTACAGCGTGATTCAATGGACCGCTCACCTGGATCCTTCCCAAAGATGTCCAGTATGGCCTCCACCAGGCCGAGTACATAAACGCCACACGCACATACCTTCGCCAAGTAAAACATCAGGCCGATACTGCCTCCAAACTCTGGTCCCAGAGAACGACTGATCCTGACTAAGACTAAAGAGTTAAAGGTCAACAACAATATGCAAACACTCATGAACAACAGATTCATATTTGAGGCAGTCTGCAATTCTAGCATTCTATATGGCAAAGAGATTGGTTAAGGATACAGTAGGCCCCGCCCCCTTCCACTGCTCCATTAGTTGAAATAGCACATATAGACAGGATTGTCAACAAGATGATGAAGTAGGCCACACACAGCATGAGGAGACCATGGAGAAGACCGGCATGACCCACTACAAAACCTGCAAAATCGACATATACTGTATTAGAATCAGTTATGCACAAAAATACTTCTAAGATCACACACTTGGCCATAGTGAAAATGTTTTATTAAGTCTCTGGTCATCAACTTCTGTCTTTTCCCATCTCTTACGCACCTGTGCGAAGAAAGAGCACAATACTGAACATGGAGAGGATGGTGGGCACCATGACGCCAAAGAAGGTGTTGAGTTTGCGGGGGTTTGATTTGGGGGATGCCTCTCCTGTCACTGCTGATCCACCCCTGGAATCTTAAGCATCACCCATCATGCTGTACACCCCGTGAACAAGAAGAGGCGAGTGCTCATTTGCCATGGTCTGAAAAAGAGGAACCTGCAATAAGAAACCTTTTGAGTGTTTCCTGGTTAGTACATACAAACATTTGTCATGATTTTGAGCTGCTGAGCAAGCTATTATTATTACTCAAACATTCATAATGTACACTATTGCACATTTGGGATCAGTAAAGTTTTTTGTTGTTGTTTTTTTAAAGAAGTTAGGCCTAATATTTTCATTCCTCAAGGACGCATTACACTTTTACACCGTTCCAAAACATTTCTATTTCAAATAAATGCTGTTCTTTTGAACAATTCCCATCCATCAAAGAATCCTGAGAGAAAATGTAACAAAACAACTGTTAATTACGTTAATGTTAATTATGAGAAATGTTTCTTGAGCAGCAAATTATTTTATTAGAATGATTACTGAAGGGTCATGTGACACTGAAGACTGGAGTAATGATGCTGAAAATTCAGCTTTGCCATCACAGGAATAAAATACATTTTACAATACATAAAAAATAGAAAACAGTTTATTTTAAATTGTAATAATATTTCACAATATTACTGTTTGTACTGTATGTTTGATCAAATAAATGCAGCCTTGGTGAGCAAGAGACCTTTCAAAACATTGACATTTTTGTTGTTGTAATATAGTAATTATTTTAAAAAGTAAAAAAGTCACTCTTGATGATAATTGGACTATTTATACAAGTTTTTTTTTCTTTCAAAACCATCGATGGATTTAGAGCTATAGCTAGTCACCATAAATGTCAATGATTTAGTATATTGTTAGTTTCAATTACTTTTTTCAGGCCTGTAAATCACAATTTTCCATTTAATCGCAATGTCCATGACCATGGACAGCTTGAGGCAGCAAGACCTTGACTGTCCCACTGATCGTGATCGCCTTTTGAACCGCGTTTTTTAAAACAAATGTTGGACCTTTCAAGTAGCGGAAGTAACGTACATGACCATGTAAACAATCCGACGTACGCGGTTGAAAAACAATTGTATTATGGTCTTATGTAAGTAAAGATAATAATGTAACTATTAAAATACCCCTCTGCTAAAACAGCATCCGATTAATTGTTTGAATAAACTAGCAGACAGCTGACAAAAGGCAGCTGGCATTTCTAAATGAGACCGCCATCTCCTCCACCAGTCACGGATGCTTGGGCGTGTAAGGGTTTAAAGACACAAATAACGGTGAAGTACAGTAAGAAGATGGAGAAGCAAACATGACATACCTGTTCTTATGAACAACTGCGGCGACGCTAATCTAACGTTAAAAGCGGTATGTAACTTCCACTTTTAGGGAGAAACAACACAAACCACAAGTAAACAAAACTACTCGTTTTTACAACGTGGATGCAGGATGTCCTGAAACCGATATGTTTCATCAGAGCATCTTGTCGAGTTGCTTTCGAAAGTTTTCGTTGCAGCCTCAGATCTCGTGATCAACCCTCCGGGACATGAAGGATGGCAAAGGCACTGTCGTCGTGTGCCCCGTGGACCCGACTATGAACAACAGACAGCAAGACCTAATGAAAACATAAATCTATTATGTAACGGTCCACCGAGAGATAATGATCGCGTACTCTCATACTGCAGCACGGCTGGGACTACCGCCTGCCTCTCAGTTTGTTTAAACAAAAGTCACGGGACAGATGTAGCGCCCATGTGACTTCACAGAGAGGACGGCTGAAATATCTCAAGTGGAAGACGATTTTGAGTTGAACATGAGAGAACCGTGTTGTTTACTATTTGATCGTTGTTCAAACACCTAGATCAGGGCTGTCCAACCTCGGTCCTGAGGGCCGGTGTCCTGCAGAGTTTAGCTCCAACCCTAATTAAACAACTGAACAGCGAATCACGCTCTTATCTAGGCATAGACACTTCCACAAGTCAGTGTGTTGAGGCAAGTTGGACGCGAAACCTGCCAGGGGACAACGGGACCTCCTAGGACTCCGAGAGTTTGGACAGCCCTGACCTAGATGTTTGACCAGTCAATACCTTCTGATACTGCTATTCAACAAGTAGCCTACCACACATACCATTTCTATTTTAGGTGCAGTAATACACTATGTACTCAACTGCAAAAGGAGCACTGTTTAGTATACTCAACCTATTGTGAAGGTTCTCCCCCAGTAGGTCCATAATAGTAAAAAATTTATCACATAATATACTACTATAATATATTTTTTTTTAATCTTAACATGGGTGTTGGTACTTTCGCCTTATTTGTTAGGCCATAGTTTTAAATGATGCATTTTTAAAAATCTTCAAGGGTGAATTATTACAAGTACAAAAAGATTAATTTAGCTTGATTTATGCGTGATGCATATTTGTGGCTATGGATAAATCCGAGTGAGTAAAATCAATCTCAATACCGATAAATCCTTTTTTTTTGACTTATGTGAAGGTTATAATCTTTGGCAACCTATTTAAATGTTTAAAGTTGTTTTTTGAATAAACATACGTATGGTATGCTTTGCACTGCCGATGAGGTATTCTCGTACATATGTGATCGAATATTAAAGCAATGATTTTTTTGTGCAATGACAAATGTTCAAACAATCAGCAATATATTTCCAGTAACCTCATGTTTTTAGACAACTGTCACGTTAAAGAACTTTATCTGAGGTGTGTTTGCGCACACAACTATTTTCCTCATAAAAGGTATCCATCTTTTCTTCATTAGGCCTTTGACTGACTTAGAGATGCGCCTGTGTATTGTCACACAGTAAATTGCGGTAATGAACGCCACGTATTTAATCATCACAGATTCAAAATACAGTGCATGTTCTGGGTAACGTATTTTGGAATGGACTTTTAGACTGCACATTATCTTATTTTCCATCAACTAGTTAAAATTTATGACATTGCATGTATGCTGCATAAAAATCTGTCTGATTTACACTTTGGTCTGAAGTTCTGAAAAAAGCAGCAGACAGACTGAATGGAAATGCAAATTCACTCTCTGACAGTAGGTGGCACTTGCAGAAAAGCAGAAACACAGCGGTTACCCCTGTACACAAAGCAGTGATATGCAAATTTCTGTTTCTGAACTGAAGGAAATCAAACAGTATTTAAATGTTTTCAAAACAACCATTCAGATTTTTGTATTTGCCATGGTATTTATAAAACAACAGCAAATATTGAGTATTTAATACTAAGCATTATATAAAAAGCATTTGTTTACACTTACACATTTTAATCTGGATTAAAACATGTTTTAATTCTTTATTATTGTTCCTTATAGTTGTGTTCTTTAGGACTTTATTCTGTTTGAAACATTTGTTTACTTTATACATTTGAATTGCGTTGTTTTATTGTATTTTAATGTCCCTGATTTGAAGAGTTATTCAATTTGTTATTAAGAGGACGAGTTTATCTTTTCAATCTGTTTTTGTAACATAGTTCAATACTGCTGTAATACCGTATACCAAGTTTCCACAATTACCATGCTTTGAAAATACCATCACATGCTTAGACTGAATCCAAAGACTGTGTGTTGAGATTTGGCCAGACATAGGAGGGTCCGGCTGGAAGGAGAGGGAAGGTGGGATTGGCAACAGAAACAAATGTGGGCGAGTGTTTGAGTCTGTGCTTTTTGAGTTGACCAAGTTCTCTGAAGCAGCATCCGCACTCAGCACAGCGGTACGGTCTCTCTCCCGTGTGAATGCGCTGGTGCTTGTGTAAGCTGTCCAAATGGCGGAAGCGTTTCTCGCAGTATCTGCAAGGATACGGGCGCTCTCCTGTGTGTATGCGCTGGTGTGTTTTCAAGCAGTAGAAACGTCTGAATCCTCGGCCACAAATGTTGCAGCGGTGCACTTTATCAGGGCTCTCGATAGTCCTGCTGAACCCAGAGTCACTACTAACAGGTGGCGCCAAGGCCAGCAAAGCATCGCCATCACTCTCCCGCATTGAAGGTGAGGAGATCTGCGGTAACTCTTGCATGGAGTTGGATGAAGATGCTACAGCTAGATTTGATGAAGGAGGCTCTAATGTAAGTGAATCAGGATCGTCTTCAATTTTAATGGTGCCCTGTTTGATATCATCAGAGTCCTCCATCACCTGTATCAGCTCCAGCTCATTAACATTTCCAGCAGGTGTGCTCATTTCAAACTCAAACGTTGTCATGTCAGATGGATCCTCAGGTGGGTTTGCGGAGGGGCCTGAATTTTCTGGTTCCTCATGTCTCCTCTCACTGTCTGTTACTGCAGAATTGTTGTCTGTAAAACAAAGAAAAGCTCATGTTTATATACATTTAGTATGTAAAATGCCTTTTATTTTTTAAAAAGTCCCCCTTCAGATTGTGGTACACATTGTTTTGCTTAGAAATCTTGCTGTGAAATGAAAACTAAGAATAACTTTCATATTGTTATCAATATTTCAAGATAAATATTTACTGAACTTAAGGTTGCATAGATCTTTTTTTTTAATCTTTCCCCCCCCCCCCCATGTTAAAATAATGTTAAATTAACTTTTGAGGAATGTTTTTGTTCATCTCTCAATCATCATTGCATTGCATTATGTTTTGTCTTCCATAATTAAAACTGCAGAGCTTTGATCATAAACCTTTGATCGAGTGACAACTGATATGTACAGGTGCATCTCAATAAATTAGAATGTCATGGAAAAGTTCATTTATTTCAGTAATTCAACTCAAATTGTGAAACTTGTGTATTAAATAAATTCAATGCACACAGACTGAAGTAGTTTAAGTCTTTGGTTCTTTTAATTGTGATGATTTTAGCTCACATTTAACAAAAACCCACCAATTCACTATCTCAACAAATTAGAATACTTCATAAGACCAATAAAAATTTTTTTAGTGAATTGTTGGCCTTTCTGGAAAGTATGTTCATTTACTGTACATGTACTCAGTATTTGGTAGGGGCTCCTTTTGCTTTAATTAATGCCTCAATTCGGCGTGGCATGGAGTGATCAGTTTGTGGCACTGCTGAGGTGGTATGGAAGCCCGAGTTTCTTTGACAGTGGCCTTCAGCTCATCTGATGTTTTGGTCTCTTGTTTCATTTTCCTTTGACCCAATACCCATAGAGAGTTGGTGAGTTGTGGCCAGTAAAGCCACTACCAACCCTGCTTAATCCTTAACAACGTTTGCTGCTTTGGCAGCGTGGGGCGAGGTGCCCAATCCTACGAGAAATTAAACTAGCCCTAACCAGGTCTCAAAAAAGCTGTGGTTTCAGCCAAGAAGGAATGCCGAAGTTGCTCCCCAAAATTTCTTGGTAAAAAGGGTGCCGTGCCGTTGTTTCAAAAAACATCAATGGACCACAGAAGCAGAAATTCATTGCACCCCGAATCATCACAGATTGTGGAAACTTAACATTGGACTTCAAGCAACTTGGGCTGTGAGTTTCTCCACCCTTCCTCCAGACTTCAGGACCTTGGTTTCCAAATGAAATACAAAACTTGCTATAATCTGAATAGAGGACTTTGGACCACTGAGCAACAATCCAGTTATTTTTTTCCCTTAGCCCAGGTAAGATGCTTCTGACGTTGTCTGTGGTTCAGGAGTGTCTATTATTCAAAGAGATACTTGAAACTGTAGCCAAATTCCTTGACACATCTGTGTGTAGTGGCTCTTGATGGCTTGACCTTAGCCTCAGTCCATTCCTTGTGGAGTTCTCTCAAATTCTTGAATCGATTCTGCTTGACAATCCTCATAAGCCCGTGGTTCTCTCGCGTTGGTGGCATTTTTTTGTCTGACACTCTTTTTCCCTTCCACTTCAACTTTCTGGTATTAACATGTTGGGATACAGCCCACTCTGTGACCAGCCAGCTTCTTTTGGCAATGAATTTATGGGAGACCCTACTTGTGAAGGCGTGTCAATGATTGTCTTCGGACCAAACTAGTTAGGTCAGAGTTTCCCTATGATTGTTATGTAGCTAGTGACAAATGAGGGACCATTTTGAAGGCCTCCAGGAAACTTTGTAGGTGTTTGCGTTGATTAATGATTTTGCAGTAACAGATTCCTAGTTGTTGAGATAGTGAATTGGTAGGGTTTTGTTAAATGTGAGCCAAATCATCACAATTAAAAGAACCAAAAAAACTACTTCAGTCTGTGTGCATTGAAATAATTTAATACACGAGATTCAGAATTTGAGTTGAATTACTGAAATAAAAACTTTTCCACGACATTCTAATTTAATTGAGATGCCACCCTGTCATCTGCTAGCCGTTCTGTATAATTAAAGTCCCACTGGATTTACAGTACAGCTATCGATTCCATAACTACGAATCCTGCATCAAAATGCATATTCAAAACATAAAAAAACATTACACAAATTATATATATTTAGAACTATATATAAATATAGTCAAAGTAAAAGAAAGTCCTTTCCAAATTATTTTTTTTTTTTTACCTCATATGTCAGATTGACAACGAGTATAACTCTTATGATACTTCTCTATGGTTGTTTGGCAGTATTCTACTCGCAAATGGTAAAAATAATAACAATTAAACTTTTTCACCCTCACTCGTTAAGTAAAACGGGACTTCTGGCTCATCTTCTGGTTTGAAGAGAGCAGGACTGTTTTCCACAAGAGTTTGTGAGGTCGCGGGGACACTGGTGAGGGCTATAGCCTGCTTGCCTGCTGCAGACCCTCTTGCCTTTCTGCGGTTGACACACGCACGAGGCCAGTCTGACTGTACCGTGGGAAGACAGAGGCCAACACTAGGGATATTTTTAGGACTGTGGATTCTTCCCGCCGAATTTCGGAAGCTCTTGCGGGCGGAATCTCTGCTCTGCGCCTGTGCTGTGGGGCTTCCATCCGCAGCGCGTGACGGAATCACAAAAAGTGCGTCGTCTGCGTTTGGGTGCACGGTATTTGACCCGGGCTGGTTTCTGTTGAGAAGTAAACACTGTTTGATGTTCTTTTCAGCCGCGGTCATGTAGTAGCGCACTGCTTTCAGCTCGCTCTCGGAGATCTCCAGTCTCTCGCGCAGGGTCTGGCTCTCTCGGTGCGACTCTGCGGCTGCATTACGAGCCGCGGCCAGCTTTATGCCAACAACTCGCGATGTTTCTTTTAAAACCGTTTCGACCGCGCATCTTACAGCCTGGTCGATAGTAGAGGCGAGTTCGCACTTGAGAAAAGAAACGCTGATGTCCATGCTCAAAGTCATGGTTACGATCCACGGCAGTATTTCACTGAGATGTAACGTTGCATACGTGATTGCAGAGCTCAAGTAGAGGCGGTCTGGGTTTCTGTCTTATCTGAGAACTAGAATAGAACAGTTTACGGCCTCACGTCCATCACTAGTGTAGTACTTCGATAATACTACCTGGTGGTTGCAACGTTAAAAGAACAGAAACCCCAAAGAATTTTGTCAATCTGTCGCGTTCTGTTGTCGTCAGTGTCGAAGGATGATGACGTCAAAAGCAACCTGGGATTTTGAGTTTTCGTTCCGAGAGCCACGCATTGTGAATTCAGTAGTATAGTCGTTTATTTGCATTATATATAGATTTTTAAAAAATGAATTATGTTAAGTATGAAAGTTGATCCATACAAGAATGAATGTCCTTTATATAGGCCTAGAAACTGAAACAAAAATTGAATATAATTGTTACTGAGAGATGCAATGTTCTGCGATGTGGTCTCCTTAATACAGGGAGTCAGAGAAGAATCGTCACTGAGACAAAGTACAAGAGTATTTCCACTTTCTTCTGAGTGTGTATCTGCATGGAATAAAAAAAGAGTACATTGGAAAAAACATTTCCCAACTGCCTGTCCAGAAAGCATGGTAATCTCTAAAACCTCAAATCAAGAACAGCTGTGTTGCATAAATTATGACACAGGTTTAGATTTACAAACTTGCTTTATATATGGAACTGTTGTTTTCCAATGACCTTTGCACCAGGAGAGGTTGTCTGATTATACACACAACAGGGTTAAACATTAGAGGGACCTTGCAGCAGAACACACATTTTTCATCAGCATTTACATTTACTTATTTAACACATTCTTTGATTTATAATGTGGCCTTAGTTCAAATAATGGCAAAATTTGGACAGCAATTGTTTTTTCTTTTCCCCAACATGCTGTAAGAAAGAGCAATAGCGCACTCTAGAGGTTGACAAACGGAAAACACAAACTCTATTTATTTTAGACCCAGTGTTGTTGCACCAAAATCTGGTCGGTCTGACTGTGAAACTCCCTTTCTCTGGTGTCTGTGAATCTGAGCCCTGTTTAGCCCATGTGGAGAGGGGTGTGATCACATTGCACTCCTCGTGTTCTTCACCCGTCCGTTCATTCTGTCCATCTCATCTGCTGCCAGAAGGGAAGCATGTTTAATGCTTTTAAATACATTTCTATACATTTTGTTGCTTATAATCATTAAGTTAACTACATCGTAGACTGGATAAGATACCATGTCACCTACCTAAGTGGCTATGAATATATGTGTGGAGAATTAAAGCGGAACAGTTCATGTCCATCCAATCACATACTGCTTGCATGCATGGGTCTGTGAAAATGGTGTTGCTGGGCAACCCATCCACAGCTATACTACAGTCCCTTATGGGGAGTAGGGCAGGTGGAATGTACCATCACTACACTTCGTGAGGGGGGATGCATGCTGATGATAAACCATATTTTGATGCTCATAGTGTGTGGGCCAGTCTAAAGGTGCAGAGTTGTAGAAATACATTTAAAAATAAATAAATAAATCACTGTTTGATATTCATTCACAGTAGTATAGCATAGACAATCCAGTTTGTCCATTTGTCATTTTAATATGGGCCCATCAGCAAGCGCACAGTAGTACAAAGTATAATCTGTCTGCCCCTCCTCTCAACTTGTAATTATGGCAGGTGTAATTAGGAGTGTGTCTCCGGTGGGTGGCAGTTTATGTCTCTAGAGAGAAAGTGTGATGCATTACTGAGTGCTCTTACAAGGGAATTTTAATTACAGCTCTAGAATCTGAGAACGTGTGAGGTCGGTGAACTTGTCTGGATAAACTAGAGTGTATTTTTAGAATGTTTGAAAAAAACACTGGAAAAAATGTTATCATTAAATATGTACAACAAGAACAAAAGATTCATACATGAAAAAGTATTAGTAAACTAAGCAATCGTTGAATCAGGATAAGGAAACAGCAGACGGTGTTGCCATGTCCTCCTATTATAATCGGTTGTTTTTTTGTTTGTTTGTTTTAGTTTTTTCAATATATGGCTGGTTTCTCACACACACACACACACACACACACACACACACACAGAGAGAGAGAGAGAGAGAGAGTAGAATATTTATTTTATGGTTGGTGCTTGGCCTCCAAAACACAATCATAATGTTTATAATGAGTACTATAGTGTCTGTTCAGTTAGTAGCAGGTAAAACTAGAATCAAAACTAGTAACTATTTAAATAGTTAAAAGTTACTAAAGAACATACTAGTGAGTAATTATAGCCTAATTAAGTTAGTAGTAAAACTGGAATAAAAAGACAAACTGTGACCAATTAATGGCTCCAAATACCCACACCTACTGTTGGAGCCACGCCCTCTATCGCTATATTCATTATTATAGTTTGCTCTCCTTTCTCAGCTCCGCTATGTTTCTTAGGGGACGTCGCCTATTTTGGGCTTTCTTGCGCGACCTGGCAACACTCCGCTCAGGAGCGCATTCATGTGGTCATTGAGCAGCGCGTAGGAGGAATTCTGTAGAATGTCACTATTTTCTCCACTTCCTTTATTTGTCATTTCCCACAAACGTTTAAACTGAGATCTACTTATTCTCGCCTCCACATTTCACCACAGAACAGATATTAGCTTTAGCGGCCTAAACTCGAGTGTGTTCCAGTGTGAGGTGCTGTTCACCCCCCCTGAGCCGCTGTTTGGCGGTGGAGGTCTGCGCTGCAGTGGTGCATTCGCAATAAAATGGGTGTGGTTGAATCGCGCATATGTGATGCTACGTGTTTCTGGTGCAGACCGAATGATTTCATATGGGACTGAATTGACAGCAGAGTGAGTGCACATTATTTGAATTATTTAGAAAACAACTGTACTGTTGCTTATGTTGAATTCACCCCGCCTCCTATGCTGGCACAGTCACATTTGAACTGATGGATGGGTATGCTCCTCCGGAGAGATAACCAAGTCGAATTTGGTTTCTTCATTTTAATTTCTTTAAAGGGCCACGGGGTGCCTCGCTTTGTATTGAATTGGTCATTTCTTGGACGAGGAGCGACGGTCAAATCGAAGAGACCAGAACGAGAAGGCGGAGGAAGACGACACTCGGGAGGAAAGAGGCGAGGATCAAGCAACGCAGTATAAAGACAACGACGGCATGTACTTGATTTGAAAGCTTTACAGTATTTGGACTTATTACATCTGTCGGTAATTATACCATTTAAGGCGCAAAATATTTTCCCCCTCCCAATAGCAAAGTGTACTGAAACCAGAAATAGCTTGGAATAGGCTTCTTCCCATCCTCACTAAACGATCAGAGGGCGACATACGTAGCTCTGTAGCCTACTTCATGATAACATCGTTTTGATTTGTTTCACACACGAAACACACAGTTGCTGAGGCCTAACTAGCATTAGGAGAAAACCGACATTATGCAGTCCTAATCATTTTCCAGCAGAAAAATTCCCTGCGAATTACTTCCGCCACCCGCTTCAGCATTCCAGTCACTGTACGTGGAGACTAAAGCCAAACAGAAGATTAACAGGTAGGCCTATATTAATTCCTAAGATTCATCAGAATGTTGTGACCCAGATGAGACGTATGGATAAAAAGTAGGACGTTTTAGACCATTAAAATGGGTTCATTTGTAATGTGTTATTTTCGATCATTTGGGATTTTACAGGTTTTGTCACAAAATCGCATCAGTGGATTGTTTTTCAAAATCAATAGGAATATCACGGAGATTGTATATCACATTACATCTGTTTTTAAAGGTGTTGCATGTCTTATTTTAGCCGTGAGTCGTGAATTGATGGAGCAGAAGACTCCTGTTCTTCAGCTGGCCGCAGCCTACAGCGCTTTACTCACTCCACAGCTCTGATTATGGCAAGCTGTTTCAACATTTATTGCTTTATACTAGGGCTGGGCAAGTTAACGCGTTATTGTCGCGTTAATGCATTAATTGATTAACGCCGACAATTATTTTATCGCACGTTAACGCAGTTTTTTATTATTATGAAAGTCCATTGCTCACATGGCTCTGAATCAATAAGACAAAAACCATGGGTCACAGGAGGGGTGGGATGTTGATCATTACTGGCTTGGGGTGTGTCATCACGCGTCTCAACCAATGAGAGCATTTGGGGTTGGCCTAAGACTGCTGCAGCATTCACATGAAGCGCTTACGACTTCATAAGTGGGAAGGAAGTTTCCGATAGCACGTGAAGACAGCAGAGAAGCGCTCTCTCTCAGAACAGTGGAAGCATTGTTTTTAACTTTGTGGTTGTATTATTTGAGTGTTTGGGACGCGGTAACACATGCCTTCCAATTGATTGCTTTACAGATCAATCCTCTTGCTGCTCAGAATGTTCACGCAATCATGCTGCTACGTGATCGTAACGTAAACGTTAATGCCCTGGCAGTGGCAAATAGCTTGTTTTATGTTTAATTTGATTACATTAATGTTATAAGTTGAGATTTACAAGAAATATTTTAACTGCTATATGTAAAAGGAATACTGCTATAAAAAGCACCTTATTTGTTTAAAGTGTTTGCAAACCAAATGTTATTGCACTTCTGTTCATATAGCAATACTTTTAAATGAAAAAAGTGCACAACACACTACTTTTGAATGCATTATTGAATCTTGTGCATAAACAATCGCTTAATCAAGGCAATCATGCCATTAATGCAATTTAAAAAAAATGTATCGTTTGCCCAGCATACTTTATACTAAAGATTTTGATTTATATCTTTTTGATATTTTATGATACTATATGTTGTACTATTATTATTTTTAAATGACTAGTAATAAATCGGATCGTGACAAGTTCATGGTTCACTTTACTACTAGGGCCTACTAGTTATGCATTCCAGTGGTTAATGGTTCATATCCAGTTTTATATTAGTAGATACTAATGGTTTTTGCTAACTGGGATAGGTAAGTATATATTCAGTTAACGAGTAGTATTAAGTTGTAATATTTATGTTTAGACAACACTGGTATTTTACCCAATGTTACGGCAACCCCACATTTGCGACTCACAGCGAAAATACTACCTAACTTAAAATTGCAACAGATTCCTGATTCAGGGTGCTACACACAATTTGGTGTTGTCTTTGGCAAGAAGACCTTTGGGCTTCTACTATCCCCCATCATCCGAGTTGATATGTACTAAAAGATAAAAAGTTAGAGACATGACGTGACTTGAAAAAAAATTGTCCCACAATGATTTTTTTTAATTCATCTAAAAAATACTGAAATCCGTCCTGGAGCATCAAAAAAAGTATGGTTGACCGTCATAGTATAGTTATATTTCAATCTGAAGAAGATATCATGAAAATAGATCCTGCACCATTTTCTGCGACTGTCTAGCCCCCCCCCATTTGAGGAAAAATTTATCAAATGTATGGAAGGGTTTTCTACAAACTATTTAGTCATTATACATACCACTGCATAGTTTTTCAATTATAAACAATAGACAGAATCTTAGACATTGTGTAAGTGATTATTTGAGCACTAGAAAAATTTTGTTAAAAAAAAAAAAAAAAACAATTTTAAAAAAATAAATAATTTTAAGTAATAAATAAGAAAAAAGTAATACAAATAAATAAGAAAAGAAAAAAGAATTAACTATGCATGTCAAGTACACACTGAGTTTGCTAGACATACTGCATTCACACTGGTAGCTGTTCATACAGTCAGTAATCACATGCTGATGGCCGGTCATACAGATGGTAATCATACACATGGCCGGCCATATAGTCAATAATCAATCACACTATTCATATAGACCGCATTCACACCGACAGCTGCTCATACAGTCAGTAATCACACGCTGATGTGCGGTCATACAGATGGTAATCATGCAGATACAGCCACATTCCCCACAAAACACACACACATATGAAAAAATTGTGCAAAAAGCCGATCGCTAAGTTAGGCCCCTACAGATGACAGGTGCGTTAAAGCGTGCGTCATGAGCCATCACGAGAGAGTGCCAGAATTCAAATAAACAATATTCTGTGTATCTTTGACTTTTTTTTCTCATTCTGTTTGTGACACTGTATGCTACAAAACCATGTTGCTTTTTTACTACCAAGATGCAGTTTTTTTGAGCGCAAGTTATTCCATAACGGATACAAACAATAACTCTCCCAGAAGAAATGAGACGTAAACAAAGGAATTACCATCCATATTACAACGTTATTGTTTCGTGGAACTAAAAGTGCTCTATGGGATGTTGTTCAAAGGACACTTACCTTTCTAACTAAACTGGGATTTACAGCTGTGGATGCGTTTATGACTCATTATTACAATGAATCTGGTACGTACTGCGTTTTGATTATGCATGTTTTGATGAATGTACTGCTTACACATTTAGCAATGACATCTTTCTAAGCTGTCCATTGAGAAAACGCGATCTATCATCGATGCTTGAGGCCTAGACCTTAGACTGATATATAGTTGGTCAGGATTAAATGTCCTTCATTTAATCTATTCGTAAACATGACACGTGCAAACAAAGAGCGTTCAGTGCGCCGGTGTCCAGGTGCGGGTTAACAGGTTAACATTACTTATCTCTTATTATGCTATTGACACTTGCTCTTTTGCTTGTCCTAGGTAAAATAATGAAGGGGACTTTGTTCATTGCAAAGATTAATGGTAGATATTTTTTATTAGAATACCTTGAATACACATTAGTAGGAGTGCACAGACTGATGTAGTCGACTAGTCGACTTCAATGCTTTGCCATGACGCTTTAAGCTTGACGTCAACTAGTCGCTAGATAAGAAATCATTGAAGTCCACATTTACGCTCAGTTTCCAAACAGTTAAAATTACAAATAAATGCATACTTCAAAAGCGCTCCACAAAGCGTGTGATTATACCAACTGGATACTCGAAATTGAACTGGAGAATGCATGTTTTTAACAGCTTATTGTACAAGTTAGTCTAATCTAATGCGCTGCTTCATAAGACTATAGAATACCCAAGACATGTCACTAGTATAGTTTTGAATGGGGAAAAAATGCAACACTCAATATGGCTGCTCAATCGCAGGAACCCCCGCCTTCTGAATGAAAGAGCCAACCGCTAATCGGTAAAGTCAGAGCGTCACTGCACCTGCCGTTAGAAGTCCCGGTTGCTATAGAAACAGTCAGCGTTCTGAGACGTGCGCTCAGGACTGCACTTGCACACTGGCTGGTATAGCTTGAAAAATAAGCTTTTTTCAATGCTATTTGAGCAAAATGAACCACTTTTATAAGAGAGTTGTTGTCAGATTTAATTGGTGATTTCAAAAAGGAAATTTAATTGTAAGCTTGGCAAACAGTTTTGGAGAAATTTATGTTTCCCCGTTCAAAGAGATAGGAGCTGCACTTGCATGCCCGAGAGTCGTTTTTAAAGATGAGTGACATGACTTGCCTTAAAGGGACTTTGATAGTAACGCACACACACAGGCTACAGACAGTAGCGCGTACATCGCACGCACATAATCATTCAGCGCGGAAATGTATTGTCTGTTCTGCGATTTCTCAATATAATAGCTTAGAAACTGAAAAGTTCAATAATTTATTTCTTAACTAAATCCCACAGCTTCACTATTAGTAGAGAGGCGTTGCCAGGTAGAATTAATTCACACATGCAATTGCTCTCTCACTAATGCATTCATATAAATGCAATCTTTACTGTGCTACTGTAAAAGTCGTAGTTCTGGAAGAGGGAGGCGGGAACCGGCGAACATTTAAACAAAACTTTAATCAAATAAACAAACACAAAATTAAATTAAAGCGGCAGCCCCTCGCAGACGACTGCCACACACAAAACACAAAAAAGTCCAGGCCTGGTCCTCTCTCGTCAAACACTGTCGTCACTCCTCCTTTTATCCTTCCGGAGCTCCTCGTGGGACTCTGAGGACCAGCGGTGAGTGGCGCAGGTGTCGGCATTAGCATTTACTCACCGGCTGCTCCGTCCCACGGCTTCGGCCCGCCCCTCTGTCACAGCTCTTATATGTATCTGTTTAGAAAAAAAATTCAGAAATTCGTAAGAAATATAACGCCCAAGACAAAAGAACTGATAAAAAGAGCTGTTAGGAGCAATAGGCATTGTGGGCAGCGCTGTGTCATATGCCATAGTTGCAACCACGTGTTCGAGTCTCGGCTAAGGTTCAGTAATTTGGTCAATTGTTACATATCAGTTGTATAGTCGACGGTGCACAACTTTCATCACATAAATGTCGACTTTAAAAAAATCTGAAGTCGTTCAACCAAACACCTCACCATATGTTCCAATAAATGGGTTATAGTGTTATTAAGGATGGGTACACTACACGATTTTCCCCGATTTTTCATTTACAGTCCAAACAAGTTGACACTAATTGCCGTAAGACAGAGCCAGTCTGCAGATTTGAGTTGAAAGGTTTAATTGAAAAATCGCGTAGTGTATGAGAAATCGTGTTATCAGAATTGCTTAATTTTCGTTTTTTCGTTCAGAGGTGGAAAAATGAATAAACAGCTTGAATATATTTCGATCAAACCGTGCCGTCATCACTTTCTTCCAAAAGTTCCGTGCAGAAGAATCATAGTCCCGCTGTCTGCAGGATTCGTAACGCGTTTAGTTGCAACTTATTTCTCTTTCTCATCAAACAGACTAGTGAATAGCTCGACACAACTCGTACCGGTGCAGAGTCTTGACAGGGCTTTCTTCTGTGTAGATATGCTTTGCATCATCAGCTGGGCATGGCAGGGTATGATATGATGGCTGTCATAGCCTACCCTGGTCGCCCAGTGAGTTTGTTTGTTTAATTAATTATTTACTTTTAAATTAAATATTTTAAACACTAATATAAAAAGGAAAGAATAATGCATTGAATATATGATAGGCCTATAACGTTTACGCAAGAACAACCGGAGAACAGAGATATTAAAATACATACTCTTCTGAGTTTTCTAATGTAGTCTTTTGTTTGATTAAAATTAAAAAAATTTATATCATAGTAAGCTTTGTGTGCGATGCGAGTGCTGCGCACTAGCACAGGGACTGCAATGCGAATATTCTAATAACTTGCCTTCGGTTGTTTATCACCAACCCCCTACAGCACTTCAGACGCTTGGAATATACGCCCGCGTTGCTATGATATTTACGCCCCGACAGATTTGTCACAAAAAAAAACACAAACAAGTGTAGGTCCCCATGCCTGCCATAACTGGGGAAACGTGCCAGCGGGACACTTGTGTGTGTGTGTGTCTTTTGAACCAGGAGGAAGGTAAGCTTTAGACATAAAGGGGGGGGGGATTAGTTCACCCAAAAATTAAAAGTTATGTTTATCCTTTACCCCCAGGGCATCCAAGATGTAGGTGACTGTTTCTTCAGTAGAACACATTTTTTTAAGTCCAACCGTTGGAGTCTATCAGTCGTATAAGCATGGCAATGGTAACAAAATCTATGAGAGTAAAAAAAACATGCACAGACAAATCCAAATTTACAAATTAAACCCTGCGGCTCGTGATGACACATTAATGTCCTAAGACACAAAACGATTGGTTTGTGCGACAAACCGAACAGTATTTATATCATTTTTTACCTCTAATACACCACTATGTCCAACTGCCTTGAGCGCGTGCACGGCATCCGGTGCGTGAGGTGTGTACACGCTCTGGTGTAGTTTACGCAAGCGCCGGAAATGATCTCTCACGTGTATACGTCACTCATTGTTTACACCGTTTGTTGTGATCGGAATGACTTTAAAGTCTGGTAGTGTGTGATCCTCAGTCGTGTAGTGTATGATGGACAGTGTTTCTTCTGTGACTGTTTACAAGTTGGTAAGTGTATGATGCCTAGTGTTTTAATATCTCTTCAGATTTAAAAAGTCATGTAGTGTATTCCAGCGTTTAGTTAACACCAGGAAAACTGAAATAGAAACTGGAGAAGTAACTAAAGAACAAGTAAGCTACTTGTTATTAATGAAGTTACTAGCAAAATTGGAATAGCAAATACTGGAATACATACATACAAATAGTTGATATTTAAACCCTAGATCCCAATATAAGATACTAGTCAGTACTTGATTACATACTAATGATAAAAAATAAGCATCAAATATAGATACTAGTTAGGTTTAATTAAGGAATACTTGTTAAAACAGCTTGCCATATGCAAATGTCAGTAGTGTAGGTGTTTGTGCGATTAAATTAACAATTGGATGAAAAGCCTTGAACTGGCTATAGCTTTAATGAACTAGCAAAACGTAAAACCCTTAAAGGGGAAACCTCCCCCACCACAGGCAACTAAACATCCTTAAAGGGGAAACATAACAAGCACTGTATGTGAATTCTGTCACATCTTGCACAAGTGTATGCCTCCACAGTAGAAAGATAAAAGAGGACTAACCGAGGTTAACCGTTCACATGTCTGTTATTCTGGGCGTAGGACGATCTAACTCAAATACAAACGTAACCCATGTGACCAAGCAAACACACGTTTTGCAGCGGTCTCCCTGGTGTAAAAGGATACGTAGTTTAAATAGGTTGTGGTTTCAGTGAAATCAGCGGTTGGTGTCAGTAAACGATAGATGTGCCGCTTACTTTTCTCCCTTTCCTCGCAGTATGCAGAGAGTGCATATTTCACTCTGCATTCAGCTGTAGGGGTGGGGCAAAGTCTGACATTTCTTTATAGTTCATGCTAACAGAACTCCATAGACACAAATGCAACAAACATATTATTAGTATTGGGCGCTTTTGTATCAGTAATGGAACGCTGATTTAACCAAAATGGTTCTGTACAGCCCAGTGGTGAGGCTACATAAGGGCCAGGGTGGCACAGGCCCACCCAGATTGACTGCTGGCCCGACCAATCAAATGAGGATCAAAATCCTGCATACATTACATAATCCTCTTTTTACCGGACATGCCCTCTTTTTGGACCTATAAAAATGCAACCGGCTGGGATTTCAAAATCACCCAAAATGTCCGGGATTCGGCTTTTGCTTTCTACAGTCGCCAATCATTGTTTGCGTTTTTGTATTAGAGCCCTGCGAGGGACTGTTTTCTTATGCTGCATTCACGCCATATCGTAATAACCGTAATTTCGAGATGACAACACATGACTTCTACTCGGAGCTGTTCACGTCCTCGGACTCGGAATTATGCTTTTCTATGGCAACACTATCAACGCCTAAACAGAGCCTGCGGTGGTCAGTTGGTACAGTGGTCACGTGGAACAAGTCGTAGCTCTCAGAAAACTCCCAGTTCACAATTGTAATTACGAGTTCTACGAGGACGTGAACACTTTTTACAAGTTGGAATCTCGTAATTATGGGAATTCCGATATGGCATGAACACACCTTTAATCCCGCTCCCACTAAATTTCTGACCATTACCGCCCGCTCCTGCAACGTGTATGTTCCGCTCCCAAGATTTTGTGTCCAGTTCCGCCCACTCCCGCAAACATTCTAACATTGCATAGAATTTTCGCGCATTAGGGAGCCGCTATCGATATGCAGAGTATATAATCTCTTTTGAATGAGCGCTCACTGTTCACTTTCACGATCACGCGTGCTCTGTGTAAAGGAAGCACATCTGATAATATTTATGGGATTGTTTTGTTCAATGAGCTCAGGATCTTTTGGAGGGCACCAACCTCCAGTATGCTCTGTTAGTCATTCTCCTCTCAACCCGTGATCATGAACTAAAATCTGACTTCTGCAGCTGCGTACGTTTTTGGATGCAGGTTGTCAAGTCTTGGTTGTCGTTTCTTCCATTGACCTGTGCAACTTTTTAACTGTTAGATGTTCAAAGCAGCATGCAATGTCACTCTAAAGGCTGGAATACACTACACAACCTTTACCCTGATTTACAGTCTGGAGAAGTTCAGGCAATAGTTGCTGAAAGCAGAGCCAGTCTGCAGATTTGAGTCGACAGATTTATTGAAAATCGTGTTGTGTACATGGTTAGACTCAAGGTTTTTAGCTTGGGGGGGGGGGGGGGGGGCGACTTTTAGGTCCATTCAGTCAGAGGATATCAATCATGTTTGATATTTTCAGCCGATTTTGAACTACATATTGATGTTGGCGCTATGAGTGAATGAAACGCATTTGTCCGTGTTTCACTCTGTCTCGAAACGTCGCGCTTGAGAAACAGTGTCTTTTCCGCGGCTCGGTACGCTTTCAACTAGTTTTTTTAGTCTCGAGCAAGACTGTACGACATTGACATTACATGATTTGACTGATTTTTTTTTTACGTAGAAAGGGCGACAGCGCACCGCGTTAAAAGAAATGATCATTCATGTTTTCATAACCGTTGGCCAAATTCAAAAACTAAACTAAAATTAAATAATTTTTGAGAGCAAGGGGGCCCCCTGGTGTGTCGGGGGCCCTACGCAGCTTTGCGTATTTTGCTTATAGGGAGGATCGTCTCTGACTGGTGTGTGTGTGTGATCCTCAGTCATGTAGTGTATGATGCCCAGTTTTCTGACCAGATTTTTAAACACTAGGCATCATACACTCATCGACTTTTTAAATAGTCACAAGTCTGGTAGTGTATGATCCTCGATCCGTTTAAAGTCGTTCCGGTCACAAACTCATACGAAATTTGCATCCATATTTTAATCTCATGAGGCTATTGTAAATTTAGTTTTGAAAAAGGCCTGAGGTCCCCACTAAGACAAGGTCTACTCAATTTTTAATTTTCTGCCTCGCCACTGGTACAGCCGTCCTTCTGCGCATTCTGGCGATTGGAAGCCGGATGCAACATGCTGTTTTCCACATCTCATCTGCTGTTTTGAGAGCTTCTGGTCTGTAAAATAGTTGTAGAAAACATTTTACCAGTTTTATGGCGATGGAGAATACATTTGCCTACTCCGAGGTGGTGGCCTTGTTAATTGCTCTCAATTTGGTGCTTATCAGCTGACAGCCCCCTCCTGTCATATTAATGTAGAATTCTATATTTACATGTGCTGACAATAATATAACCCCGCTGCAAAGAAGATAAAAAAAACCAGTAGGTTAATAAATAGATAATGCTTAATCCTTAGGCTATTTGTAACACACCACACACACACACACACACACACACCACAACAATATAATATATATATAGATATCCAGCTGATTTCAAATACTATACATCAGTCCAGAAGGCCTTATGGTGCACTAGTATGGACCAGAGGATAACTAACCCTTCTCTCCTTTACCAGCTGCTGCTTTCCCAACATGCTTAAAGACCTTAAAAGGTTCAGAAGGCGTTTGAGTCATCTAGATTAGCCAAGATTCCTCCGATCTAAGCCATTTATCTGAGCGAAAGGTTTTGTGGGTAAAACAGAATTATACATCATTGCTGCTTCTTTCTCTATGATGGGTTGTGATGTGTAAGTTTTCAAGTGGGTGTGTGTAGCTTTTATGCTGTTTGTGTGGAGTTTCCTCACATATTGATTCTTATACATTGCTTAATTTCTTTCTTCCTGCTGTGGTGTTATGTTTGCGTGTGTGTGTTGAGGGAATTAAGGCTCTCTAATAAGTATGTGTGGTAAGGGGGTAACAACAATAATTTTTGCATCCGTGTCTCACAGCTCCCATCAGCATTGATACAATAGCCATACTGAGATCTGTGGGTTATAACTGGATACATGCAAAGTAGAACTGTTCATAAGGTTCAAAAGACTATGGGATTGGTTGATGATTTGTGACACATTTGACTGTGTAAAAAAACACATGCAAAAATCCTGTGTGTTTTTGCATGCCAATTTAAATGTGTAACCTCATGTATGGTTTCAGGTCAGGCAACATATTCTTTCTCTAATTTAAATTCAGTTCAAATAACTGTATTGGCATGGCCTAAAGTACATTTTGTATTGCCAAAGCAAACAACATAAAATGTAATTTAGAACAAATGAATGATTGAAATTTCAAATCTCTCTATCTGATACACACACTTTTATTTACGGTCTTGTTTCTGTTTGGAATGGCTCCCAGAATATTAATCCTATTAAATTATAGGTTGTTAGCCAGATTATACCAGATTAAAGATTATGCCGTAATGTTAATATAAACCCGCAGGACATCTGCACTATGAAATTACCAGTACTAAACATGTTTTATACACATATTACAATAAAAAATCTTACCAATATACTTATTAAGATTAATTAAAAAAAAAATAACTTTCAAATTGCAATGAAACATTTGTATTATTCTGCTTGTCAATCCTACAAACTGTCTGTGATTCGTAACTGGGTTCAACTAGAACACTGTGGTCTCTGATGTTATTCACATGTCTTGTTTTATTCTACAGGTGTCTACAGGGGTGAGAGAGTTCAGAGGGTAAAGGTTAAAGGTCATTTCAAGATGAGTGAGCTCGAGCAGCTTCGTCAGGAGGCTGAGCAACTGCGCAATCAGATCAGAGTGAGTCCTACTGATACTGCTAAAAAATAAACTGCATTGGAGTCCTGATCACCATGTCAGGGTTTATGCTTCCATAATGACAGTTGGCTTTACATTAACCCTTATATATAGTAATGAACTAAATGAGTGTTTATCATGTCACTGCTAAATACACTTATATGAAGTCTAATTTAGGGTTTAAAATCTGCACTGATTATCATTTTCTGAGTGCAAATTCGGAGAAAACAGTGTGTTTGCTTTGTTTTTAAATGCGATGCCAGCTTCCATTGCTATTTTCATGGCAAAACTTAAATTATAAAGTCTAAAATAGAAACTAAATAAGACGTTGAAGAGCCATTTTTCCTAAAAATTCTAAAACAAGCTTTGACTTGAACATTTTCAAGGGTATCAACAGAATAAACTAACTCAGAGCACTAGGTATTTCAATACAATAAAATATCTTTGAGAAAATCGAATCAATTTCAAGACTCCGTGTTGGTGTAGTTACGGTGTTTGGCTTTTAGAGCAGTATGGATGCCATAAGCAATTTCTAGTGACGCTGTAGTGGCTTTCCTGAGACTCCACTCAAAATTAAGTGTGCACTGAGATCCTGATCATTTTAAAAACTGGCCATACCCCCACGTACAAATAGTGACAGTAGAATGGTTCTCTAACATTGTCTTCTGTCCCTCAGGATGCCAGGAAAGCATGTGGAGACTCCACACTCACTCAGGTGAGATGTAATTACATGTAGGAGCCGGATGATGTGATCTCCAGAGGTCTGTGGGTTTTCATTTATGTGGCGTTTGTGCGTGTGTGGTAGATAACAGCAGGCCTAGATCCGGTGGGGAGGATACAGATGAGGACGAGGCGCACACTGCGTGGGCATTTGGCTAAAATCTACGCCATGCACTGGGGCTCAGACTCCAGGTATCTCTATCCGCAACCTTCTAACAATTCACCACTTACACCTGGCATCAAAGAGAACAACAACAAAAAAAAAGTTAAAAGTAGCAGATGAGCATGACTCAGCATGACTCAGTGGTTTGTGCCTTGGCTTTGGTTTTTGCATCTGTTGACGGCACAGAAGACAATGAACAACATGACACATTGACCCACATGTTAACTAATCTTTTAAGGCCAAACATCTACAGCTGCAGTCACAATGGAAATTAATTTCTTTAAAGATGTAGGATTTTTGTGAGCTGTTCTATACTCCAAGGACATACTGCACTAGAGCCATTTGTACAGTAATACTGTAGTAACTATAAAGTTGAAAGAATACTTCCCTTGTCCGCATTACGCTCTAGTTTACGGACTGTCTGCATGACGTCATTTTCGTCATCATCACATTCCACTGATGTCCATTCACAGCCCATATTTTTAACTGTGTGTGATTTTGAAGGCTGCACCCTCCAGAGGTCGCATTTGTCACCCTCATTTCTTTAAAGATGTCTCATTTCAGAAAAGTACCCATTATAAAATTGATTTATTTATTTTTTAGGTGTAAATTATTGTAATGTCTTTCTTACTTTGGAATGCAATGGTTAGTTTTCTGAAATGAGGCATCTTCAATTATGCAGCCAAAAAAAATGTGACTATCAGAGGTCTGTTCTATAAACTCTGAAAAATTATCATCATTATCAGTATTTAATTAATAATAATACTTTATTCATTTTACCACAGAATGAAATATAGGATGCGTTTCAATCAGCTCCCTAGTTCAGTAGTCAGGGAGTCAGCCATTTTAAGGGCTGTCTCATTGCGAAATCCTTTCAGTGCACTGGAACGTTCGCTCCCTGAAAAATCCCACAATTCACCGCAAAAAGTAGGGAGCATCGATGCTCACTATGCTCCCTTACCGGAAACTATGCATGTCACATTTCTGAAGAATGAAACAAACCACACCAGCCAACTCAAATATGACACGCAATAGATTTGAAAGACTTTTTTTTTCAGCATAAACAGGTAGAGAACACATACCTGTAGTGAGTAGTGAGTCTCGAAATGTCCCTTTCACATAGCAACTTACAGTAGCATCTCAAATACTGTCTGTTTGAACGTGCAATGGGTGTCAAGACCGTATTTCTTACCAGTAACCATAGCAAGTAATATCAAAGATGGCGACGTCCATAAAAGAGTGGGAAAAAAAAGTGGCATAATGTGTAGCCAAGTATGGTGTGCCATACTCTGAATTTGTGCTCTGCATTTAACCCATCCAAGTGCACACACACACAGAGCAGTGAGTTGTCATGTGACATGGGTGTTTTGAATCACACTTCAGAGCAGTGTTTCAAAACATCTACGTTTCGGGATCTCAACACTGCGTCGAAATGTCAGTTTCGCGTCAGCCATCCCTATTTACCAATTTACGAATTAAGGAGCTGATTGAGACACACCCATAGTGTTTTACAATATTAACTAAGAGCTGCATATTGTATTTGTTATAAGTTATGTATATGTACTGTATATGTTGTATATGTTATCTTAGGCTATTAGATTAGCACGCTAACCATAGAGAATGCATTAGCGAATTTTAGCTTAGCAAACTGTTAATCAAAAAATAACAATTTGTTGCTTTGCTCATACCTTGTAATACCTTTAAATTGCTTTAAAATTCCAAGGGGGATCAGATTCTGCAAAGTTAATTTGAAAGTGACCAGTTCATTACATTTCAATTAAAGGGGTCATATAATGTTGCTAAAAAGAACATTATTTTGTGTATTTGGTGTAATGAAATATGTTTATGCAGTTTAAGGTAAAAAAAAAAACATTTTCCACATACTGTACATTATTGTTTCTCTTCTATGCCCCGCCTTTCTGAAACGCGTCGATTTTTACAAAGCTCATCGGTCTGAAAAGCGAGGTGTGCTCTGATTGGCCAGCTATCCAGTGCGTTGTGATTGGCCGAATACCTCAAGCGTGTGACGGAAATGTTACGCCCCTTACCATATTGTGATGCCTTGTCCGGCCGGAGCGTCGAGACAAAAACATTAAAACCCATTATAAACGAGGCATTTGTTTAATCCAGTGGGGACATAATTACTGATTATAATGACTTATACTGTCTTTTTACATGTTGCGTTGCATCGCGCCGCGTAAACATAAAACCCTGTCTGCATTTGTGATCGGAGAAATGACAAACAACAAGTGCTACTCTACACTGCTCAAAACTCGCGTTTGAATCATCAGTGGCAAATCCTTTAAATATGAAAACGTACTTACAGTCTGTCAGAGTCAGAATAGCCGGCATTGTAGTCTACTCTACCAGGATCAGGAAACAGTCCTCCATAAAATGTGCTGCACACATCTGAATATTTGGGTTGAACTGTTAAAACTGTAAATACAACTTAACCACTGATTTCTAGTCGTGTCCTCTTTTGGAAGACCAAACTAAGTAGTTTCGCTTTCACAACGAAACCAAGCGCACACACTGCGGGCTAGCGTGGGCTGGACTCCGCTTCGGCCACGGTGAAAGCTGATCCGGCGATCCACAGCGCAATGTTGATGTATTTCCTCAGCGACCAGCTCGGATCAGTTCTAGGCATGACGAAGCGGATATCGTCCTCTTTTGGAAGACCAAACAAATTAGTTTCGCTTTCACAACGAAACACACTGTGCCTTCACGACATGGTGGCAGCAACAATACTACAAGCGAGAATAAAAGTTACGCCTTCTTTCTTGCGTGAACATTTGGGCGGCGTTATGCATCTTATGATATCTTCCCACATTGTGACATAGACATGTGGGGGGCGTGTTAGAACGAGCCGTTTTAGGTAGGCGTGGTTGACTCTTAACTTTTATAAATAATATCTTTGGATTTGAGACTTTAGTCTTTGAACTTTACAGATCTTCTTTATGCAACAACAGCTTGTAACACGCCAAAGAGAAAGGAAAAATTTAAATCGCATCATAACACCCCTTTAAAGGGCCGTGTTTAAAATTTAAAACACCACCAAATGTGTTGGTGCCCTAAAGATCCCCCCCCCCCCCCCCACATTTTTTTTTTTCATGCCCCTTCTAGTTCCTGAAGCTGCGTACTCTCCATATAGGAAACAGCAGTACTGAGAAAAACATAAGCCTACAAGCAAATAACATAAGCTACTTGGTGATTCAGTTCATTTTTTTTTCACCAACTAGCTGAATTGAGCTGGAATAAAGAAATAAAGTGAGTGCAGCTGAAAGCTGTAAGTTCGGTTTATGAATTCAAAATAACTCTGTAAAATAAATAGTTGTGTAGCACAAACTTTCAGTTGCCACCAGCCACTTCACTCACTGTCTTGTTGTCACGATTGCTGCCGGAAGGAACACGGAGCCGTGGAATACACAAAATAGTCTTTATTATATCCAAGACATGGGCAAATCCAACTCAGGAACAAGGAGCGACACACGAACACAACTCAGTAGACCAGACCAAGAAACATGAGGCAGACTACACATTATATACTAGACTTGACCAGGGATAGACATGTGCGGGGAATAAACTAATAATCAAACTAAACGAGGACAGGAACATGCCCAAATAAGGACAAACAGGAACAGAAACGGGCAAAACACGACACATAACAGGCCAGAATCCTGACATATGTATTCTCTTTTGATCTTAATAATATATGTTCCGTTTTCTATCTTCGCCTCGGCTTTCTTGTTAGTGCCTCACAGATGGAAAACTCTTGTCTTGGACAGCTACACTACAAACAGGTCCTGTATCTCCATCATATTTTAACTAAAGCACATGATAGTGCAGCCAAGTACTGTAGTTTTTTGAGTTAGTAACCAAAGCTTTTCATGAACTGTCTATCACCATCAAGTAAACCAATGCCAAGTTGATTGTCCCTGTAGTAAGTGTATTGTAAAGTCACATTATATTCATCAGGTGAACTAAATGATTGTTTAGGAAGACAGTTCACCGCTAACACTGGCAAAAGGTCAGTTAAATATTTTCTCGTAGGTTATATTTCAACAGCCTGTTTTAATCTTTGCATGTATGTTCAACATTATAAACTTCAGATTCACGCCATCCCGTTACGGTCATCATGGGTGATGACATGTGCGTATGCACCATCTGGAAACTTTGTGGCCTGTGGTGGACTGGACAACATTTGCTCCATATACAGCTTAAAGACTAGGGAGGGCAATGTTAGAGTCAGCCGAGAGCTGCCTGGACACACAGGTTTGATAACACACACATACTCGCCTTCATTTACCCAGAACAGTAAAGCAATGTCATAAACATGAATAGCTTTTATGCAAAGAAGTATAAATATTTTTGATTGATTCATAGATCAGTTTGTATACTGTTGTTGGCAGCAATCAAATACACTGCTCATGACTGCATTTTTTCTGTCTGTCTGTCTTTTTTTGTACGTCTGAAAGAAAAGAGAATCAGACAGCAGTTAAGAAGTTTTTTCTACCATCATGCAGTTTCAGGGTGCGACATGCTGACTTCCTGTCTGTTCATTTCCTAGGTTACCTTTCCTGTTGCCGTTTCATAGATGACAATCAAATTATCACCAGTTCAGGAGACACAACCTGGTGTGTTCAATAACAACACTGTACTACACTGAAAATGTGAAAAACTACAGTGGTTCTTAACTGGTTTTCCTTCAGGACCAAAATGTGTGGTGCCCCACCATAGTACCAGAATTGTTTATCGTACAAATGTGAACACAAATGTCCTTAAAATCAAACATGATTTTTATTTTATGTTTTAAATATTATTAATACTAATATACAATTGAAATGTGTTAATAATTAGAATGTTTAATATTATTTAATATTAAACTCAGAAATCAGTATACACAAGAGAAGAAAAATCTAATAAGCGCATCAATTTTATCCGTGTTGCAACTGTTTTATTTGTAGTCTGGGTCATATTTTCTTTGACCTTTTGTAGTTTCATGGTTTTGAGAATGAAGATATATCACGCAACCTGTCTGTGTTAGCATAGCTAGCTTTTACTAAGAGATAGATGAATTTGGACGTCAACAGAAAAAGATATGGGAAGCATTTCTCCTCTCTTTTAAAAGTTGATGAGCCTGTTTGTTTTGCATTTTGTTGTTTTTTCCCTGCTGTCCGTGATCAGACCAGATGAGAATTGCTGCAATCAAACACACCGTTCACTTTCAGTTACAGCTTCTTTTGAACGTACACTTACATTATTCAATAATGTCTGTGCAGTTTGTATGTTTTAACCTTGTATTTGTGTTTGTGCCAGCGCTCTGTGGGACATTGAGACTGGGCAGCAGACCACGCTGTTCTCAGGTCACAGTGGAGATGTGATGAGTCTGTCATTGGCTCCAGACTCACGGACCTTCATCTCGGGGGCCTGTGACGCCTCCATTAAACTCTGGGACATCAGAGATAGCATGTGCAGACAGACGTTCACCGGACACGAGTCAGACATCAACGCTGTCTGTGTGAGTAAACAAATAGACAAATCGCAGAATCAAAGTAGATCACCTTTGCTTTTCACTTATTTTCTCCTCCATCTCTCAGTTCTTCCCCAGTGGCAGTGCGTTCGCGACTGGTTCTGATGACGCCACCTGCAGGCTGTTTGACCTGCGTGCGGATCAGGAGCTGTGTTTATACTCTCATGATAATATCATCTGTGGCATCACCTCTGTGGCCTTCTCCCGCTCTGGCCGTCTGCTGCTCGCCGGCTACGATGACTTTAACTGCAACATCTGGGACGCCATGAAGGGAGACCGAGCAGGTGAGCATACTGGCGTTAATATTTTGTGGCAGTGCAGTAACCGTTTGCAAACTGTTTCATTTGTAACTTATGAGGTCTCTGAACAATAGTGACGTAGGATCCACGGGGTTTAGGGGAACAGAAGATTGAACAATCCGGCACTGGTATTTACACAAATGTAAAATACAGGAATTAGCTCTAAATTCTTGTATCAGACTATAACAAATTATGCCGATCTTGTAAAAAAAAAAAAAAAAAAAAAACTGAGCTACCTACAGTACAAGATAGTTTTGTTGCATTGCTACACTTGCTTGTAGTGTAGATTACTTCAATTAAAGTAGATTATATTATATTTACAAAATAAAAGTACATTACTCAAATGCACATTATTAATAAAAACTATTTTTAATATGCCTTTTAAATGGAAATTATTCATACTATTATATATTCATATTATAATACTGTTATTTTATATTATTTTGCTTCATTTTTACACTTCCTTTCAGAAGGTTAGGATCAGTACAATTTTATTTTTAAATAAATGATTTTTATTTAGACAATTATAATGTTACAAGAATGTTATAATAATGTTACAGTCGATTTATATTTCAAATAAATTATTTTCAAATAAACATCTATCCATCAAAGAATCCGTGAAAAAATGCCCACCCCGTTATGCCATTTTGGATATTGCCTTTCATGCAGTGTGTAATGTAGCTATATGTGAATGTAAACTATCTGCAAAGTTGTAAAGCCGAAAGTGCATAAAGTTATTGTCTCCCAAAAGAAAAAATCGACTCTGAACAGCCTGACGCGTCTTAGTAACACATTAATAATGGCCACCTATGTTATCGTAGGCCGGCCGCGAACAACTTGCCCGCCCTCAAACACTTCATTTGATGACGACGACTGCTTCTCTAAGGTGGAGTAAACACTATACTCTTAAAGATGTCAGTACCGTTTATTTGACCCGCTATCTCACGATCAAAACAAGTATGATAATAATAGCTGTTTTAGTTTTCTAGTGGTTCAAAAATACAGAACTATGAACGATGTAAGGTTTCCGAGACACAACTGACACGGTGGACCAATCCACAACAGACTGGGCCATCTGACCAATCAGAGAAGAGTAGGCTCACTGAAAGGAGAGTTTTAGAGAGACTGAATCTTTGAACTGCTCCCCAATGAACACACTATGCACTATGTATTGATGCACTAGTAACTCACACATGTAGTGTAATGAATATATTAGGTTTTTTTGTCATTCATATTCATAGTCCTGATAGCCCGCTCCCCTTTCTGTTACATAATTAAAGCTGCAACAATTGAGTGAATGAAGTGTCCAACATTCCACACTTTGTTTTTTTCGGTTATTTAAGTGCACTTTTTCTTTTTTGGAATTTTCAGTGTGAATGCACTACTCTCACTATTTATACTACAAAACATTATAGAATAGTGCATAAGTACATGATTTGGGACGCACCTTTAGAATTGATTCGAACAAATCGTTTGATAATCGCTGAAAAATGAGGTGGTATTAAAAGCATATTTTGAGAAAATGAAAGCATTGTTTGACCTGAGACTCCCAAAACAATATTAGGAACCCTAAAAATCGCATAATAGGGCACTTTAAGCAGCGCAACTGTAAACCTGTTTTCACATTGATAGTAGGCTCAAGTTATTGAGCAGCAAATCATTATATTAGAGTGATTTCTGAAGGATCAGTGACACTGAAGACCTTAGTTTAAAAAAATGGGGATTCTGAAAATGTAGATTTGCTATCACAGGTACACATTACATTTTAACATGTATTAAAATAGAAAATAATTGATTTTTTTTTTTATTGTAATATTTCACAATATTAATGTTTTGATCAGAGAAATGCTCCTGTTGAGCATACAACATTCTTTCCAAACATTTAATAGATCTTACCGATCCCAAACTTTTGAAAGGTGCGTATACATGCTGCATGCATGAGGTGGGAAATCCACTAAAATACAGGTTTTGAACTGGCCCAATATAAACAGTATGTTTACACTTTCACCCGTCACACTCATTGTCTTTTACAGGAGTGCTGGCTGGCCATGACAATCGTGTGAGCTGTCTTGGGGTCACAGATGATGGCATGGCTGTAAGCACAGGTTCCTGGGACAGCTTCCTGAAGATCTGGAACTGACCACACACAGCTCACATATTGTACACATTATTCACTCATCATACACAATGTATGTACTTTACTGTACATATGATGTACACTTGCCTACACAGACACATGCCTGACAAAAACCTGTACATAATATATATAATTAGTTACACGTTTACACCAATCTCTTCAGTGCGACATCACTCTATACATATAGTCACACTATAGGTAGGTTTTGGAACACAAGTTTGAAACAGGAATGTTTACACACACACACTTGCTTTTTTCCCCCTTACTAAAGGTTTGCTGGACCTACATGGTACACAAGTACATTTGGAGAAATGTGCATTGAGTGAGTCGTCTAATTTGAGCATACAAATCTAAAACATTTTTTTGACATGCTTTATTTTGAGACTGAACCTTGAGCTCTAAGTGGTGGGTGTTGATCCATTTAAGAGCAATCATTTTTATTTTGACTTCCATTTTGTCATCTATACTCAAAAATAAGCCTAAAGTACTGATGTTTCCATGAGCATGTAGAGTTGAAAATATGGAAGACCTGAGACAGTTACCCACCAAGAATTGTCCTAGTTGATTCAGATCACACTTTATGTAGTCCATGTTTTTATAGATGCATATGCCGGCATATTCCAGTATACAAGTAAATATATGATGTTTTGAATTTCATTTTTGTTTAGATTTGACTTTTTTTTTAAAGCTTTTATTCATGTTTTCCTGTGTGCCGCACCCTAAGGAGAATAAAGAAAACTGAAAATAAATCAATAAAAATCTGTGCCACTAAATATGTGACCACAGGTGGCTCACAAGGCTGTGTGAATACTTGTGAAATTACTCCATTCATAAAATTGCTTCTCAGCTGTTTTTTTAAGGACCCAGATTTAACATTGGACCAGCAAAATTATTAATCTGACAGTGTTGCAAAAGTATAAACAGCAACAGAAGTGTGACACCGGACACACTTGCATATGATAAATTTGGGCCAACATTTGGAAAGTTGGACTGGATGCAAAGCTTTTTGCGTTAACATCAGAATGTGTTCTTCACATTTTTTTTCCCCTAATATCTACTACATCCCAGTCACTTCTTTATGGTTCCTGTCTCAGTCACAGGAAACAGTATGACATTTAATTGACTCATCTGAGCTTTTGTACTCTATTTGATAATTATCTAATATGTCATAAAAATATATGAGCACATGCTACCATGAGCAAACAAGTGAATTTAAATATATTGTTTAAAAAAATAATACAAATCTAATAAAATGAGCTTGAAGGAATAAAGAGTTACACCATTTTAACAGAGATCAAGTTATTTTTAATTTTCAAATAATGCTGTATTGAGACATTACAGATTTGTGAATGCATTCAATCTTTAAAATGAATTAAAATCAACTGAAGCATTCCCTCTCCTAAACAGAAACACTAAAAATATGTCCGAAACATCTACTTTTTTTTCTGAAACATAAAAACTAAATGAAAAGAATGATAATCAACCCATCACAGAGGATCAACTTTATCAAGACCTCCAAAACAACCTTTAACCCCTCCTGGCTACTGCTATGAGATTGAACCAAAATCACAAAGTAAAAGAACTACAAGTCATGAATTTTTTTCTTCTTTGGAGTAGTAAATATTTTACAAAAATCAGCTAAGGGATTAACTTTGTATTACTAGAGAACGACAAGAGAAATGCCACGTGTTAGCATAGTGCTAATAGCATGTAGAGTAGATACATTTCTCAAACAGCAGTAAAGGCCTTAAAACGAAAACCAGACAGCTCCGCATCTCTCGAAGACTGCTACACATGAACTAGTCTAGCTTTTTAAAGACCGACTGGTTTAAAATGATGCTCTCGTTGGATATAAAGGAGAACAGGCATTTCAATGATAAACATTTGTTCAGATCTGGGGGATGGAGTGTAAAATATCATCTTTACATGTGCACCTAAACCATGGATTCTGTAAAAGTCTAACAAGCCTTCAATCCAACAGATCAGTTTAATAGACCAGAATAAAACAAACTGATTACATTCAATAACGTCCACAATAAAGCCAACAACGTGCGCACCTTCAGAACAACCCCTGACACATGGAATTACATTTCAATACGAGCTTTTGTGCTGTGGTCAGCTGCTGTGGAAAGACTAAAATGTTCAATTGGTCATCAGTGGCATTTACAAACATGACCGGAGTCGCATCTGTGGCTTGAGTCCAGTGACGTATGTATGTATGTTTGACCATTCTGGTCCTCAATCGCTGTCGACTGGTCTTGATCTACATTTCCCCCACTCTTTTTCCTCTGAGGGAATAATGAACCGCACACACGCAGATCAAAAATAGCTCTCCTATTCACACATGCACAGTCACACACCCACACGCTCTCTTTTATAACACTCGCTTGGAAAAAGAGGGATACTGAACGTACAGCCGTATGTACAGCTCGACAGGGAGAAGCTTTGTGCTCGAATGATTATACTTCAACCAGAGAAATGCTATATATCAATGCATTCTTTTATTCAGTTCTATTGATAAAGTTACGTTCATTAAATTATTTTTTTATATAAATTTACATTTAGGTAAAAAAAGAGAATTCAGGGATTTTATATATATATATTTGTTTTTCCTCCATTCATTTCCACCATCCCGACAGGCCATTGTAATCTTAATATAAACTCCTTATCTAATTTGCAAAACCATTTAATTTCGTTATTCATTACATCATAATTCTTCTATAAAAACATAAAATCTGTCAATCCAGTAGTGTGAACACGGTTACACACATTTACTATTAAGCAAAGGCAAAATCGCACCAAATTCCAAGAGCTCTTGGGAATGCTGGGGACTGTTACATCACACGCATGCGAGCAGCTCCTCACCATGACAACCCGAACCTTTCGTGAACCTCCAGCATGAAAACCAGAGGCTTTCCCTGTTTGGCCAAACGATATAGCCACTTATATACGAGCTACAAGAATCACCATCACGCACTCCACAACATGCTTGTCTTGTCATGTAACTGTAGGGCGTTTGGACTGTAATATGGTGGTAAGCAAAGATCTAAATACTGCCTTCAAACTGGAGGAATTAACTCATTATGGCATGGCTTTTGTGCTAAAACAGAGTGAGAAGAGCCTGTTTTGGTGCTCTGGCTATTGTCAGTTTAAGTGCACTTTGTTGGCACAAGACTCCTAACTGCGCACTGGACTTTTCTCTTCCCTGAACTTCAGTTCTTATTAAAACAATCACATGCTCAACGCTCTCCCACACACACATGCACACAATCAAGCAAATACACCCAACCCCAATCCAAGGCACTGTTATTTCAGTAAACATGGCAGTTTGATTTACTAAGCAGGAAAATGCTTAAGTTCTATAGCAAGTAAGAGAAAGTAAGTAAGGATGAGGGGCACAAACGAAGTAAGTCTCAGAGAGAGTGAATCTGTCATAATGGCACAGTAGCTTTCAAGTTCGGTTTGATTTTGCCCACTAACAGATGATGAACAATCCAACTATAAGTCCACGCCTCTCTCGGAAATGCAACTATTTATAATTATTTGTCTGAAGTGTTGCGCTGCCATATTTTAATAATGACTTACTGAATGTGTTATCTGTATTTAGTTTTGTCTAGACTGTGCGACAGCAGGCAATATGTCCAGTGGGAGGGGCTATTAGGTAATAGATGACGATTGTACCGCCACAAGCTACTGTACAAATCAGTGCTAAAATCATTTAGTGTTAATAACTAGAAAACTGTTTAGGAGGGACAGAGTGCATCAAACATTCTATTCTGTGATTAGTGTACACAAACTTTTATTTGTAAAGGCAGCATTTAAGTGATATAATGGTATAATACCATCTTCATCAAATAGGGAAAGAGAAAAGACTAGATTGTGAAGGTGTTCTTTTTAGGTAAATGTAGATTATCTGCATGGAAATGAGTGAAAAGCTTGAGAAAAATCTCTAGTCTAGTATTGCAGAGCTGGAGACAGTAACACCAGGCACAAACCCGTCAACCTTCATCCTTAAACTATTGCTTTATACTGATCCAATTATATGTTACTGATTAATATTTCACACTGATACTCACTCCCGCACACACGTGCAGCTCATTGGCACACTGTCAGATAAACAAAAGAATATTCTTGCTCCAATCCACCCAAGTCTTCATCTAAAACATGACTTTTGTGTTGCTAAAAAATGGTGGGGTCCAAATCTTAAAGAAAAAAAGTCTGATCAAATGCACACATCCCTGATGAACTACAAGCCTGCCTAAAAAAAAACTACACCTCCCATAAGCAATCAAGCTATTTTGACAGCACAAACACATGACTCCGTTATGAAATCACTCTCAAGTGAAAAAATCATGTGCCTACTGAATACAAATGAGATCTCAATACGATCATGGCTGCTATTTACAATTTACATTGTGAACTATACGTTTATGCTGCCAAAATGCGCTTTCAATCATATCCGGAGTAGCTTACTGTATCTTCCTGTCTAAAATCAAAATATCCCAAGAGAAACTCCCTCGTAAAACTTCGAACAAGAACGAGCACACAGCACGTATTGCAATAGAACAGCTATAGAACAGCAGATAATAAAAGTCGGAGTAATACCAAATACGCTTACGTACGGAGAATATCAAACTGTAGTAGATATGATGATACTTCCCACATAGAAAGAAAAAAAGTGCTTTGAAAAGCGAAAACCAGAGACTGTTGCTCCATTGTGGGTGACTAGTGGAAAAGCAAAACGCTGGATCCTGCTCCGTAAGCGGCCACCACAGTTCCCATCGAACAAACAGTTTGGTGACACAGGCGTCAGATTATTGTTTAAACATCAAGAAAGCGAAAACCTTCCTTTGCTCAGAAGGGAAGCCGTCTCAGAATATGTTAAAACTTATATTTTAAAATCAGTTTCTATACTTCTACTTGTTGAAAGAAAACATTATATCACTTTTATCTGGAACTCTGAACGCAACCAAGAACAAACGACTACTACACTATACAGTTGAAATGGAAAATTACAGATGTTGCAGTACCACATTCACACCACTGCAGTTTCAAGTTGCTTCTGCTGCTTGAAGTAGCTTATAAAGTCTCTCAAACACACGCACACCGCTGCTGCGTCACAAGACGAGCAACAATTGAACGATTCTCGTAGTTTACACACATTTCTAGTAGAATAATGTACAATTAGTCTTTTTGTCTGGTCCTAAAAAGGTCAGAAACATTAGCAGTGAGGAACATTGGCCCCAGTGAGCTGAAAGCTAACCCATGTGGAATCAGATGAACACAACATTGCTCTGTCAGAGGTCAGCAGCGTGCTCATGGCAGACGCACGCACGCCTTGTACAGTTGGCTCAGAGATCACAGCAGAATGAAGGAGTGTCTTCAGGAAGATGAAGTATATAACTGTGTGTGTTCTATATGGAGGTTTGTGCAGGAGTGTGTGTGTGTATTTACAGAGTGTATGTGGGTGTTGTTATCTGTGAGGACTATCTCTTCAGTGTTTGTATGTGTGCACACAGCAGAATCTATGTTCATGTGGCAGCTCTTTCACCAGTTCATAATGCAGTTTCTGTTGAGGGTCATAAAGTAGACTTGACTGCTGCCACCTGAGCGCACTGATGCAAAAAACACCTAAAAAGAGAGAAAGACAAAAAAACATTACAGCGTAAAGTGGATAAGCTTTGTGAGAAGATTATTTTTCTGTGTAATTCAACGGAATTGATATTCAGTTCAATGTATTAAATAATATTTTTTAATTATTACCTTATTTTAATGACTAAAAACTTAATATTTAGCGCCGTCTCAAATTTTGCATGCAGCCCTGCATTATTTTCCTTTATTACTAAATATATACCATTCCCTTAAAGTAATGTCAGTTTTTCTCCCCCCCGTTTCCCCTCTCAGGGCGGGGAGAATCTCATTTCATTTTCTCAATTTTTCTTTCCTTTAGCTCAAATAGTAGAGCATGGTGATAGCAATGCCAAGGGAAAGAATGGACTGATCAAATAAATAAAACAAATAAATGTCTATCTTAAATGCAATGCAAGTTGCTTTGCATAAAAGCATCTTCAAAATGCACAAATGTAAATGTAATTTTTACACAAATTGTTTGTCAAGCACAACCATTCAATTCTGTTACCCATTATTTATTTCTTAAATAAGGGGGGGGGGGAAATCACACATTTAGGGGTTTCGTCCTATTTTTGTGCAGCAATTGAGTGAACTGCAGTGCATTGAAGTTTCTATGAATGTGAATGTTGTATGTGAACCGTATCACCTTTGTCGTTTCTTCTTTCACACAGGAACTTGAGCATCTAGCTCTCTTGTGCCTAAAGACTCCATCCAGGTGTCCCCGTCTACAGCACGGATCTCAATGGCTTTCCATCCCCAGCCCATAATCTATTAGAGCAGATGTGGGCTACACCCGCAAAACACAACACACGGACAGTATAATATTTTATCATTCAAACATAACAAGAAATACTGCAACAACTCACTCTCCGGCTTTATAATTCAAGGAAATGTTTTCTAGGGTCCCGAATCCAGACAGACTAACAACCATTGGTTCAATTTCACTAAACACCAATTTTACAATTCCTGTAAAAAAGAATATGAAGCTATATAATAAAACAAATTGCGCATGAATTCCCGCTTTTCTTATATCAAGCATAATAAAAAAAATCATATTGTCCTTGGCAGGTCTTAACATGGAAAAATAAACCTCAGACTGAACAACCAACCCATGACCATGACATATCACACGTGTCAGTATTTATTAGCAAAAATAAATCCAATATGGAAAAGCAATGGGTGCCAAACTAGGGACACCCTATGAGTCAGTTGCTTGTAGATCCACTTTTAGCAGCAATAACTTGAAGTAATCAGTTTCTGTATGACCTTTATCAGTCTCTCATATCATTCTGGAGGAGTTTTGCTCACTCTCTTCCCAACGTTGCTTCCAATTTATTGAGGTTTGTGGGCATTTGTTTATACACATATCACAACATGATTTCAGTCAGGATGAGGTCTGAACTTTGACAGGGTTTGCAACACCTGGTTTCTTTCTTTTTCAGCTGTTCTGTTGTAGATTTGCTGGTGTGCTTGGGATCATTGTCCTGTTGCATGACCCAATCTTGGCTAAGCTTTAGCTGTCAGAGGGATGGCCTCACATTTGACTCTGGAATACTTTGATATACAGAGGAGCTCATGGTCGACTAAATGACTGTGAGGTGCTCAGGTCCTGTGGCTAAAAGACAAGTTCAAAATCATCACTCCTCCACCAGCATGCTTGACTTTTGCTATGAGGTGTTTGTGCTGATATGCTCACCAAATGTTCACCAAACGTGGCCCTGTGCATTATGGCCAAACATCTCCAATTTGGTCTCATCTGTTCAAAGGACATTGCTCGAGAAGTCTTATGGTTTGTTCAGATGCAGCTTTGCAAACCTAAGCTATCCCGCCATGTTCTTTTTAGAGAGAAGAGACTTTCTTCTGGCAACCCTTCCAAACATGACATACTTGGCTGGTCCTTTTCTAATTGTACTGTCATGAACTTTATAATTTAACATGTTAACTGATGCCTGTAGAGTCTGAGGTGTAGTTCCTGGGTTGTCTCAGAGTATTGTATGGTCTGACTATGGGGTGAATTTCCTGGGACGTCCACTCCTGGGAAGATTAATGTCTTCCACTTGTGAATAATCTTACTCACTGTAGAATGATGGACTTCAAAATGTTTGAAAATGGCCATTTTACTCTTAGATTGATGGCAGCAACAATTGCTTCTCCAAGATCCTTGCTGATGTCTTTCCTCTTTGGCATTGTGGTAACACACACCTGAAGACTCCAGACCAGCAAACTGCCAAAATTTCTGCTTTTATAGAGGTGCTCACACTTGCTGATGATCAGTTAATCAAAGGTCTTTATTAGCTTGCCTGAACTGATTACTACCCTCGTTAATTCCCATATTAAACAGTAAGTAAGCGTGTCCTTAGTTTGTCACCCATTAATTTTCCATTTTGGCCTAGTTTTTGATAAATAAATAATGACATGGTGTGATATGTCATGCGTTGATGTTCATCTGAGGATTTATTTTCCAAAATTTAAGACCTGCTAAGAATCAGATGATTTTATATGTCGTCTTGATACAGAAAACCATGGTAATTCACAGGTGTCCTTTCTTTTTTCACAGACTGTATATGTGGTGTGTGTGTGTGTGAGTGATGTATACTTCCTACAGAGGGCATTTCTCCCCACTGCAGCACCACATCTTTAATGATACGTCCATATGTGTTGACATAAACACCTTCATCCTCATAACACAACAGCATCTCCATCCCATCTGAATTGGGCAGGAATACGATGGCATGAGGA